>NW_026847993.1:41023270-41330770 GCF_025583915.1 Anolis sagrei ordinatus
CAACACACACACACACATGCATACATAAAGGTAAACATATCCCCTTGACATTATATACATACATGTTCCCTGTGTGTGTATATATACACACACACAACATACACACACATGCATACATAAAGGTAAACGTATCCCATTGACATTATATACATACATATATACATACATGTTCCCTTTATGTATGTGTGTGTGTGTATATATATATATATATATCCACACACACACATGCATACATAAAGGTAAATGTATCCCTGTCAGCTCACAACAGCTGGGCTCAATGATGACACGAGACTTCCATCGTAGTCGAACAAAGAACTTTACTATCAGATACTCAGACACAGAAAAGCCGGGATTGCCTGGTCGCAGCAGGCACTCCCTTATATACACTCCCACCAGTTCAAAACGTGCACTCCCGCCAACCCCAATACCCCGCGCAAAACTTCCCGCCACCAGACAACTGCTTCCCTCCAAGGTCACCAGCTGCAGATTCCTTATCGGGGTAAAACGTCAGGAGTCTAGTTTTCGGCGCCAAAGTCTGGGCTCCGGAAACTGGATCCTGACATGACGTCCTCCTCCTCTTCCTCCTCCTGAAATGAAAACAGGAAACATCTCTATATACTTTCTGGATCGAGGGGGCCTTGGTATTTTTTGAGTAGTCCACAATGAAACACGGGGTGAACTTTTCCCAAACTTTTGGGTAACTTCAGCTTATATGTGACATCATTTATTTTATTCAAGATTCTGAATGGGCCCAGAAACCGTGGGGTGAGTTTCCGAGATGGTGCATCCACCCTGATGTTTTTCGCCGACAGCCAGACCAACTCGCCCTCCTCTAATTTGTCCCCTTCCCTCCGTTTCCGATCAGCAAACAGTTTGTGTTTCTTTTGGGCTTCCCGTAAGGCCGTGACAACACCTTCCCAGCTGGTCCTCATTCTGTCTGCCCAATCCTCCTCCCTCCTCTGCTCTTTTTCCTCCCACTCTGGCAACCTCGGAAGGGGAGAGACCTCTTGGCCGTACACTACTTTAAATGGGGACTCTCCTGTTGTTGAGTGTGGGGCTGCGTTGTACGCTAGTTCTGCATACGGGAGTAGATCGACCCAGTCTGACTGACGCTGATTTGTGTATGATCTGAGGAACGTCCCTAAAGTTTGCTGGGTGCGTTCCACCCCCCCGTTTGTCATGGGGTGGAACGCGGAGCTCAATGTTCTTTCCGCCCCTAACAACCGCATGAATTCCTTCCAGAAGTTTGCGGTGAACTGAACCCCTCTGTCACTGATAACCTGGTCTGGACATCCATGCAGACGGTAAACATGTTTCACAAATAACTCTGCTAGTTTCTCTGCTGAGGGTAGTTTAGGGAGTGCCACAAAGTGTGCCTGCTTTGAGAATTGTCCATATATATCGGCCCCTACTGGGTGGTAGTTCCCCAACAAAATCGAATGCGATTGAGCTCCACGGTCTCATGGGGTCAGCCACCTTTTGTAACAGACCTGATGGTTTTGTAGTGGGGGTTTTGCTTTTTGCGCAAGTGTCACATTTAGAAACGTATAGTTTGATATCGCCCCTCATCCTAGGCCACCAACATTGCCTAGCTAGTAGTTTGGACGTTTTTGTGATCCCAAAATGCCCCGCACTTTTATTATCATGGCACCTCCTCATCATCTCCTCCTGCAAAACCTTTGGAATGTATGGCTTTCTGTTCACGAACCCCAATCCGCTATTCCACTCCACCTTTTCCATATTCTCCTGGAGCCATTTGTCTTCCTTATATGCTTGCTTCAACTCCTCTTCCCAATCCTTACCCCCTCCTCCTACTCCAACCATCTCTTTGCAGCGCTCCGCTTGTGCCCTAGTCACGACCGCCATTCCCCCCCGCTGCACTGATATGAGGCTTTCTAGTACTCGCTCTTCTTTCCCCTCTTGTTTCGGCATACGCGAGAGCGTGTCTGCGACCACGTTCATTTTACCTTTGTGGAATTTTAATTCAAATTGGAAACGTGAGAAGAACTGACCCCACCGAATCTGTTTGGCTGACAATTTGCGGGGGGATGTTAGGTACTGCAAGTTTCTATGGTCAGTCCACACCTCAAATGGGATTCTGCTCCCTTCTAGTAGGTGCCTCCAACATTCCAATGCCCTCATTATCGCTAGTGCCTCCTTTTCCCAAATAGGCCAATTGTGTTCTGTTTCAGTGAATTTTTTGGATATGAACCCACAGGGCTTTAAGTTTCCCTCAGAATCTCTTTGCATAAGTGCTGCTCCATATGCCCAATTAGATGCATCGCAATGCAGCACGAACTTCTTGGCCGTATCAGGGTGTGTTAAAAGTGGTTCTTCTGTAAATCTACACTTTAGCTTTTCGAAGGCATCTTGACATTCCTTTGACCATACTAGCTTAGCCCCCGGGGATCGTGTTTTGGCTGACTCCCCCTTCCCTTTCGTTTTCAGCAGTTCTGTGAGTGGTAACGTGAGCTGGGCAAAATCTTTTATGAACGAGCGGTAAAAGTTTGCGAACCCCAAAAATGACTGTAGTTGTTTGCGTGTAGTTGGGGGCTCCCATGCTCTCACGTCTTCCACCTTCGTGGGGTCCATAGCAATACCTTTGTGGGATATTCTATATCCTAAGAAGTCAATTTGCTTCTTGTTAAACTCACATTTGGCTAGTTTGGCGAACAATTTTGCCTCCCTTAGCCTTTGGAGTACCTCCCTCACCAATTGAGTATGTTGATCTTCATTTCATTATTACATCATCAATATAACAAAAGACCCCACAGTACAATAATGGGTGTAACACTTCGTTGATCATCTGCATGAATGCCCCTCCCCCTCCTTTTAGGCCGTAAGGTAAAACACAGAATTGGTACAATCCTAACGCACTTGAGAATGCGGTTTTCCACCTGTCCTCCGGCTTCACTCTGATTTTGTGGTAAGCCTCAATCAAGTCCAGTTTCGTAAACACCCTCCCCTCCGCCAGTCTAGATAATAAGTCCTTGGTTAGAGGTAAAGGGTAACAGGTGCTTGTGCTCACGGCGTTTAGCCCCCTATAGTCTACACACAATCGAAGTGAACCGTCCTTTTTCCGTCTAAATAGCACGGGGGCCCCAAGGGGGGAATCAGAAGGCTCAATGAACCCCCGCGCGAGGTTTTTGTCTATGTACTGTTTCAATTCGTCCATCTCCCTAGCCGACATAGGGTAAATCTTGGCTTTAGGGAGTGTAACGTCCTTGTGTAATTCAATTTTCACCTCAACTCTCCTTTTGGGGGGTAGTCTGTCAGCTTCCTTCTCATCAAAAACATCAGCAAAGTCCCGGTATTGGGGGGGAATGTCCTGTACCCAATCCTTTGGCTTACTTTCCTCGCCTCTACCTCCCATCCCCGTTGGCGTCTTTGGGAATCTCAGGCTTCTCTCCTCCCAATCTATGCAGGGATTTGCTCCTCGCAGCCATGGCATCCCCAGGATTATATTGTATGTTGCTAATTGGGAGACAACAAATGTTATCTCACCCTCCCAGCCGCCCACTTTGCATTTCACTCCCTTAACTTCAAAGGTCGCCGGGGCGCCTGATGCCATCGACCCGTCTAATTGAGTGAAAGCTATGGGGGTCTGTAAAGACATTTTCTCGCACTCCAGTTCCTCTGCTAATTCTGGAGTCATTATGTTCCTGGAGCACCCGCAATCTACAAAGGCTTTGCAGCTAGCCCATTTACCCATCCCTTCTAGCCTGATGGGGAAGACTAACATTCCAGGGCTGTGACTCACCAAGGATCCCATTGGGGCCTCCAGGGGGAAACATTCCTCCGCTTTCTTTCCAGCAGCGGCTTTGGTTTTGGGCCGTGGGGGATCCCCCCCCTTCCTCTGCCAACAGCCGGAGGCTTTATGGCCTAGACGGCCGCAAATAAAGCACCCGTTCTGCCGGCTTCTCTCTCCACTCGCAGGCTCTTTCTTGGGCGGCTCCCCTCCAGGTTTCCGGCTCTCCATCCTCGGCGGTCCCGTCTGCGCCGCGGCTCCTCGATGCCTCCTGATTTGGGCCAATGTCGTCTCAACCTGCCCGGCTAGTTGGATCCATCCTTGGATCGTTCCCGGGTCATCGCGGTGGAGCGCCCAGGCCAGCAACTCCTTCCTCAAGCCCTCTTTAAATATTTCTATTTTGGTTTGGGCTGACCACTCTGGAACCCTTTCTGCTAGCAACTGGAATTCCTCGGCGAACTCCGACACACTTTTCTGGCCTTGAGTGATGGTTTTCAACCTATCTCTCGCCTTGATGCGCTCGAGGGGGTCCCGGAAGCGCGCTTCCAAAGCAGCTAAGAACGCCCTTGCTGACCCCAGGCATGGGTCACGTCGGGCATGGAGCTGGACGTACCAACTTGCGGCGTCTCCCCTCAACGCTGCTCCTACGGCTCTCACTCGGCTGGCCTCCGATCTGAAAGTATGCATGTTATCCTCCAGATACCCTCGTACCAGCGTCAGGAAGAAATCAAGGTCTTCAGACTTCCCTCCAAATTCTGCACGTAACTCCTCTCTCCTCTGTTGCAGGGGTTGGGGCTGCATCCCCTGGGCGCCTGCGTGTGCCATTCCTCCCGGTTGGGCGGGCTGCCCGAACAGCGCTCCGGGTTGCCCCGTACCATGTCCTGCACCGGCTGGGATTGCTACAGGAAAGGGCTGTGGGGTTGTAGCGGCTCCCCGTGGCATTCCTTCTCCTCCGTCCTTTGGAGGCTCCTGGGTCCTACGTCTCGCCCCCAGGATCTGGCCGCTCCCCGCACTCGCCTCCCAAGGCGACTCCGCTCGGGGCTGGGATTCTTCCAGCAGGGGGGCCAGGCGATCCATCAGCCTCGACATCATGGCTAATGTGGTTTCCATGGCAGCCACTCTCTCCTCCAAGCAGCCATACCTTTGGGGGGAGGTGAAGTCTATCTCGCTGCTGCCCCTTCCTGCGCCCTCTCTCGTTCGCCTTTGGGTGACCCCGTTAGGGTTAGCATACGCTGTCGAGGAGGCGAGCGCAGCCACTCTTTCGAGCTCTGCCTCGGCTTCTCCAAGAGGCGATGTTATTTTTCCTCCCATCGCTCCGAGGACGGTGTCTTCTTCCTCCTCCAAAGGGGATTCGCTCCTCTCTTCCATCATAGCACCTCACTACTGCTGCAGGATGGTGCAGGAATCCCGGCTTAATGTCAGCTCACAACAGCTGGGCTCAATGATGACACGAGACTTCCATCGTAGTCGAACAAAGAACTTTACTATCAGATACTCAGACACAGAAAAGCCGGGATTGCCTGGTCGCAGCAGGCACTCCCTTATATACACTCCCACCAGTTCAAAACGTGCACTCCCGCCAACCCCAATACCCCGCGCAAAACTTCCCGCCACCAGACAACTGCTTCCCTCCAAGGTCACCAGCTGCAGATTCCTTATCGGGGTAAAACGTCAGGAGTCTAGTTTTCGGTGCCAAAGTCTGGGCTCCGGAAACTGGATCCTGACATATCCCCTTGACATTAAGTCTACTCATGTCCGATTCTGGGGGGTGGTGCTCATCTCCATTTCTAATCTGAAGAGCATTGTCCATAGACACCTCCAAGATCATGTGGCCAGCATGACTTCATGGAGTACTGTTACTTTCCCGCTTTAGCAATACCTACTGATGCTAGGTTGAACTGCTAGGTTGGCAGAAGCTGAAGCTAACATCAGGAGCTCACCTTGCTCCTTGGATTCGAACTGCTAACCTTTTGGTCAGCAAGATCAGCAGCTCAGTGGGTTAACCTGCTGCACCACTGAGGTCTCCACCTATACATAATACATATGTGCACATATACATACATACACACAAGCAAACTTTGGATAGCAAACTTTCTATCCCTGTGATCATGTTTTTTTTTTATTTTTGGCTTCTGTTTTTTCAGTTATCCCAAAGTTTAACAACGTCTTCAGCATCGAACTGGATGGGTTTGTGTCCTACATCTACGGAAGCCGGATCCAGTTCCGCGCCAGCGAGCGTTCTGCAAAGAAGTTCAAAGGGAGAGGATCCCTTGACCTGTAGCTTTCCTGGAGAGTCGAGAACTGATGTGGTCTCCAATGAACGGGAAATGTTTACAGCTAGACTTTCTAGCCAGATGAGACTTTAACACAGACTTGAACTGCTCCGAGTCACCTCTGGGCTGAGAGGGGTGGTATATAAACGTGGTAAACAAATAAATACATCTGTGATGTAGCTCCTTGTCCAATATTTGTCAAATAAAATAATTCCAGTCATCTTTTGTATTACTTGATTTCTTTATAGAGCAATGTTGACGCCTTACCATATTTACCATATTTACTTCCCATATTGTGCATTCATTCCCATGCTGATACTGAAAGTACTGAAAGCCTTGACAGTGACCTGACCCGGCAAGCTCGTCTTGATCTCGCCTGGCCGGCAGACAAGAGCCCAGCTCAATGAAAGGTCATCGCAATGATTTCATGTAATGTTTTCATGTTAGAAAGGTATTTGGGCTTCTTGCAAACCAAGGGAAAGTGTCAGTTCAACCTAGCTTATTAGCCTGAAAGCTTCATGAAATAACCTTAGCCTGGAAAGCAGTACGCTTGGGATTTCTTGTATTGTGATTCATGGGGCAATTGTTTCATTGCTTGTACCTGGGACTCTGGTTTGAACTTTGCCAATAGTACTGTGTCTCCTACTTTTACCTGAAGATCTTTGGAACTATATTCTTCATTTAAGCTTAATCTTTGGAACTTTGCAATGCTTATTCTTTATTCTGACTTTGATTTCTTCCTCAATAAACTATAAAATTACAGCTCTTGTGTGGTGGTGTTTGGAAGCAAGGTGAAGCTTACTCTGAGTTGTAACACAGTGCCTCTGGTGTCACTGTAAGAAGGTCCTCCATTGTGCATGTGGCAGGGCTCAAGCTGCATTTTAATAAGTGGTGTGTGGTTTGCTCTTCTCCACACTCGCATGTCGTGGACTCCCATTTTGTGGACCCATTTCTTCAGGTTACCTCTGCATCTTGTGGTGCCAGAGAGCAGCCTCTTCAGCGCCTTCCAAGTTGTCCAGGGAGTTTCTCACCTGGTCTCAGTCACTGATTAAGGTGCTGGGTGCTAGCCTGCCATTTTTGGATTCTTGCTTGCTGAGGTGTTCCTGTGAATATATCTCTCAATCTTAGGAAAGTGTTTCTTGATTTAAGTCATTAGCATGCTGGCTGATATCCAAACAGGGGATGGGCTGGAGATGTCAATGCCTTGGTCCTTTCATTGCTGGCTGCTACTTCCCAGCGGATGTCAGGTGGTGCAATACCAGCTAAAAAGCATAATTTCTCTATTGAAGTCAATTATCGGCTTCTGCTTGCTTTTGTGTCGCGCTGATTTTCATACCGGGAGGAGGTTTCCCATTCTGTGCTTCTGAAGAGAACGAAAGGATGAATGAAACGGAAAAAACAAATTCCGTGCACAACTCTTAATATTTTGAAGCAGTCCCCAAGTGACGAACAAGATATGTTCTGTAGGTTGTTCTTAAATTGAATTTATATGTTTGTATGGAGAAAGGCAGGGAATTTCATACATCTATTTCTGTTTTATTGACTACTCTAAAGCCTTTGACTGTGTGGATCATAATAAATGATGGCAAGTTCTTGGTGGAATGGGCATGCCAAGCCCCACCTTGTCTTTCTCCTGAGGAATCTGTATCAGGACCAAGTAGCAACAGTAAGAACTGACCACGGAACAACAGACTGGTTCAAGACTGGGAAAGGCATACAGCAGGGTTGTATACTCTCACCCAACCTATTCAACTTGTATGCAGAACACATCATGCGAGGATGTGCAGGGCTTCACAAATGCAAGGCAGGGGTGAAAATTGCTGGAAGAAACTAACAACCTTAGATATGCAGATGATACCACTTTGATGGCTGAAAGTGAGGAGGAGCTGAGGAGCCTTCTAATCAAGGTGAAAGAAGAAAGTGCAAAAGCTGGGCTGCAGTTAAACATAAAAAAAACCAAGATTATGGCAACCAGACTGATTGATAACTGGGAAATAGAGGGAGAAAACGTGGAGGCAGAGACAGGGTTTGTATTTCTAGGTGCAAAGATGACTGCAGACGCAGACTGCAGCCAGGAAATCAGGAAACGCTTACTTCTTGGGAGGAGAGCAAGGACCCATCTCGATAAAATAGTGAAGAGTAGAGACATCACACTGGCAACCAAGATCCACATAGTAAAAGCAATGGTATTCCCCGTAGTCACCTACGGATGTGAGAGCTGGACCAGAAGGAAGGCTGAGAGATGACTGAACAAATAAACAACAACAAAATGGAAGGAAAAAAGGAAGAGAGGCTGACCAAGGGCAAGATGGATGGAGGGTATCCTTGAAGGGACTGATTTGACTCTGAAGGAGCTGGGGGTGGCCACGGCCGATGGAGCTCTGGTGTGGGCTGGTCCAGGAGGTCACGAAGAGTCAGAAGTGAAGGAACAAATAAACAACAACAAAATGGAAGGAAAAGGGAAGAGGTGCCGACCAAGGGCAAGATTAATGGAGGGTATCCTTGAAAGGACTGACTTGACTCTGAAGGAGTTGGGGGTGGCCACGGATGATAGGGAGCTTTGGCATGGGCTGGTCCATGAGGACATGAAGAGTCAGAAGCAACTGAACAAATAAACAGCATTGGCTCCCGCTTGCTTTCGTGTTGAGCTGATTTTCGTATGGGGAGGAGGTTTCCCATTCTGTACTTCCGAAGGGAACGAAAGGACGAATGAAAGGAAAAAAACGAATTCTGTGCACAATTCTAATATTTACAGTCAGTCCCCAAGTGACGAACAAGATAGGCTCTATAGGTTTGTTCTAAAGCTGAATTCGTATGTTAAGTCGGAACAAGGATTGGAGATAAATCTTCAGTGGAGACCTCCTTTCCCATGATGATGATGATGATGATGATGATGATGATGATAAACCTTTAATTTTACCCCTCGTATTGCACCACCTGACATCTGCCGGGAAGTTGCAGCCAATAGTGAAAGGACCAAGGCAGAGACATCTCCAGCTCATCCCCTGTTTGGGTATCAGCCAGCATGTCAACGACTTAAATCAAGAAATAGTTTTCTTAGATCTACAGAGACACTCGCTGGAACACCTCAGCAAGCGAGAGTTCAAAAGTGGCAGGCTCAAACCCAGCACCTCAATCCGTGGGTGATACCAAATGAGAGACTCCCCCCTGGGCACACAGAAGACTGGGCGACTTGGAAGGCGCTGAACAGACTGCGCTCGGGCACCATGAGATGCAGAGCCAACCTCAAGAAAAGGGGCCACAAAGTGGAATCCACGACATGTGAGTGTGGAGAAGAGCAAACCACTGACGACCTGCTGCAATGCAACCTGAGCCCTGCCACATGCACAAGGGAGGACCTTCTTGCAGCAACACCAGAGGCACTCCAAGGGGCCAGATACGGGTCAAAGGACATTTAATCAGCTACGAAGTTTGCAAAATTTGTGTTGTTTCTTTTATCTGTTTGTTTGTTTTGTTCTATTAGAAATGTAATACAATGTTCTGGTTGCGGATGACACGATAAATAAATAAATTTGTATCCCTCTACTATCTCCCGAAGAACTCGGTGCAGCTTACAAGAAGCCGAGCCCAAATACAATAGTAAAAACAACAGCAACAACAAACAGCAAAATAATTCAGAAAACAAAGCAATAACATTGACAACACACAATGACAGAATTAAAAACAATGGCAGGGCCAAATGTAATAATTAAAATTAAAAGTGCTGGGCATGACCAGGTGGTGTGTTTTGGAGGGGGATGGGCATGCAGATATCCTAGATCTCTGATAAAGTGCGTTGGGACATAATGCTAACATAATGATAACATAATGATAACTCCATCCTCCCATCACTAAGATTTCCATGGCTGCCCGCATCGCATGTAGCCTACTCCTGAAAATTACACATTTCACATGCTAAGATTCAAAACAAGAATGCTGTGTTCTAGGGCTGGGCAACCACGGAAAAATTTGTTTCTAAACTTGATTCGTTTTTAGGGGGGTTTTGCGTTTCGTTTTTTAAAAGAATTCCGAAATTTTTCTTTAAAAAAGTTCGATATTTACGAAATTTCGTAAATTACGAAACAATTACGAAACAATTACGAAACAATTATGAATCGATTCATTAATGGCGGACGCGATTGCGCAATATGCTAAAAAACCCTCCAAATGGGACAGGGGGAACTTCTGAAGCTTCCCTCTCCCTCTGTTGTTGACTGTTGGTGTGATAATTTATTTTTTATCACTGATAAAACAAACAACAACTATAAAACTTGCACCAGACATACGGAAATAATTACAAAACAATTACGAAACAATATTTTGAAACATTACGAAACAATACGAAATAAATTGAAAAAAATTGTTTCGATTTTTAATTACTCCTCACAGTAGTCCTGCATGGCTCAATATTGGATCGTAAGCTAATTTAAATACGAATTAATAACGAATTACGAAATTAACGGACGAAACCGCCCAAGCCTAGTTGTGCTCCCTATGTGTCTTTGCATTAAAACTGGGCATGAGGAGGATGTGCGGAATAGTTGGCATTACTTTGATAGTTTTGGATTTTTTTTTATTGTTGGCCTAGAAAGGAACGGTATTGTGTGCGTTTTTCTCCTAGTTTCTGAAAAGACTTTCCTTTTCACAGTTTCATGGGCAGGTGTTTATTGCGGAATGTATCAAGGACTAGCCAAAAAAAGAAAGGGAGATTATGTAAATGCCGCCTCTCTTCTAAGGCTCGCGCGCCTCCCCTCTGTTTCGCAGGGGCATTCTGTTGAACCGTGTAAACTCCTGTGTCTGTCTTCAAATTGAGATGGAAAATAACTCTTTTGATACTCTTAATAAGCAATACCTGCGCGGGGGCTTTGTAATGCAAAGTTTCCCCCCATTGTTGTGTTTTTTTCTCTCTTTGAGGGGAGGAAAAGGGAAGGAGTGGCCTTCGTTCTGAGCTCAATCCTCAAGAGTAAACGTGTGCTTCAAAGATTAACTATACCGAAATTAAAAGAGGAAAGAAAAAAACACAGGATGCACATTGACATTGAAATGAAAGAGAAAACCGGCATTCGTTGGGATGGGATTATAAATCAGGACAAGCCTGAACACATCAATTTCTTTGCAGCAAGAAAGCCCTATGAATAAAACATTGCTTTTCTATCTCTATCTCTCTTTTTTGGAGATCCTTACATTAAAATGACCGAAAGGGAGGGAAGGTGGACTTAATGCAAGAATTGATTATCTTTTTTGATCTGGAAAATCCTTGGTTTCCATTTCTCCACAGCCTTCGGGTATAAATAATGCCAGAACGTAAGAAGAACTGGATGGATCTGGGCCAAGAACTATCTAATCCAGCACCTGGTTTCATGTTTCGATTTGGGTGCCCTCTCCAAAATTTCTCATTATGGATTGTGAATATTCCAAAAGCTGAAACATCAGAAATCCCAAACACTTCTAGTCCCAAGTCTTTTGGAGATAGATGGATGGATGGATAGATAGAAGTAAAGATTTTCCTCTGACATTAAGTAAAGTCGTGTCCGACTCTGGAGGTTGGTGCTCATCTCCATTTCTAAGCCAAAGAGCCGGCGTTGTCCATAGACGCCTCCAAGTTCATGTGGCCAGCATGACTGCATGGAACACTGTTACCTTTCCACTGGAGAGGTACCTATTGATCTAGTCACATTTGCATGTTTTCGAACTGCTAGGATGGCAGAAGCTGGAGCTGACAGCAGGAGCTCACCTAGCTCCCTGGATTTGAACCTGCAACCTTTCAGTACATATATGTGTGTGTGTGTATGTATGTATGTGTATGTGTGTGTATACACACACACACACACATATATATAGGTAAAGGTTTTCCACTGACATGAAGTCCAGTCATGTCCGACTCTGCGGGTTGGTGCTCATCTCCATTTCTAAGCTGAAGAACAGGTGTTGCCTGTTGACACCTCCAAGGTCATGTGGCCAGCATGACTGCATGGAACACTGTTACCTTCCCACTGGAGCGGTGCCTATTGATCTATTAACATTTGCATGTTTTCGAACTCCTAGGTTGGCAGAAGCTGGAGCTAACAGCAGGAGCTCACCTAGCTCCCTGGATTTGAACCTGCAACCTTTCAGTACATATACGTGTGTGTGTGTATATATATATATATATATATATACGTACACATAGACATACACACACACACACACATATATATATATATATAGTAAACTATATATATAGTTTATTCGTTCAGTCACTTCCGACTCTTTGTGACCTCATGGTCACAAAGAGTGACCACAAGAGCTCCCTGATGGCCATCACCTCCCCCAGCTTCTTCAGAGTCAATCCAGTCACTTCACAGATGCCAACCATTCATCTTGCCCTTGGTCAGCCCCTCTTCCTTTTTCCTTCCATTTTTCCCAGCACATTGTCTTCTCTAAACTTTCCTTTCTTCTCATGATGTGGCCAAAGGACTTCATCTTGGCCTCTACTATCCTTCCCTCAAATGAGCAGTTGGGCTTTATTTCCTGGAGGATGAACTGGTTGGATCTTCTCATGGTCCAAGACACTCTCAGAACTTTCCTCCAACACCACAGTCCAAAAGCATCTATCTTCCTTCACTCAGTGTTCTTTCTGGTCCAGCTCTCACATCCATAGGTGACTACGGGGAATACCATGGCTTTGTGGATCTTCGTTGCCAGTGTGATGTCTCTACTCTTCACTATTTTATCAAGGTGGGTCCTTGCTCTCCTCCCAAGAAGGAAGCATCTCCTGATTTCCTGGCTGCAGTCTGCGTCTGCAGTCATCTTTGCACCTAGAAATACAAAGTCTGTCACAGCCTCCACGTTTTCTCTCTCTATTTCCCAGTTGTCAATCATTCTTGTTGCCACAATCTTGGTTGTTTTGATGTTTTGCTGCAACCTGGCTTTTGCACTTTCTTCTTTCACCTTGATTAGAAGGCTCCTCAGCTCCTCCGCGCTTTTGGCCATCAAAGTGGTGTCATCTGCATATCTGAGGTTGTTAATGTTTCTTCCAGCAATTTTAACCTCCAAGGTCATGTGGCCGGCATGACTGCATGGAGCATATATATATATATATATATATATATATATATATATATATATACACACATATATATATATATACACACACACACACACACATACCCATACACATAGGCAATCTCCAATTTTTGAACAAGAGAGATTCTATCGGTTTGTTCTGAATTTGTATGTAAGTCAGAACACATACATTTTTGAAGTGCTACTCCTGCCAAGAAATATATATTTTCTAGCTTTGGATAGCATAGAGAAGGGTGAATATTTATTTATTTATTATTTACTTACATTATTTCTATCCCGCCCATTTCAGCCCGAAGGCGACTCAGGGCGGTATACATAGTCAGCACAATTCAATGCCGAAACAAAATACATACATTAATAAAGCAAAAACATTAAGTGCAAGTTAAACATAAACGACAGTGCATAGTAAACAATTTAGAAAAGAACGATGTCCTCTTGTACAAATCCTCATCCGTTACATTGTCTTGGCGATTCCTGGGTCATTTTCCAATTCAAGTTTGTCTATTTATTCGGAGGTTCCGAATGCTTGCTCGAAGAGCCAGGTTTTTACTTTTTTTCGGAAAGTCAGGAGGGAGGGGGCTGATCTCATATCCCTAGGGAGGGAGTTCCACAGCCGAGGGGTCACCACAGAGAAGGCCCTGTCTCTCGTCCCCGCCAGACGTGCCTGCAAAGCAGGCGGGATTGAGAGCAGGGCCTCCCCAGACTATTTATTTATTTATTTTACTTTGCTTGTATACTGCAGTTTCTCAGCCCGAAGGCGACTCAACGCGGTTCACAACAAGAGCAAAAAGTCAATCGTACAACATACAATATTTAAAACCATTAACAGCATAATATACAAAATAATGACACATCAATAACAACACATTAA
The DNA here is from genome assembly GCF_025583915.1 of Anolis sagrei ordinatus. Lineage (NCBI taxonomy): Eukaryota > Metazoa > Chordata > Lepidosauria > Squamata > Anolidae > Anolis > Anolis sagrei. Next base: position 41,037,228 of record NW_026847993.1, read on the forward strand.
CGTCTCGTAACAAAGTGATCCAATTCGTCATCCATAATTCCGTTTCCTATATTCATCGTTCATTGCACTATTTATCCGAACGCCTGTACAAACAGCCAGGTTTTTAGTTTTCTTCGAAACACCATTAAAGAAGGGGCTGATCTAATGTCCATGGGAAGGGCGCTCCACAGCTGAGGGGCCACCACAGAGAAGTTCCTGTCCCTCGTCCCCGCCAGCCGTGCTTGTGATGCAGGCGGGATAGAGAGCAGGGCCTCCCCAGAAGATCTTAGAGTCCTGGTGGTTCATAGGCAGAGATACGTTCGGATAGGTCGCTTGGGCCAGAACCGTTTAGGGCTTTATAGGCCAACGCCAGCACTTTGAATTGAGCCCGGTAGCAAATCGGCAGGCAGTGGAGCTGGTGCAGCAAAGGAGTTGTATGCTCCCTGCGTCCCGCTCCTGTTAGTATCATGACTGCCGAGCTTTGGACTAGTTGGAGCTTCCGGGCCGTCTTCAAAGGCAACCCCACGTAGAGAGCGTTGCAGTAGTCTAAACGGGATGTAACCAGAGCGTGGACTACTGTGGCCGAGTCAGACTTCCCAAGGTACGAGCGCAGCTGGCGCACAAGCTTTAACTGTGCAAATGCTCCCCCGGTCACCGCCGAAACCTGGGGTTCCAGGGTCAGCAATGAGTCCAGGATCACAATCTCAAGTTCCTGGAGGGTTCATAGGAAGAGATGCATTCAGATAGATAGGCTGGGCCGGAACCGTTTAGGGCTTTATAGGCTAAAGCCAGCACTTTGAATTGAGCCCGGTAGCAAACTGGCAGCCAGTGGAGCTGATTCAACAGAGGAGTTGTATGCTCCCTGAGCCCCGCTCCTGTTAACAACCTGGCTGCCGCACGCTGGACCATTTGAAGCTTCCAGGCCGTCTTCAAAGGCAACCCCACGTAGAACGCGTTGCAGTAATCTATACGGGATGTAACCAGAGCGTGGACCACCGTGGCCAAGTCAGATTTCCCAAGGTACGGGCGCAGCTGGCACATGAGTTTTAATTGTGCAAATGCTCCCCTGGTCACCGCCGAAACCTGGGGATCCAGGCTAGCGATGAATCCAGGATCACATCCAGGAATACCCCTGGGATGTTTACTGCCTGTGCCCCTGTAAATGTACCATTTGAACCTTTTAAGATAGGGAGCAATATGTACAAAAGTTGGAGATCTACCTGATGGTGACATTGTAGAGAAGGATACCCTGACGTGGCCCCGTTACCTGGGATTCTTAACCCATCATTAGTAGCAATAGACAGCCTAATCCTCCCATAAATGGACCTAGTCCTTTGAAAGCCATCTCAACCACTATTCAATCACTTATTTAAAAAAAATACACTAAGCAAATAGTTCAGTTAAAGTAACAATTCTGTAAACAAACATGTCAACAATGAGTTTGTTGTTATATCAACAAACAAACGGCTCATAAACATTTCATTAAACAACATCATTAAAATTGCCAAATATTAGCACTCAAAGAATGAACTAAGTAAGACGTAATTTCCAAGATAGGTGCAGCACTATTCCCGGAGTACCCCCTTTGCTTTCTGCAGAGTAAGATTGGATTAAGGGGTACAAAAGATCTGGATTCTTCCTGAAAATCATGCTAGTGCTGGCTTCAGGATGAGTGTGTCGCGGGGTTCTTGCACATGGGCAGACTTACCTTAGGTCACGTGTGTCAAAACCAAGTAGTTGTTATACTCCAGAAACTACATTTTTGTGGCTGCCATTTTTAACCTTTCATATGCCATGTTGAACCTTTTCTGCAGACCATAAAAATAAAGTTTTTGCAGTTTAATAAACATTTTCAGTATTTTGATGACAGAACCAATTAGGAAATGACATTGATAAGTCAGGAACAAAAATCGTGTTACATAGTGATAATCAAAAGTGATATTCAATAACATCTGGGGACACATCTGGGGACACATCTGGGGTAAAAAATAAAGAGCATTGATTACTATGTAAATAGGCATTGATTACTATGCCTATTACAAGGAAAACCAGCTGATCCTAATCCAGAGGTCCTCAAACTAAGGCCTGGGGGCCGAATGCGGCCCTCCAAGGTCATTTACCCAGCCCTTGCTCAGGGTCAAACTAAGTCTGAAATGACTTGAAAGAACACAACAACAATCCTATCTCATCAGCCAAAAGTAGGCCCACACTTCCTATTGAAATACTAATAATTTTATATTTGTTGAAAATGTTCTTCATTTTAATTATTGTATTGTTTTTAAGTGAGGTTTTTTGCACTACAAATTAGATATGTACAGTGTGCATAGGAATTCATTCTTTTTTTTTCAAATTATAATCCGACCCTCCAACAGTTTGAGGATCTGTGACCTGGCCCTCTGTTTGAAAAGTTTGAGGACCCCTGCCCTAACCCATCTAAAACACAGACATGTGCTTTTCACCTTAAGAACAGGCAAGCATCCCGAGCTCTGAGGATTATTACCTGGGAAGGAATCCCACTGGAGCATTGCAGCGCACTCACATACCTGGGAGTCACTCTGGACCGTGCTCTGACCTTCAAGAAGCACTGCCTGAACATCAAGCAAAAAGTGTGCGCTAGAAACAATATCATACGAAAGCTGACTGGCACAACCTGGGGATCACAACCAGACACAGTGAAGACATCTGCCCTTGCGCTGTGCTACTCTGCTGCTGAGTACGCATGCCCAGTGTGGAACACATGTCACCACACTAAAACAGTGGATGTGGCTCTTAATGAGACATGCCGCATTATCACAGGGTGTCTGCGCCCCACACCACTGGAGAAATTACACTGCTTAGCCGGTATTGCACCACCTGACATCCGCCGGGAAGTAGCAGCCAAAAAGATGGGCTCAAAGCCGACCTTAAAAACTATGGCATAGACCAAGGGTCCTCAAACTTTTTAAACAAAGGGCCAGGTCACAGTCCCTCAAACTGCTGGAGGGCCGGATTATAATTTGAAAAAACCATGAATGAATTCCTATGCACACTGCACATATCTTATTTGCAGTGCCAAAAACACTTACAAACAATACAATAATTAAAATGAAGAACAATTTTAACAAATATAAACTTATTAGTATTTCAATGGGAAGTGTGGGCCTGCTTTTGGCTGATGAGATAAGTTGTTGTTGTGTGCTTTCAAGTAGTTTCAGACTTAGGTTGACACTGAGAGAGGGCCGGGTAAATGACCTTGGAGGGCCGCATCCGGCCCCCGGGCCTTAGTTTGAGGATCCCTGGCATAGACACTGAGAACTATGAACCGACCAGAACATTAAGATCGTCTGGGGAGGCCCTGCTCTCGATCCCGCCTGCGTCACAGGCGCGCTTGGCGGGGACGAGAGACAGGGCCTTCTCAGTGGTGGCCCCTCGGCTATGGAATGCCCTACCGGCAGACATCAGACAGGCACCTTCGCTGCTGACGTTTCGGAGAATGGTTAAGACCTGGCTTTATGAACAAGCGTTTGGTTAAGCAGTGCAACCAATCATAGGAAGACGGTAAACATAGGAATGGCACAAGGATTATGAGAACGGATCTGATTTCAACTGAGGCGTTATGTTATGTCTGTTTTGTTGATCTGTCTTGTTGATTGTTAACTGTTGTGGATTGATGCTGTTGATCCTGTTTGTTGCATTGTTATGTTTTAATTGCACTGACACTGTTTGATAAATTGTACCATGTAAACCGCATTGAGTCGCCTGCTTGGGCTGAAAAATGCGGTATAGAAATAAAGAAAATAAATAATAAATAAATAATAACGGGACGCCCTGGCCCTTGAGTGCTCCAGCTGGAGGTCAGCTGTGACCAGCAGTGCTGCAGAATTTGAAGAGGCATGAATGGAGGGCGAAAGAGAGAAAGTGCCAAGAGGAAGGTGCATCAAGCCAACCCCGACCGGGACCGCCTTCCACCTGGAAACCGATGCCCTCACTGTGGGAGAACATGCAAGTCAAGAATAGGGCTCCACCGTCACCTACGGACCCACCGCCAGTAAACCGATCTTGGAAGACAATCCTACTCGGACAACGAGGGATCGCCTAAGTAGGGTAGATCTCCAGTTCTGGAAGAACCCATTCAATCCAGCAGATGTATCCAACTGACCCCTGGCACCAAGAAGTCCTCTTCCAAAGGCAACCACAGCTGCTTTTGCTCCTCCCCTGACCCTAAGGTTTGTTTTCCTCCCATCGGGCACCATCCGCCCCACATAGACTTCACCCAAGCTACTTTTCAACAATGGCTGAGTTCTAATTTACCTCATTCCATGATGTAACATCTAATTAGGACATCTGTTAAATGCGTATCGTATTAATTTAATAGGGGGAGGCTAATAGAACTTTATTGGCACAGTCCAGTTAATTAACATTATGGGCCGTTAATGGATGTCTTAAATCGACATCGTTAGTGAAGATGCTACACAAATTAAAGCGGGGCCTAACTTGTGTTGCATCGGACTGTGAAGGACACACAAGCTGTTGTCAGGATATACAACTCAATTTATTACCGACAGTCTCTGAGAGCTTTACTTAAAACTATGGCCTTTGAGAAATAGTTACCATCATTGCAAATATATATCATAGTTTTGGGAATTTAACCTGCAGTGTTCTATAGTGATTTTTGAAAAACAAAACAATCCTGGACTAAATCCCAAACTACAATCAATAAATATTTATATTGACATTTATGTAAATTGCATTGACTCAATGAGTTTACTCTTAGGATTAACAATTGGATTTGGACCACTATTTTTAAAAGTTAGCAATGAGTGGAAATAAGACCCTTTTTTATGAACATTTTCACAAATTTGAGTCTCTTTAAGAGAAAAAAGAGATATAATAATAATAATTTCAGTTGAGGCAAGTGTTAGAAGTCCCTTGGTAAGGTAAAAGGTACTCCCCTGACATTAAGTCCAGTCATGTTCGACTCTGGGGGTTGGTGCTCATCTCCATTTCTAAGCCAAAGAGCCGGCGTTGTCCGTAGACATCTCCAAAGTCATTTGGCCAGCATGACTGCACAGAGCTCTGTTCCCTTCCTGCAGAAGCGGTACCTATTGATCTACTCACATTTGCATGTTTTTGAACTGCTAGATAGGCAGAAGCTGGGGCTAACAGTGGGAGCTCATTCCACTCCCCGGATTCGAACTGCCAACCTTTCATTCTGCCATTTCAGTAACTCAGTGGTTTGACCTGCTGCACCACCAGGGTCTCATAATTTATATAACACTAGCTGTGCCCTGCCACGCGTTGCTGTGGCCTATAGTAAAACTTATCAAAGTTGAGGTAGATATCTGGACTATTATGAAAGAGAGGTCCCTACCTATTCCTTCCCCCTTTTCCTCCCCCTTTCTCTCCTTTCTTCCTTCTCTACCTCTTTCTTTCTTTCCTTCTTTCACTACTTGGTTTCATCCTTCTCTCTTTCCTTCATTCCCTCCCCCTTTCTTCCTTTGCCTTTCTTCCCTCCCTGTTTGCTTCCTTCTTTCACTTTTTATTTCCTTTTATTTTACCACCATCATAAGAATAACAATAATGCAATGCATTGCCTCTGGGACCTGACACCTCTCCCATTCCCCCTAAAAGGGTCTCATAGGAACAATAGCATAATAATAATATAGAAATAACAACCTTTACCCGCCACGTGTTGCTGTGGCCAATCTTCCCTCTTTCTCTCCTTCTTTCCCTCCTTCCTTCCTTCCTTCCTTCCTTCCTTCCCTCCTTCCTTCCTTCCTTCCTTCCCTCCCATCTTTCCTTCTCCTCTTCCTTCTCTACCTCTTTCCTTCCTTCCCCCTTTTTCTTTCTTTTCTGCTGTCTCTCTTTTCTTTCCTTTCTTCTTCCTTCTTTCTCTTACTTTCCTTCCTTCCCCCTTTTTCTTTACCTCCCTTTCTCTTTCTTCCTTCTTTCCTTCCTTCCTGTCTTTCCTGGATTTTGACAGGGCGGGAAGGGGCGGGTGGGGTTTGGAGGTGGCGTGAAGTAAAAGGAGGTAAGATTGGGGCAGGGGAGTGATGGAGCGTGGGGTTGTGTGTGTGTGTGCGGCGGCGGGGGGGGTGATGGAGCGTGGGGTTGCGTGTGTGTGTGCGGCGGGGGGAGTGGGGTTGCGTGTGTGTGTGCGGCGGGGGGGGAGTGATGGAGCGTGGGGTTGCGTGTGTGTGTGCGGCGGCGGGGGGAGTGGGGTTGCGTGTGTGTGTGCGGCAGCGGGGGAGTGATGGAGCGTGGGGTTGCGTGTGTGTGTGCGGCAGGGGGTGTGTGTGTGCGGGAAGCGGCGCGGCGGGGCTTGGAGTGGGCATGGTTTCCGCAGAGGGAACGTTGGCCAGAAGGCCATGTGCGCGCGCCAGGGAACTTGCGGCTGGGCGCCAATGCGCATGCTCAGTTGTTTTGCTGTTTTGTGAGTGTGTTGTTGTGTTGTTTTTCATTTTGAGTAGATATGTTTGTACCTTGTGGGTTGTGTTATGGGCATGGGAATTTTGGTTAAGTTTCGTTGGGGTTTTTTGAGTTTTGTTGTTTTGCCGTTTTGTGAGTGTGTTGTTGTGTTGTTTTTCATTTTGAGTAGATATGTTTGTACCTTGTGGGTTGTGTTATGGGCATGGGAATTTTGGTTAAGTTTCGTTGGGGGGTTTTTGAGTTTTGTTTCTCCGTTGGATGCCCCTAACAAATTTATATATATAGACTACATAGTGTTATTCTCAAATTGAAAATCAGGTGCCTTAAAACACAAAGTAAAAAGTGAGGGTTGAATGAAAAGTAATGCCTCCACCTTGGAAAACTCCTCAACAGATGGCAGTACTGGTATGTGGCAGGTACTGGCTTGTTCAGTAGACTCTCCTCTACAGTTCCAATTTGGCAGGAAGCTTTAGCATTGAACTCTTGTGTTGTTAAAGTGAGAAGTATAGAACCCTGCGCAGACGGTTGGTCAATGCGACTTAAGAAACATGCAGTCATTAAATTCTTGACAGCAGAAGGTGTCACTCCAAAGGAGATTCATCAGAGAATGCAAGCTGTTTATGGTGATTGTGTTGATGTGAATACCTTGCATCGTTGGGTGAGAAAGTTTAAAGATGTTGAGGTGGGAACATCTGTCTTGCATGACAAACAAAGAGTTGGATGTCCTGTGATGGCAACCACCGAGTTTCACAAGCAAAAGGTTGACAGATTGATTCAGGACTATCGTCGTATTATTTATTTATTTATTTATTTATTTATTGCTTTTATATTCCGCCCTTCTTCTCACCCCGCAGGGGACTCAGGGCGGATTACAGTGTACACATATATGGCAAACATTCAATGCCAATTTTTGACATACAAACATATACAGACATACACAGAGGCTATTTAACTTTTTCTGGCCACCAGGGGAGCTGTTGCTTTCATTGTCCATCTGTGACGCTGATGAAGCACTTCCAAATTCCCCGCATGCTTCCCCGCTGGAATGGTTTGCTGGAGTCTTCTATATGGCCTCATAAATCAGTTAATTTAGCCTCCCCACACTTTTAAGGTGGTACCTAATTTTCCTACTTGACAGATGCAACTGTCTTTCGGGTTGCAAAGGTCGACAACAGGCTACACACAATTGGTTGGAAGCCCACTCCAACCCGGGCTGGTGTCGAACCCATGACCTTTTGGTCAGAGTGATCTTAATGCAGCTGACACTCAGCCAGCTGCGCCAAAATCCCGGTGCCCGGATCACTCAGAGAGAAATTTCAAGCATAATCGGCATTTCACAAGAACGTATGGGTCACATTATTGCTTTGCTTGGCTATCGGAAGATCTCTGCACGATGGGTACCCAGGATGCTGACGCCTGAAATGAAAGCTCACAGACTTGAAACTTCAGAGACTGGATCTCACCATCGTATGACATCCTCCATACAGTCCAGATTTAGCACCGTCTGCCTTCCATCTGTTCCCGATAATGAAAGAAGATCTGCGGGGACATCATAGTGCTTCTGATGAAGACGTCGAGAAAACTGTGAGACGCTGGTTGCATGACAAACAAAGAGTTGGATGTCCTGTGACAGCAACCACCGAGTTTCACAAATAAAAGGTTGATAGATTGATTCAGGACGATCGGGGTATCACTCAGAGAGAAATTTCAAGCATAATTGACAATTCACAAGAACATGTGGGTCACAATGGATCTGTGCACAATGGGTACCCAGGATGAAAGAACTGTGAGACGCTGGTTGCGAAAACAGAATGTCAACTTCTTCCATGACAGCTTCAGAAAACTTGTTCATCGTTGGCAGAAATGTATCCAATTGTCTGGTGATTATATGGAAAAGTGAATAGTGGGAGTTAAAGAGCACATTCTAAGGATTATTTCTGCATTTTAGTTATTAAAATATTCCCATCCAAACTCTAGTAACGAAGGTGGAGGCATTACTTTTCATTCAACCCTTGTACTTCTGCCAACAGGCCAATGCAGCTTCTCCAGAATCTCTTTCCCAAATATACTGTGAAAGAAAACTTATTAAAGTGCATTATTGCTTAGAAGAAGGGGATTTTTCAGATTTATGTGACAGGTGCACAATGTCTTTCCTGCATGGATGAGAAGCTCCTGTGTAAAATGGGAGAAAACAAGGCGTCCCCCTCCCGTGAGCTCTCAGCCTTCGCTGCTCATCAAGTCTGCGGCCGAAAGGATTATTTCAGAATTATGGACTTGGAAGAGTGCATCCGGGTGGCTCTGAGCTGTTCGCCGAAGAATCCCAATGATGTAGCAGCTCTTGAACACCCCATTAGGTGCCTGCCTAATTAATGTAAATGATCGTTATGTCTCACTCACCGAGGATTATTTTACTCCAAGGAAAATCTACTTGCTGCCACAGTGGCCATTTGAGGGGGTTTTATAGGGGCACTTGCATTACGCTTGCCCATTGAGTAAAAGGTAAGTAGCCATCCTAAATAATGGCGATAGGAGCCTTAATTGTCTCAATAACAGATTCAGCTGTATTTCATTCCAGGAATTAGAGTTTGATTGCAACCCTATGATAATGAGCGGGGACGAGCCGTTGGCAAACCGGAGCCTTCAGCCGTCCAAGCCCATCCAAAGCGCACAAGGCTGGCTTTTCCTTTCAGGCGGCAAGCAAGGAAAAGGTGACAAAAGTGGAGGAGGGTTTCGGAATGCCCACCAAAGGAGTTTGTCAAACAAGCTGCCCATTGGCTTCTCTAGACATGCTTTTAGCAAGTGACCATCATTAAATGTTTTTAAAGAATGGGTTGATGTTGTGACGGCGCAAGTGGCACCACCTGTGTGTAGAACTTTAAAGTGCAAAGGTTTAAACCAGGGGTCCTCAAACTAAGGCCCGGGGGCCAGATACGGCCCTCCACGGTCATTTATCTGGCCCTCGCTCAGGGTCAACCTAAGTCTGAAATGACTTGAAAGCACACAACAACAACAACAATCATAGAATCCTAGAGTTGGAAGAGACCTTGTGGGCCATCCAGTCCAACCCCCTGCCAAGAAGCAGGACAATCGCATTCAAAGCACCCCCAACAGATGGCCGCCCAGCCTCTGTTTAAAAGCCTCCATAGAAGGAGCCCCCACCACACCTCAGAGCAGAGAGTTCCACTGCTGAACAGCTCTCGCAGTCAGAAAGTTTTTCCTAATGTTCAAGTGGAATTTCCTTTCCTGTCTCATCCAGCCTATCTCATCAGTCAAAAGCAGGCCCACACTTCCCATTGAAATACTAATAATTTTATATTTGTTGAAATTGTTCTTCATTTTAATTATTATATTGTTTTTAAGTGTTTTTTGCACTACGAATAAGATATGTGCAGTGTGCATAGGAATTCATTCATACTTTTTTCAAATGATAATCTGGCCCTCCAACAGTTTGAGGGACTGTGACCTGGCCCTCTGTTTAAAAAGTTTGAGGACCCCTGGTTTAAACTGTATAACATGCCCAAACTTGCCTAGTTTGTAAATTTATTTATTCATTATTTATTTCAAAGTTTTATATACCGACCTTCTCACCTCTTTTGAGGGACTCAGACCGGTTTCCAAATACAATCGGTAAAAACATCATAGTTCATATTACAATAACACATTAAACCAAGAAATATATTCAAAACTACAGTGGTCAGTCGTCATACTAAAATCAATTATACATATCTTCCATCCTTATATTAGGGTGTTGTCTCACTCATCAAAAGCCTGTCTCCATAACCACGTCTTCACCTATTTCCTAAATGTCAGGATAGAAGGGGCAGTTCTGATCTCCGGTGGGAGAGAGTTCCAGAGTTGCGGGACCACCACCGAGAAGGCCCTGTCCCTCGTCCCCATCAGACGCGCTTGTGAGGCCGGTGGGACCGAGACCAGGGCCTCTCCAGACGATCTTAATAACCTTGATGGTTCATAGGGGAGAATACGTTTGGAGAGGTAAACAGGGCCGGTGTCGTTTAGGGCTTTATAAGTTAACACCAGCACTTTGAATTGTGCTCGGAAGCTAATTGGCAGCCAGTGGAGCTGGTGTAACAGCGGAGTGGTGTGCTCCCTGTACCCAGCACCCGTTAGTAGTCTGGCTGCCACTCGTTGGACTAGTTGGAGCTTCCGGGCAGTCTTCAGAGGCAACCCCACGTAGAGAGCATTGCAGTAATCTAAACGGGATGTAACCAAAGCGTGGACCACCGTGGCCAAGTCAGACTTCCCAAGGTACGGGCACAGCTGGCGCACAAGTTTGTTGGATTGATTGGTTATTTATAGCTGTCAATCAATGTTGTCTGCACCAGTTATATTGCTTCCTCAGCTCAACTGCTTGGCTCCATCTCTTCCTGGAGGAGAACAGAGCTTTTCCTTTTCCATTCTACCATCAAACTTTCTATCAGATAGACGTGAGAAAGAGACTTGGCTCTAAAGCCCTTAATTAAGTTACATCTCTTCACCAATTCTAAGGTTTTTACCCTTGGGACTCATACTTCATGCCCAGATCGCCCTGGACAATGTTGAGGAGACCAAAGCACCTTCAAACCGGTCCTTTGGCATCAAAAGGAAGACACAATGAATCATCTGAGCAACGGTGTTGTGCCTCTGCTTGTAGTCTGTTTGTGCAATCTTCTTGCAGCAGCTCAGGATTATTAATATTATTATTTTATCATTATAAATTATATTATATTTCTGTGTGTGTGTGTGTGTAAAGGTAAAGGTAAAGGTAAATTTAATATAATATTATTAAATTATATAATAATAATAATAATAATAATAATAGTTGTTGTTGTTGTTGTTGTTGTTGTTATTATTACAGCACTTTGGAAGTAGAATCGGACTGGAAATGGCTGGATAGTTTGACAATGATGCTTTAACTTGTTTTAACTCAATGTTCTATTTATTGATTTAAATTGTGGTTATATTTTTGTATCTGTTTTATGTTGCGGCATCGAATTGTTGCCGGGTGTAAGCCACCCTGGGTCCCCCCTCGAGGGGGTTGAGAAAGGCATTTTAGAGAAATGCTGGAAATAATAATAAAATAATACATTTCTCCCTGTCAACACTTGTTTGGCCCAGCTTTCTAATCTTTGAGAGTCATTTTTTATTCTGGTCCTGTCCTCTGGGATATTAACTCACTCCCAGTTGGATGTCATCTGCAAATATGATAAGTGTGTGTTCTGTTCTGTCAGAAGCTTTCCGAAGCTCTAGGTGCTCTTACTGCCTATTACAGGGAAAACCAGCTGATCCCCAACCCATCCAAAACACAGACATGTGCCTTTCATCTCAAGAACAGAGAAGCATCCCGAGCTCTGAGGATTATTACCTGGGAAGGAATCCCATGGAGTATTGCAGCGCACCCAAATACCTGGGATTCACTCTGGACCGTGCTCTGACCTACAAGAAGCATGGCCTGAACATCAAGCAAAAAGTGGGTGCCAGAAACAATATCACACGAAAGCTGACTGGCCAACCTGGGGATCACAACCAGATACAGTGAAGACATCTGCCCTTGCGCTGTGCTACTCTGCTGCTGAGTATGCATGCCCAGTGTGGAACACATCTCACCACACTAAAACAGTGGATGTGGCTCTTAATGAGACATGCCGCATTATCACGGGGTGTCTGCGCCCTACACCACTGGAGGAATTACACTGCTTAGCTGGTATTGCACCACCTGACATCCGCCGGGATAGCAGCCAATAGTGAAAGGACCAAGGCAGAGACATCTCCCGCTCATCCCCTGTTTGGGTATCAGCCAGCACGTCAACGACTTAAATCTAGAAATAGTTTTCTAAGATCTACAGAGACACTCGCTGGAACACCTCAGCAAGCAGGAGTCCAAAAGTGGCAGGCTCAAACCCAGAACCTCAACCAATGGCTGATACCAAATGAGAGACTCCCCCCCTGGGCACACAGAGGACTGGGCGACTTGGAAGGCGCTGAACAGACTGCGCTCTGGCATCACAAGATGCAGAGCCAATCTTCAGAAATGGGACTACAAAGTGGAATCTTCGACATGAGGAGCAAACCACTGACCATCTGCTGCAATGCAACCTGAGCCCTGCCACATGCACAATGAAGGACCTTCTTGCAGCAACACTAGAGGCACTCCAAGGGGCCAGATACTGGTCAAAGGACATTTAATCAACTACCAAACTCACACATTTTGTATTTTGTCTGTTTGTTTGCTTTGTTCTGTTAGAAATGTAATATAATTTGACTGGTTGTCCTGACACAACAAATAAATGTCATTCAAATAATTAATAAAGGTGTTGAATATTGCAGAGCTTGGGACAGAACCCTCTTTATGGCACCCCTCTGGTCACCTCTTCCCAGGATGAAGAGGATCCATTGGGAAGCATCCTTTGGGCAGCCAACCAATTCCCATTCCACCCCACAGTCGCCATGTCTCGCCACATTCCCTTCTGTTTCTGTCCAACTTTCTCACCTTCCTTTGCATTTCTCTCTTTTCGAGGCACAGTTGTCTCTCTGCCACATGGTGGAGCAGCCTCCCCACTAAGCCGCCCACTCCAAACTTCTCATAATCATCTAGTAATTCTAGTATAATGTTGCCAAGCAATTTTACGTATAATTAAACAAGTCACCCAAAGAATAGGAGGAGAAATTATGGGAATAAAAAAAGAGGATATTATGGATGTGACACTTCTGTCACATGTTCTGGAAGCTCTACAACAGTGGTTCTCAACCTTCCTAATGCCTCGACCCCTTAATACAGTTCCTCATGTTGTGGTGACCCCCAAGCCATAAAATTATTTTTGTTGCTACTTCACAACTGTAAGACTGCTACTGTTATGAATCGTAATGTAAATACCTGATATGCAGGATGTATTTTCATTCGCTGGACCAAATTTGGCACAAATATGCTCAAATTTGAGTACTGATGGGGTTGAGGGGGGGGGGTTTGATTTTGTCATTTGGGAGTTGTAGTTGTTGGGATTTATAGTTCACCTACAATCAAAGAGCATTCTGAACTCCACCAACAATGGAATTGAACCAAACTTGGCACACAGAAAACACTGGAAGTGTTTGGTGGGCACTGACCTTGAGTTTTGGAGTTGTAGTTCACCTACATCCAGAGAGCACTGTGGACTCAAACAATGATGGACCAAACTTGGCATGAATACTCAATATGCCTGAATGTGAACAGTGGTGGAGTTTGGGAAAAATAGACGTTGACATTTGGGAGTTGTAGTCGCTGGGATTTATAGTTCACCCACAATCAAAGAACATTCTGAACCCCACCAATGACAGAAATGGGCCAAACTTCCCACACAGAACCCCACATGACCAACAGACAATACTGGGTTTTCTTCTGGTCTTTGGTGACCCCTCTGACACCCCCTTGCGACCCCTCAAGGGGTCCCGACCCCCAGGTTGAGAAACACTGCTCTACAAGATACTGAATTGTTCACATGTGTGTGTCGCAGGAAGAACATCTCTGAAGCAGCTTTCTCTGAACCCTCCTTGTTCTTGCTTGCATGGGGAACACAGGATGCATCTGCACTGTAGAATCAATGCAGTATAACGCCACTTTAACTGCAATGACTCAATGCTGAGGAATCATGGGGGTTATAGTCGAAGGCTTTCATGGCCGGAATCACTGCGTTGTTGTAGGTTTTTTTGGGCTGCATGGCCATGGTCTAGAGGCATTCTCTCCTAACGTTTCGCCTGCATCTATGGCAAGCATCCTCAGAGGTAGTGAGGTGACCTCACTACCTCTAAGGATGCTTGCCATAGATGCAGGCGAAATGTCAGGAGAGAATGCTTCTAGACCATGGCCATACAGCCCGAAAAAAACTACAACAACCCATGAGGGTTATCGTTTTACAAGATCTTTTATCTTCTCTTGGTGTTTCATCAAACTACAACTCCCATGATCCTATAGCATTGACCTTTGTAAGGAAGAGGAACGTTCTGTCTGAGATGTGAAAAATAATATGGTTGGTTATTATATCTCTTACTTACTTACTTAGGTGATCCCTCATTGTCCAAGTAGGATTGTCTTCTGAGATCAGTGTACTGGTGGTGGGTATGTAGGTGACTGTGGAGCCCTATTCTTGACCTTCATGTTCTCCCGCAGTGAAGGCATCGGTTTCCAGGTGGAAGGCAGTCCTGGTTGTGGTTGGCTTGATGTGCCTTCCTCTTGGCACGTTTCTCTCTTTCACCCTCCATTCATGCCTCTTCAAATTCTGCAGCACTGCTGGTCACAGCTGACCTCCAGTTGGAACGCTCAAGGGCCAGGACTTCCCAGTTCTCAGTGTCTATGCCACAGTTTTTAAGGTTGGCTTGCAGCACTGCCTAGTTTGAAGACATGGTGCTTGAAGACCTACCTGGTGGTTTCAACAAACCTTTGAAAATGACCAGTTCTAACTCAGTCTTACATATTGTTGAATATGGCCTTATTCTTCCTACCAATTACCCAGATCGTTTCCTCTAATCAAAATTAACAGCCACAGACCCGTACCTAATATTATTGTTGACTGCCATAGCATTGCACTTAATTCCCAGGTCCCCTAGAATTTTGGGCTTGCATAAATCTTGGCCCGTCCTTTTAAATTTTTAAATTGCCTTGAACAGGCAGGATTACTTTTGATATATGTGTGTTATGGCGACAATTTTTATGCTTGTATTGTTTTGTTAATCTTATGGTTATGTTGTTTTACTTTGTATGTTTTGTGATGTTACTTGGGAACCGCTTTGAGTCCCCTTGGGAAGATAGAGTGGTATATAAATAAAGTATTATTATTATTATTGGACCCTCTGCTCACAATGGAGGTCCAGGTCTCTGCTGTGAGCAGATCTGCGTTTTTCCATCTATGTCAGGCTTGGCGACTGGCTCCCTTCCTATCTAGGAATGACCTGGCTATGATGATCCAGGCGACGGTCATCTTGAGGCTTGACTACTGTAACGCCCTCTACATTGGCCTTCCTTTGTCAGTGATCCTGAAACTGAAGCTGGTGCAAAATGTGGCGGCTCGTCTTCTCACCCGGGTGCTGGTGAGGTGTCGTATCACCCCAATTCTCCAACAGCTGCACTGGCTTACGATTGAGTACCGGATTACTTTCAAAGTGCTGGTACTAACCTTCAAGGCCTTATATGGTCTGGGGCCGGCGTACCTGAGGGCCCGCTTATCCCCCTACCAACCCCAGTGATTACTTCGGTCTGAAGACCAAAATTTGCTTGAAGTCCCCAACATCCGGACTTATCATCTGTCCTCTACTAGGCAGAGGGCCTTCTCGATTGTGGCTCCTTATTTATGGAATGCCTTGCCAGTTGAAACCCGAACCATCCGAGAGCTACTTGCTTTTCGGAAAGCCTGTAAAACCTTTCTTTTCCGACAAGCTTTCGATGGGTGAATAACTCGGGACTATGTCTGTTTCGGATTTGTATTGTATTTTAAAGTTGGTTGTATTGTTTTAATCTACTGCTGTAAACTGCTCCGAGCCAAATTGGGAGTGGCGGTATACAAGTCAAATAAATAAATAAATAAATAAATAAATAATATTAGTTTGGAAGAAGTCAGTAATGCCATCAGCCAACAAAAAAATAACAAAGCCAGCGGACCTGATGGGATCCCTGCTGAAATCTTTAAAGAGGGAGGACCTGAGCTGACAGAACAACACCAGTTCATAAAAAAGTGTGGATGACCGAGAAAATCCCAGCAGATTTCAAGGATGTCACCATCATCACCCTCTTAAAAAAAGGGGAAAGAACAGACTGCAGCAAACAATCGAGGTATTTCGCTTCTAACCTCCAATGGGAAAAATCCTTGTAAGAATCCTTGCAAACCGCCTTCTACCCTTCTCAGAAGACACCCTCCCAGAATTCCAGAATGGCTTCAGCCCCTCCAGAGGAACAGTGGACATGATCTTCACTGCACGACAGCTCCAAGAAAAATGCAGAGAACAAAATCAACCTCTGTCCATGGCATTCATCGACCTTGCAAAGGCATTCGACACAGTGAACCGCAGCGCTCTCTGGACCATCCTTCAAAAAATCGGGTGCCCTAACAAATTTCTGAACATTCTGCGGCTCCTCCATGATGACATGATGGCAACAGTCTTGGACAGCAATGGCTCCCAAAGTGACCCATTTAAGGTGGAATCAGGTGTCAAACAGGAATGATGTGTTATTGTCCCAACCAAATATCTCTTAATTGAGATGGTGGAGGTACCATAGGCTGCTCTACCTCACACAGCAAAATGTCTTAAGAGTGGTTGCATTGGGTAACAGTTGATGAGATGCACATGTATAGCATGCATTCAACTCTCAAGATAGTAAAGATGTTCCCCAAGCCTCACAAAATGCTCACAAAATGCAGGAAACTCTATAGCACTGCTGGTCACATGAAGATTGCACTGTGACTCTATCTGTGCTACAGAAGTAAATTGTTTTACGGCACCATTCTCTCCACATTCATTCAGGAGTATATCTCCATTCAGTAGGGATGTGCATCAGTCATCTCTAACCAGAGGCTCTCGATCGCAATACAGGAGATAACATGATCAAAACCACAACAGAACATTTATTGTTGTTTCTTCGTTCAGTTGCTTCCGAGTCTTTGTGACCTCATGGACGAGCCCATGCCAGAGCCTCCTGCCAGCCCAAGGCAGTCCCTTCAAGGCTAAGATCCATCCATCTTGCCCTTGGTTGGCCCCTCTTCCTTTTTCCTTCCCTTTTCCTTCCTTCCAGCATCATTATCTTCTCCGAAATTTCCTGTCTTCTCAATATGTGGCCAAAGTACTTCATTCTTGCCTCTAATATCCTTAACAGAACATTGGTGTTTAATCATTCTCTCTGCAGCAATAGGCAAGCAGAAAATATCACAACGGCTTTCAAAGTAAGGACTGCACAATTAAACAGGAAATAACACTTTCAAACTAGGAACAGTTTTTTTTCCAAATGTGTTACATATTGTAATCTGCCTAATGCTGTACACTCAAATAAATATGGGGAAGAGTTATTCATTGTTCGGTGACCAGGTTTGGTTCACTAGCAAAGCGAATATTTAGGACTTCTCTCCAATGCAACAAGCACAGAGAGACTATTCACAGCCATAAATGCAGCGCTGTTCGGGGCAATCGTGACACCATAACCTTTTCATAACTTACTGTGTATGGATGTTAGGACACATTGATGGAAACTGTTCCGTTTATTAATACAGAGTCCCACACTGAATGCTGGGGAACAGAATAATATCACAAGAGAGAGCTAAATGCCACCAAGATGGAAACATTTCCCAACAAAACTGAGTGTGAGAAGATGTCACTGAAGGGTTCGAGCAATGGAGGGTCGCGGCTCCAATGTCAGTAAGATGGTGTTTCTTCCCTGGATTTCAGTATGAAATTGAAAGGCAATTGTGAACCCTATCGTCCAACCTGCCAACATTAGCTTCAGCACCTTGGATAGTTCTACTTAAGACCAGGCTCAGCCTAGGATGGACTCACACCATCACTGCCATTGGAGCCACCACGTTCAAGTCCTAAGATAATGCTGAGAAAAGTTCTGAAACTTTGGAGATCCTGAGTGTCCTATGCCTACGAGCAGCACATGCCCAAAGAAACAGATTATCCTAAGAGAAAGTAGCTAAAGGGAAGGGAATGGGGAAGGGAAGGAAGAGAGAAAAGAAAGGGAAAGGGAAGTCGAAAGGGAAAGGAAAGGGAAAGGGAAGAGAAAGGGAAGGGGAAGGGAAGGGAAAGGGAAAGCAAAGGAAAGGGAAAAGGAAGGGGAAGGAGGAAGGGAAGGGAAGGAAAGGGAGGGAAGGGGAGGGGAAAGGGGAAAAGGAAGGGAGGAAAGGATGGAAAAGGAAAGGGAAAGGAGAAGGGGGAAGGAAGGGAAAGGGAAGGGGAAAGAGAAGGAAAGAGAAGGGAAAGGGAAGGGAAAGGACAGGGAAAGCAAAGAAAAGGAAAGAGAAAGGGAAGGGGATGGGGAAGGGAAGAAAAAGGGAAAGGAAAGGGAAGGGGGAAGCAAAAGGGATGGGAAAGGAAAGAAAAGGGAAAGGAGAAGGGGGAAGGAAGGGAAAGGGAAGAGGAAGGAAAGGGAAAGCAAAGAGAAAAGGAAATTGAAAGGGAAAAGGGAAGGAGAAAGGGAAAGCAAAGAGAAAAGGAAATTGAAAGGGAAAAGAAAGGAGAGGGAATGCGGAAGGGAAGAAGAAGGGAAGGGGAAGCAAAAGGGATGGGAAAGGAAAGGGAAAGGAGGAGGGGGAAGGAAGGGAAGGGGAAGGGAAAGCAAAGAGAAAAGGAAATTGAAAGGGAAAAGGGAAAGCAAAGAGAAAAGGAAATTGAAAGGGAAAAGAAAGGGAAGGGAATGGGGAAGGGAAGAAGAAGGGAAAGGAAAAGGAAGGGAAGGGGGAAGCAAAAGAGACGGGAAAGGAAAGGGAAAGGAGGAGGGGGAAGGAAGGGAAAGGGAAGGGGAAGGAAAGGGAAAGCAAAGAGAAAAGGAAATTGAAAGGGAAAAGAAAGGGAAGGGAATGGGGAAGGGGATGGGAAGGGAAGAAAAAGGGAAAGGGAAGGGAAGGGGGAAGCAAAAGGGACAGGAAAGGAAAGGGAAAGGAGAAGGCGGAAGGAAGGGAAAGGGAAGGGGAAAGAGAAGGGAAAGGGAAGGGAAGCAGAAGGATAAGGAAAGGAACCAATGGAAAGAAATGGTGCCTGCCTTAAAAATGACGGGTGGTTTTTGTCAGAATGAAGGACAGCTTTCTCTAAGACATCTTCTCAAGCCTTGACAGCTTGGTAGCGGTGGGCCTGAAGCCACCCTCAGTTTTATATTCTGCGTGGCTCTTTTATGTACCTCTGCGAAGGCTCCGTCTATCACGGTGAACACATTTACAACTTTTTAAATTAACTGATGATTATCATACACTTGTCCTCTGCAATATTTTTTCAGTTCTAATATTTGAAGTAGCTAATCTACCTAAGTTTTAGTGTTTGAAATACCTAATCATTCATCACGATTTCCCCTGTATAATAAAAGAACACACGCAGAATATAAGATTGCTGTTTAAATAAAAGGGAGCTGGCGAAGAATGAGAATTCAAAACAGGGATCGGCACAGGGCTCTCTCCTTTGGTGGAGACAAAGTGAGGGAAATGCACAATCACTTCCATTTCCAGGCACAGGTAAGTCAACTGATCACAAAAGGAGGCTGTCGAAAAATGAAACAGGGTGGATTATTGCTTCTGAACTTGAAGATTTGAAAACTGATTTTGACGCTGCAATAATGTCAAGTATTACATTTTAAAGATGAATCGTAAAAATGCTAGGTGCTAATGAAGTACGTGAAATAGGTAATATGATATTGGTGTCTTTGGCTGGCAATGAAGCAGCACCGCTTCTGAGATTTTGCCTGCTCAAGAATCTCATAATCACTTGACACCGGGACACCTTTTTGTTGTCAGAAGCCAGTACGCTTAAAATTTTGCATTTCATTTTGCGACTGTATCTCAACAAATGACTGTATGTACTCAAGTATAAGCCTAGTTTTTCAGCCCTAGGTAATCAGAAAGAATGAAATAGAGAGAGAAGGAAGGAAGGAAGGAGGCAGGAAGGAAAAAAGAGAAGGAAAAGGAAGAAGAGGTAGAGAAGGAAGAAAGAAGAAGGGAAAGAAAAAGAGGGAAGGAAGGAAAGAGGGAGGGAAGGAAGAAAGGAAAGAAAGAAGGCGAGAAAGAGGGAGGGAAGGTTGGCCACAGCAATGCGTGGCGTGTACAGCTAGTGTGTGTGTGTGTGTGTGTGTGTGTGTGTGTGTATAGACTAAACGAATGAACAACAACAACAACAACAACAACAACACACACACACATACACATATATACGCTAAGACCATCAGAAAACACAGTATTTTTTGTTGGTCATGGGAGTTCTGTGGCCCAATTCTATCGTTGGTGGGATTCAGAATGCTCTTTGGTTGTAGGTGAACTATAAATCCCAGCAACAACAACTCCCAAAGGGCGGCTCAACCCATTACTCAAAGTAAGCATTTGCAGTATAGTTGATTTTGCCCAGGGGCGCTCTTGAGGTGCTCTTGGGGGAAAATAGACCTTGACATATGCGAGTTGTAGTTACTGGGATGTATATTCACCTACAATCAAAGAGCATTCTGAACTCCACCAATGATGGAATTGAACCAAATATGGCACACAGAACTCCCACGAAGAACAGAAAATATATATCAGTGATTGGGGGGGGGGGGGGGGGGATACTGTTTGCTTACCGTTGAAAATGACCTAGGGCTGCCTCTGCCCAAATGTCAAGATTCCATTTTCCCCAAATGCCACCAGTGTTCACATTTGGGCATGTTGAGTATTCGTGTAGAGTTTGGTCCAGATCCATCATTGTTTGAGTCCACAGTGATCTCTGGATGTAGGTGAACTACATCTCCAAAATCAAAGGACACTGCCCACCAAACCCTTCCAGTATTTTCTGTTGGTCATGGGAGAACTGTGTGCCAAGTTTGGTTCAATTCCATCTTTGATTGTAGGTGAACTATAAATCCCAGCAACTACAACTCACAAATGACAAAATCAATTTTTTTGAGTGAAGGACATACATTGGGTGGATAGGTGTCTTGTGTCCACATTTGGTGTCAATTTGTCCAGTGGTTTTTGAGTTCTGTTCATCCCACAAACGAACATTACATTTTTATTTGTATATATATATCGCGAAACAGCGAGTCCGCGGTAAGTGAACTGCAAAGTAGCGAGGGAACACTGTATTACAGATGAGAAAATTGTCATTGCTTCTCTGTCCCAGTAACGATTAGTAAAACATATCTGGTAAAGGTCTAATAAATGGGAGGGCATTGCGAGGACCTGCACAAATGGTTGACCTGCACCTCCTTATCATTACCTGAAGCCAGGGCCCCCCAAACATTTTAAACCGTGGGCCAGTTTGCGGTCCCTGAGACTGTTCTGCAGACAGACTATAGTTTGAAAGAGACATGAGTGAATTCCTCTACACACTGCATGTATCATTTTTTTGTAGTGCAAAAAATATGAAATAACACAATATTGAAAATGAAGAACAATTTTAGCCAACATAAACTTGCCAGTATTTCAATAGGAAGTGTGGTCTGTTTTGGCTGATGAAGGAGACAAGTTAATTAGGATTGTTGTTGTTGTGTGCCTTTCAGTCGTTTCAGACTCTATCACAGAGTTTTCTTGTCAATATTTATCTAAAGGGGATTTGCTCTTGTTGTCATCTGAAGCTGTGTGTGACTTGGCTAAAATCTTTCCTCCCTCCCTCCTTCTTCTTCCTTCCCTTCTTTTCCATTTTTCTCCTGCCCTCCCTGTCTTCCTCCTTCCAGCCATCCTTCCTTTCTTCCCTTCCTCCTTTCTTCCCTCTACTTTCCTTTGATTTCCTCTTTCTCCTTCTTTACAAGCAAACCTCTTGAAAACTCATTGTGTTTTCCAACGTTGCTCCTATCTTGCCCTTTAGAAAGCAAAGTCTTTCTTTCTTTCTTTCTTTCTTTCTTTCTTTCTTTCTTTCTTTCTTTCTTTCTTTCTTTCTTTCTTCCCTCCTTCCTTCTCCTTCCTTCCTTCCTTCCTTCTTCCTTCCTTCCTTCCTTCCTTCTTCCTTCTCCTTCCTTCCTTCCTTCCCTCTTTTCTCCCTCCTCCCTTCTCTCCTCCTTCCTTTCCCTTCTCCTTCCTTCCTTTCTTCCTTCCCCATTTCCTTTCTTCTCCTCTTTCCTTCTCCTTCATTCCTTTCTTCCCTCCCTCCCTTTCTCCTTCCTTCCTTCTTCCTCTCTCCCTCCACCTTTCCTCCTTCCTTTCTTCCCTCCTTTCTTCCCTTCCTTCTCTTTCCTCTTTTTCCTTCCTCCCTCCCTCACTTCTGTCTTGCTTCCTTTCTTTCCCTCTTCTTCTTCTCTCCCTCTTCTCCTCCTTTGTTCCTTTCCTCCCTCCTTTCCCTCCTTTCTCCCCTTCACCTTCCTTCCTTCCCTTTTTCTTCCTGTGGCAGGGGTGGCACAAAGGGAATGGAGGCAGTGTGGGAATGGTGGCGGGGACTGGATAAAAATCCTTGGCAGGCCATATCATTCTATTGTAATATTATTAGTAATATTAGTACTAATATTAGTAATATCATTCTATTGTAATATTATTAGTAATATAATATTATTGTAATATTACATATAATATAAAATATATAATTATAATATTGTATTATTATTAGTAGTAGTAGTATATTGTATTACATCATAATATTATAAATACTATATGTATACACAATATATTATATTATATTATATTATATTATTATATTATTATATTATTATATTATATTATTAGTATCGCACAGGAGACAATGTGGAACTGCCTTCCTGCCCCCCCCCCCCTCTACTCTGGACCAGAGCAGCAGCTGTTTGTTTCTTTATATTTATTTACTTATTTATTTACTACATTTATATGCCACCCTTCTCACCCCGAAAAAGACTCGGAGCAGCTTACAAGATAGATAGATAGATAGATAGATAGATAGATAGATAGATAGATAGATAGATAGATAGATAGATAGATAGATATGTGGTATTAACAGAACTCAAAAACCAGTGGACGAATTGACACCAAATTTGGACACAAGACACCTAACTACCCAATGTATGTCCTTCCCTCAAAAAAATTGTTTTTGTCATTTGGGAGTTGGAGTTGCTGGGATTTATAGTTCACCTACAATCAAAGAGCATTCTGAACTCCATCAACGATAGAATTGAACCAAACCTGGCACACAGAACTCCCCTGACCAACAGAAAATACTGTGTTTTCTGGTAGTCTTTGGTGACCCTTCTGACACCCCCTTGCAACCCCCCCCCCCAGGGGTCCCCAACCCCAGGTTGAGAAATGCTGCCTTAAGGCCATCCAGTCCAACTCCCTTCACCAGAGCAAGAAAACATAGAGCCCTCCTGACAAAGAACCATCCAGCCATAGATACAGATAAATATAGATGAGTCGCGTGCACACACATACACACACACACACACACGTTTATGACAGATATAGTACCATAGATTTGAAAGGGACCCCTAAAGAAGGACAATTCTATGTTGCATGTTCCAAAGTGGGCAAACCAGACAAAATGGAATTGAACAAACTTGGCCCACAGTTCTCCCATGACCAACAGAAAATACTGGAAGGGTTTGGTGGGCAGTGTCCTTTGGTTTTGGAGTTGTAGTTCACCTACATCCAGAGATCACTGTGCACTCAAACAATGATGGATCTGGAACAAACTCTACACGAATACTCAATATGCCCAAATGTGAACACTGGTGGAGTTTGGGGAAAATAGAATCTTGACATTTGGGAGTTGTAGTTGCTGGGATTTCTAGTTCACCTACAATCACAGAGTATTCTGAACCCAACCAATGATAGAATTGGGCCAAACCTCCCACACAGAACCCCCATGTGGGCCACAGCAACGCGTGGCAGGGGACGGCTAGTATACAATATATTATATTATTAGCATAGTACAATATCAGTATTATATATTACTATATTGTACTATACCATTGTTGTAATATTATTAGTAATATGACATGTAATATACAATATATAATTATAATATTTTATTATTATTATTAGTAATATTATATTGAATTACATTATAATATTATAAATATTAAATGTATATACAATATATTATATTATTATTATAGCACAGGGGACAAGGTGGAACTGCCTTCCTGGCCCCCTCTCTCGTCACTCTGGCCCAGAGCAGCAGTTGTTTGTTTCCAGTAGTACATGTAATCTAAAATATATAATTATAATATCGTATTATTAGTAGTAGTATTATATTGTATTACATTATAATATTATAAATATTATATGTATATACAATATATTATATTATTATTATTATTATTATTATTATATATTGTATATACATATAATTATAAATATTAAATGTATATACAATATATTATATTATTATTATAGCACAGGGGACAAGGTGGAACTGCCTTCCTGGCCCCCTCTCTCGTCACTCTGGCCCAGAGCAGCAGTTGTTTGTTTCTTTATACCTTCCTTCTCCCTCCACAAACAAAGCTGCTGGCATTAAAAACATTTCATCACAACTTAAAATCCAAAACTATGCAAACACTGAAATAGAATTAAATATAATTTGCATTAATTAAAATGAACACCACTATTTACCATCACCATGTCCCAGCAGTTTGGCTCTTAGACCTTGCCAAACTACAAGGGTTGAATGAAAAGTAATGCCTCCACCTGTGTAACTCCTCAAGAGCTGGCAGTACTGGTATGCAGCAGGCACTGGCTTGTTCAGTAGACTCTCCTCTACAGTTCCATTTTGGCGGGAAGCCTTAGCATTGAACGGTTGTGTTGTTAAAGTGCAAAGTATGGAAACCTGCGCAGACGGTCGGTCAGTGTGACTTAAGCAACGTGCAGTCATTGAATTCTTGATAGCAGAAGGTGTCACCCCAAAGGAGATTCATCAGAGAATGCAAGCTGTTTATGGTGACTGTGTTGATGTTTATGGTGATTGTATTGATGTGAGTATTGTGCGTCGTTGGGCAAGTACATTTAAAGAGCACAACAACAGAGAGGAAACAAACAAGGACATCTAATCACCTCTCAACAAAAGATTGCTCCAGGCACTGTCAGGCCATTAAATGCTAATCAAGGTGGTTAGTTGAAACATTCACACCTAGCTCCAGCAGACAAGAGTCCTTTGTCCCACCCTGGTCATTCCACATATATATAAACCCCCTTTTCCTAGTTCTAACAGACCTCACTACCTCTGAGGATGCTTGCCATAGATGCAGGCGAAACGTCAGGAGAGAATGCCTCTAGAATATGGTCATATAGCCTGAAAAAACCTACAAGTTTAAAGACGTTGAGGTGGGAACATCTGACTTGTGCGACAAACAAAGAGTTGGACGTCTTGTTACAGCAACTACAGAGTTTCACAAGCAAAAAGGTTGACATATTGATTCAGGACGGTTGTCGTATCACTCAGAGACAATTTTCAAGCATAATCGACAATTCACAAGAACGTGTGGGTCACAATGGATCTGTGCACAATGGGTACCCAGGATGAGAGAAATGTGAGACGCTCTTTTCCTGTCCACCAACATTCCGTTTTCCGCTCTTAAGTTCGGAGTAGAGCAACTGCATTGGGAGACGGAGGTCAGGCATCCGGACAACGTGGCCGGTCCAGTGGAGTTGATGGTGGAGGACCATCGCTTCAGTGCTGGTGGTCTTTGCTTCTTCCAGCACGCTGACGTTTGTCCGCTTGTCTTCCCAAGAGATTTGCAGGATTTTCCGGAGGCAGCACCAGTGGAATTGTTCCAGGAGTTGCATGTGACGTCTGTAGACAGTCCACGTTTTGCAGGCATAGAACAGGGTTGGGAGGACAATAGCTCTATAAACAAGCACCTTGGTATCCCTACAGATGTCCCGGTCCTCAAACACTCTCTGCTTCATTTGGGAAAATGCTGCACTCGCAGAGCTCAGGCGGTGTTGTATTTCGGTTTCGATGTTGACTTTGGTGGAGAGGTGGCTGCCAAGGGAGTGGAAATGGTCAACATTTTCTAATGCTACACCATTAAGTTGTATCTCTGGCATTGGAGAGGGATTGGTTGGTGACTGCTGGAAGAGCACTTTGGTTTTCTCGATGTTCAGTGACAGGCCGAGCTTCGTGTATGCTTCTCCAAAGGTGTTTAGAATGGCTTGTAGGTCTTCTTCTAAATGCGCACAGACGACATGGTCATCAGCATGCTGGAGTTCTATAACAGATGTTGTTGTAACCTTGGTTTTGGCTTGCCATCTGTCTGATAGATGACTTCCCCTCCGGTGGGAAGCTTCCCGTCAACAAGGTGGAGTATCATAGCAATGAAGATGGAGAATAGAGTTGGGGCAATAACACATATGTATATAACATATGTAATAACAAATATGTATATGTTTATGTATATGTATATACATATACATGCATAGGGTTACAGCCTGTGTTGGATGGGGCCGCACTCCCCCTGAAGACGCAGGTTCGCAGCTTGGGTGTGACCCTGGACTCATCGCTGAGCCTGGAACCCCAGGTTTCGGCGGTGACCAGGGGAGCATTTGCACAGCTAAAGCTTGTGCGCCAGCTGCGCCCGTACCTTGGGAAGTCTGACTTGGCCACGGTAGTCCACGCTCTGGTTACATCCCGTTTAGACTACTGCAACGCTCTCTACGTGGGGTTGCCTTTGAAGACAGCTCGGAAGCTCCAACTAGTCCAACGCTCGGCAGCCATGACTTTAACAGGAGCGGAGCGCAGGGAGCATACAACCCCCCTGTTGCGCCAACTCCACTGGCTACCGATCTGCTACCGGGCTGAATTCAAAGTGCTGGCGTTGGCCTTTAAAGCCCTAAATGGTTCGGGCCCAAGCTACCTATCTGACCGCATCTCTGCCTATGAACCCACCAGGACTTTGAGATCTTCCGGGGAGACCCTGCTCTCGATCCCGCCTGCTTCTCAAGCTCGGCTGGCGGGGACGAGAGATAGGGCCTTCTCGGTGGTGGCTCCTCGGCTGTGGAACGCCCTTCCTACAGACATTAGACTAGCACCATCTCTAATGGTATTCTGCAAAAAAGTGAAGACCTGGCTGTTTGAGCAGGCGTTCGAATAATTAGTGCAATGATTGGTTAATGAACACTGGAATGGAACAATGGACGACGAATCTGGAACATGTTTTTGATGATGAGACGACAGTGAATGGGTATTGTAGTAACTGTTTATTAATTGTGTAATGTGTTAGGTTGTTAACTGTTTCTATACTGTAGCACTGAATTTTTGCTGTTCGTATTTGTTGTGAACCGCTGTGAGTCGCCTTCGGGCTGAGAACAGCGGTATATAAGTAAGGTAAAAATAAATAATAATAAATATATCTTGCAAGCTGCTCTGATTCCCCTTCTGGGTAAGAAGGACGGCATATAAATGCCGTAAATAAATAGTTTGGTGAGACCCCAGCCCTTTGGCTCTGAGACCTTGCCAAACTACAACTCCCCAAATCCTTTGTTTTGATTCACCTTTGTTCTTTCCGGGCGTGGCTCCGCTTCCCGCCCTGGCCAATCAGAGGCGCCGGGCTCGGTTCCGTGCGCCGTGATTGGCCGCCGCGCGCTTTCGGGGGCGTGGCCCGAGGCGATGGAACGCTGGCTGCCTGAGAGTGCCAGAACCGGACGGTCCTGCTCGGGAGGCGGCGGCGGCACTCTGATTGGCTGCCCGCCCTGGCCAATGGCATGTGGGGGAGTTTGAACCTTCAGAGGCGGAAGGAGGCCCTCCTCGCGGGACGAACGCGCGATTAACTCCGCGTCCGTGTGGACGGGCTGGGAGCAGCAAAAGGAAGATCGGGTACCCTTTTGGGAGGAAGGAGAAGCAACAGAGTCACGAGGAGGTAACGTATTTCCCAAAAAATTCTCTAATTGCTTTGAAAGTTCTGCCAAGTTGGACCCTGGTATATAAAACCCGGATTATCTGCTTTGAACCGGGTTATATGGCAGTATGGACTAGTCACGAGGAAGTAACATTCCCCCCAAAATTCACTAATTGCTCTGAAAGTCCTGCCAAGTTGGACCCTGGCATATAAAACCCGGATTATCTGCTTTGGACCGGATTATATGGCAGTGTGGACTAGTCACGAAGAGGTAACATTCCCCCCAAAATTTTCTAATTGCTTTGAAAGTTCTGCCAAGTTGGACCCTGCCATATAAAACCCGGATTATCTGCTTTGGACCGGATTATATGGCAGTGTGGACTAGTCACGAAGAGGTAACATTCCCCCCAAAATTTTCTAATTGCTTTGAAAGTTCTGCCAAGTTGGACCCTGCCATATAAAACCCGGATTATCTGCTTTGGACCGGATTATATGGCAGTGTGGACTAGTCACGAGGAAGTAACATTCCCCCCAAAATTCACTAATTGCTCTGAAAGTCCTGCCAAGTTGGACCCTGGCATATAAAACCCGGATTATCTGCTTTGAACCGGATTATATGGCAGTGTGGTCACATATAATGCAATTCAAAGCAGACCATTAGATAGAAGGAGCCTCAGAGCTGCTAAAATATAGTTAATTATGTCAAAAATTGGGTCCTTTTAATTGGAGGAGGGAAAATAACAATAATAATAATAATAATAATAATAATAATAATAATAATATGGGATATAATTATGCAGAGTTTGGAGGAAGGAATATAATAATAGTATATTATTATTATTATATATAATATGGGACATTATCATGCAAAGTTTGCAGGAGGGAATATAATCATAACAACATAATAATAATAATAATAATAATAATAATAATAATAATAATATAATATATACCATATGGGATATAATTATGCAGAGTTTGGAGGAAGGAATATAATCATAATAGCATATTAATAATATAGTATTAATATAATATAATAATAATATATCATATGGGCATAATTTTGTGGAGGAGGGAATATAATCATAATAATATATTAATAATATAGTAATAATAATATATACCATATGGGATATAATTGTGCAGAGTTTGGAGGAAGGAATGTAATCATAATAATATATTAATATAATAATAATAATAATAATAATAATAATATACCGTATGGGACATAATTATGCAGAGTTTGGAGGAGGGAATATAATAATAACATATTATTATTATATTATTATTATTATATACCATATGGGACATAATTATGCAGAGTTTGGAGGAAAGAATATAATCATAAAAGAATATAATCATAATTTGGAGGAAGGAATATAATCATAATAGGATATTAATAATAAATCGTATAATAATGTATACCATATGGGACATAATTATGCAGAGTTTGGAGGAGAAAATATAATAATAATAACATAATAATAATAATAATAATAATAATATACCATATGGGTCATAAGTATGCAGAGTTTGGAGGAGGGAATATAATCATAATAACATATTAATATTATAATATCATAATAATATACGATATGGGTCATAATTATGCAGAGTTTGGAGGAAGGAATATAATCATAACATAATAATATAATGATGATGATGATGATATACGATATGGGTCATAATTATGCAGAGTTTGGAGGAGGGAATATAATCATAATAACATATTAATATAATAATAATAATATACAATATGGGATATAATTATGCAGAGTTTGGAGGAAGGAATATAATAATAATAACATAATAATAATATAATAATAATATACATATGGGATATAATTATGCAGAGTTTGGAGGAGGGAATATAATAATAATAACAACAATAATAATAATAATAATAATAATAATATACCGTATGGGACATAATTATGCAGAGTTTGGAGGAGGGAATATAATCATAATAACATAATAATATAATAATAATAATAATAATATACCATATGGGTCATAAGTATGCAGAGTTTGGAGGAGGGAATATAATCATAATAACATATTAATATTATAATATCATAATAATATACGATATGGGTCATAATTATGCAGAGTTTGGAGGAAGGAATATAATCATAACATAATAATATAATGATGATGATGATGATGATATACGATATGGGTCATAATTATGCAGAGTTTGGAGGAGGGAATATAATCATAATAACATATTAATATAATAATAATAATATACAATATGGGATATAATTATGCAGAGTTTGGAGGAAGGAATATAATCATAATAACATAATAATTATATAATAATAATATACATATGGGATATAATTATGCAGAGTTTGGAGGAGGGAATATAATAATAATAATAATAATAATAATAATAATAATAATAATATACTGTATGGGACATAATTATGCAGAGTTTGGATTATTATTATTATTAATATAATATATGGTACATAATTATGCAGAATTTGGAGGAGGGAACATAATCATAATAACATTATTATTATTAATAATAACATACCACATGGGACATAATTATGCAGCTTAGGAAAGTTGACCTTTGGGTGATAACTCCTAGTGTTGGAACTCTCAGGGCCCAAAAAAGTAACTTTTAAAAGCTGTTTGATACCATTTTATTTGACTTAGTGATATCTCATAGAATCCTGGAGTTTGTAAAAGTTTGGTAAAGCACAATCCAGTAAAACTCTTCAGGGCATTTCCAGGAACTGAACTACAAATCCCAGGATTCCATAGGGCAAAGCTGTGGTAGAAAAACACTGTAATTATCTGGCTGTGGCTGTGATTATAAGAGATGTTTTAATTATACCCCATCCTTCTCCTATGGAGGTCAAAGTGGCATGCAAAGTTCACACCATTTTGTATTTCATGCAAAGCTGCAGATATCGCAGAAACATGATGGGATTAATAATTATAATAATAACTGATTGTGAGATTTCCGGGTTGTCTGGCCATGTCTCAGAAGCATTCTCTCCTGACGTTTCGCCTGCATCTATGGCAGGCATCCTCAGAGGTTGTGAGGTCTGTTGGAAACTAGGCAAGTGGGGTTTATAGATCTGTGGAATGATGTCCAGGGTGGGAGAAAGAACTCTTGTCTGTTGGAGTCAGGTGTGAATGTTTCAATTAGCCACCTTGATTAGCATTGAGTGGCCTTGTAGCTTCAAAGCCTTGCTTCTTCCTGCCTGCGGGAATCCTTTGTTGGGGGGAAATCTATTCCAACCCAATGGAAACCAAGTGGATGAGAAGATAGAAAACCTTGAATGTGGTTACTACTCCATTGTGTTTGTCCCTATTAATTAAAAAAAATCAATCCTCAAGATATGTTGGAGTATGCAAGGAATCACTTAATATGTGTGTGTCAACTGGAAAGTAAGATGCATTACTTTCATTGATTGGTCGGGCAATACCCAGGGAGATGGCTGAGCCTGGAACTTTTGGATACAGTTACATTTTTGTCCAGGCTTGAGCTATGCATTTGCAGAGAGAGAGAGACAGTTTGTGAAGAGAGAAGCAGAGAGAGACTGTTCGGAGTGTGCTCTCGCTTCATAAGCAGCTGATGAAGTTTATCCACATGGACAAAAAGAAAAACTATTTTAAATCTCTCATATAAGGACAGATTGTGAGTTGATGCAACTGATCACATTGTACATATGTTGTTCCAGATTTACAAAGAGCAAACTACTTGTTCTTTATTGTTCACCTGCATGGCATATCTTCTCTCTGTGGCAAGGCAGTGTGTGGGCTGATCAAACGTGCACTACACGTGGTTTAATTTTACATTACGCCACACAACACAGGAGTAAATTGCAGTTAAAGTGAGTGTTAAAATGTTAAATTGAGAGGCCTAAATTGTCCACAAGCTTCAGATTAAATATACAACCAGATACAGTGAAGACATCTGCCCTTGCGCTGTGCTACTCTGCTTCTGAGTATGCATGCCCAGTGTGGAACACATCTCACCACACTAATGAGACATGCCGCATTATCACGGGGTGTCTGCGCCCTACACCCCTGGAGAAATTACACTGCTTAGCCGGTATTGCACCACCTGACATCCGCCGGGAAGGAGCAGCCAATAGTGAAAGGACCAAGGCAGAGACATCTCCAGCTCATCCCTTGTTTGGGTATCAGCCAGCACGTCAACGACTTAAATCAAGAAATAGTTTTCTAAGATCTACAGAGACACTCGCTGGAACACCTCAGCAAGCGAGAGTCCAAAAGTGGCAGGCTCAAACCCAGCACCTCAACCAATGGCTGATACCAAATGAGAGACTCCCTCCTGGGCACACAGCAGACTGGGCGACTTGGAAGGCATTGAACAGACTGCGCTCTGGCACCACGAGATGCAGAGCCAACCTTCAGAAATGGGGCTACAAAGTAGAATCCTCGACATGCGAGTGTGGAGAAGAGCCAAACCACTGACCACCTGCTGCAATGCAACCTGAGCCCTGCCACATGCACAATGGAGGACCTCCTTGGGGCAACACCGGAAGCACTCCAAGTGGCCAGATACTGGTCAAAGGACATTTAACCAGCTACCAAACTCACAAGTTGTGTATTTTTCTGTTTGTTTGCTTTGTTCTGTTAGAAATGTAATATAATGGACTGGTTGCTCTGACACGACAAATAAATAAGATTAAATATATTGCCTCACGACTGGGCTAGAGCTAGAGTGACATTGCGCTTGCAGTGTCAGACTCGGACTCTTGGAGACGAGGGTCCGAATACCTGTTCGGTCATGGAAACCAGTCCTTCTTAGCCTTGGAGAAAGGCTAAGAGAGCTTTTGGATGGTTCACAGCAACACCCATTACTGAACAGGGGAAGGGGGTTATAAGTCAGCCAAGAGCCTTTATTTATTTATTTATTTATTTATTTAAAACTTTTATATCCCGATCTTCTCTACCTCCGGCTGATAGCAAGGATTCAATGCTAAGTGTCAAAATCTAAAACATAATATATCGACCGTAAATTAACAAATACATATAAGATAAATTACATCAAAGCCGGATTGTTGTAGGTTTTTCCGGGCTATATGGCCATGTTCTAAAAGCATTCTCTCCTGACGTTTCGCCTGCATCTATGGCAAGCATCCTCAGAGGTAGTGAGGTCTGTTGGAACTGGGAAAAAGGGTTTATATATCTGTGGAATGACCAGGGTGGGACAAAGGACTCTTGTCAGTTGGAGCTAGGTGTGAATGTTTCAACTGACCACCTTGATTAGCATATAATGGCCTGGCAGTGCCTAGAGCAAACTTTTGTTGAGAGGTAATTAGATGTCCTAGTTTGTTTCCTCTCTGTTGTTGTGCTGTTGTAATTTTTGAGTCCTTTAATACTGGTACCCAGATTTTGTTCATTTTCATTATTTCCTCCTTTCTGTTGAAATTGTCCCCATGCTTGTGTATTTCAATGGCTTCTCTGTGTAGTCTGACATGGTGTTTGTGAGAGTGGTCCAGCATTTCTGTGTTCTCAAATGATATGCTGTGTCCAGGATAGTTCATCAAGTCATGGCTGACTTCTCAAGTTTAAGTACCCTGCAGTGCCTTTCATGTTCCTTGATTCGTGTTTGGGCAATGCTGCTGCTGCGTTTGGTGGTCCCTATGGAGACTTGTCCACAGCTGCATGGTACACGGTAGACTCCTGCAGAAGTTGAAACATTCACATCTAGCTCCAGCAGACAAGAGTCCTTTGTCCCACCCTGGTCATTCCACAGATACATAAACACTTTTTCCTAGTTCCAACAGACCTCACCACCTCTGAGGATGCTTGCCATAGATGCAGGCGAAACGTCAGGAGAGAATGCCTCTAGACCATGACCATATAGCCCAAAAAACCTACAACAACCCAGTGATTCTGGCCATGAAAGCCTTCGACAATACATTGTACATCAAAGCCGTTTGCCAAGATAAAAACATGTCCAACTCAGTCCGTATATTCAGTCCATATATTGTGATCAATAACTTTGGTCGATTACCGGTCTCAGCCATCATTCTGCAAAGACCTCGTTCCACAGCCAGGTTTTCACTAGCTTCCTAAAGGTCAGGAAGGAGGGGGCAGATCTAATTTCATTCGGGAGGGAATTCCATAGCCGGTGGGCCACCACCAAGAAGGCCCTGTCTCTCGTTCACACCAGACGCAACTGTGAAGGTGGCGGGTGTCACACACCAAGGCTGAAAGCACACCTTTGAACCCATGAACACTCCAAAGTTCGAGAATCTAAAACAATCCAAACCGGCAGGTAGGCAAATATAATCCATAAAAGAGAACAGAGACGATTCTTGAATCCACAGCAAAATCCACGAATGCATAGTCCTTAAAACCCACAGAGGAAAATGTTCAAGGTCAGGAGGGAGGGGGCAGATCTAATTTTATTCGGGAGATAATTCCATAGCTGGGGGGCCACCACAGAAAAGGCCCTGTCTCTCGTTCCCACCAGACACGACTGCAAAGGTGGCGGGACCGAGAGCAGAGCCTCTCCAGAAGATCTTAACACCCTTGATGGTTTATAGGGGAGAATACGTTCAGACAGGTAAACTGGGCCGGAACCATGTAGGGTTTTGTAGGTTAAGACTAGCACTTTGAATTGTGCTCGGAAGCTAATTGGCAGCCAGTGGAGCTGGCGCAACGAGGGAGTTGTGCGCTCCCTGTATCCCACTCCCATTAGTAGCCTGGCTGCCGAGCGTTGGACTAATTGCAGCTTCCGGGCAGTCTTCATAGGCAACCCCACATAGAGAGTGTTGCAGTAGTCTATACGGGATGTAACCCGTTTAGGTATTTACGTTGGTGGGTATTTGGGGCCCATGTGGGAGTGAATCTCAAGTTATGACCTCCTTAACACATTTGAGAACAACTGTAGAATTTGTCACAAATGGGTCTCCATCCGCAACAGGCTCAGAGGCATCTGGACCACACAGAGAGAAAGTTCTCATTCCCACAAAGCCATGAAATCCATCAAATTGGTCATGAATTAGAACCAGTTTACGGGGAATCCCCAAAAAGGAGTGTTGCTATTCCAATGAATCCCAAACTTGAAAAAGGTACCTTTTGGTGGACTACAGATTGCAGAAGCATTGTGCTCCAAAAAGCTAACTTTCCCAAGGCCTGCTCATGACTCAAGTTCAGTCTTACTTAGTTTCTTTGGAAACGCACAGAAAAACAGAGGGATTCCTCACCCAGAGGTTGGCAGGCAGCGTTGTGAGTCATGGCTCCCAAGTGTCACACACAGGAACATTGCAACCAAGACTCCCTTCTTTGACTCATCAGATTTGTACACTAAACCCAAGCCATTCTTTCTTTGGAAGTAGTTCAGAAACGAAAAGACAACAAAGCTTAGGGAGGCGTAGTTTCTGTTTTTGGTTTTAACACCGTGCCAGAGTTGCCATTCTTGGCTGCTCTACAACAGCAGATGTTGCTGGGTTGCAAATCCCATCAGTCCTAGCCAGTGGCAAGGGATTGTAGGGCATGAACTACAACAACATCCCAAGGAACATAGATTGCCTAACGCTAATATAGAGGAGGAACCTGGGCTTAGAGTGCCACTCCCTTTTGTGCCTGTTATGTAGGGATATGGATGCACTGCTGCACTTGGCGACCTTTTGCGATTCATGCGCTCAGAGGAAGGCAAAAGCAAACTCCATCAATATTTACATCAATAAAGTAATATTTACTTTATTTATTTATTTACAACATTTATATGCCACCCTTCTCACCCCGAAGGGGACTCGGAGCGGCTGGCTTCTTTTCTAGTAGATTTTATTATATTAACTCAATGTTTTAATTATTTTTAATTACCGTTTGTTGTGTATTTTATTGTGTTTAATTGTAGGCATCGAATATGTTTAAAATAAATAAATAAATAAATTACAAGTAAAAAAGGTAAATACAATATAGTATATTATTACCATAACACAATATTAGCATTATATATTACATTGTTCTATAACATTATACTGCAATATTATTAGTAATATTACATTTAATATAAAATATATAATTATATTGTATTATTATTATTAGTAGTAGTATTATATTGTATTACATTATTTTTTTGTCATGTCAGGAGCATCCTGTTGTGAGAGAATTACATTATAATATTATCAATATTATATGTATACACAATATATTATATTATATTACATTACATTACATTACAAGCACAGGAGACAAGATAGAACTGCCTTCCTGGCCACTAATAGATTCATCTTAGAGCAGTGATTCTCAAAATGGAGTCAGGACCCCTGGGGGGGGGGGTCGCAAGGTAGTGTCAGAGGGTCTCCAAAGACCATCAGAAAACACAGTATTTTCTGTTGGTCATGGGGGTTCTGTGTGGGAAGTTTGGCCCAATTCTATAGTTGGTCGGGTTCAGAATGCTCTTTGATTGCCAAATGTCAAGGTCTATTTTCCCTAAACTCCACCAGTGATCACATTTGGGAATATTGAGTATCCGTGCCAAGTTTGGTCCAGATCCATCATCGTTAGAGTCCACAGTGCTCTCTGGATGTAGGTGAACTACAACTTCAAAACCAAAGGATACTGCCCACCAAACCCTTCCACTATTTTCTGTTGGTCATGGGAGTCCTGTGTCCCAGGTTTGGTTCAATTCTATTGTTGGTGGAGTTCAGAGTGCTCTTTAATTGTAGGATAACTATAAATCCCAGCAATTACAACTCGCAAATGTCAAGGTCTATTTTCCCTAAACTTCACCAGTGATCACATTTGGGCATATTGAGTATCCATGCCAAGTTTGGTCCAGATCCATCATTGTTAGAATCTACAGTGCTCCCTGGATGTAGGTGAACTACAACTCCAAAACTCAAGGTCAATGCCCACCAAACCCTTCTAGAGTTTTCTGTTGGCCATGGGAGTTCTGTGTGCCAAGTTTGGTTCAATTCCATCGTTGGTGGAGTTCAGAGTGCTCTTTAATTGTAGGATAACTATAAATCCCAGCAATTACAACTCGCAGATGTCAAGGTATATTTCCCCTAAACTCCACCAGTATTTACATTTGGGCATATTGAGTGTCCGTGTCAAGTTTGGTCCAGATCCATCATTGTTAGAGTCCACAGTGCTCTCTGGATGTAGGTGAACTACACTTCCAAAACTCAAGGTCAATTCCCACCAGACCCTTCCAGTATTTTCTGTTGGTCATGGGAGTTCTGTGTGCCAAGTTTGGTTCCATTCCATCGTTGGTGTAGTTCAGAGTGCTCTTTAATTGTAGGTGAACTATAAATCCCAGCAACTACAACTCGCAAATGTCAAGGTCTATTTTCCCTAAACTCCACCAGTGATCACATTTGGGCATATTTAACTTTATTATTACATTTGGCCCTGCCATTGTTTTTAATTGCATCATTGTGTGTTGTTAATGTTATTGCTTTGTTTTTGGAGTTATTTTGTTGTTGTTGTTGTTTTTACTATTGTATTTGGGCTTGGCCTCTTGTAAGCCGCACCAAGTCCTCTGGGAGATGGTAGCGGGGTACAAATAAAGGATTATTAATATTATAAATATTATATTTAATATCCGTGCCAAGTTTGGTCCAGATCCATCATTGTTAGAGTTCACAGTGCTCCCTGGAGGTAGGTAAACTACAACTCCAAAACTCAAGGTTCAGTTCCCACCAGACCCTTCCAGTATATTCTGTTGGTCGTGGGAGTTCCATGTGCCAAGGTTGGTTAAGTTCCATCGGTGATGGAGTTCAGAGTGCTCTTTAATTGTAGGTGAACTATAAATCCCAGCAACTAAAACTCCCAAATGATAAAATCAATCTCCCACCCAACCCCACCGGTATTCAAATTTGGATGTATCAGGTATTTGTGCCCAATTTGGTCCTGTGAATGGAAATACATCCTGCGTATCAGATATTTGCATGACAATTCATAACAGGAGCAAAATGACAATTATGAAGTAGCAACGAAAATAATGTTACGGTTGGGGGTCACCACAACATGAGGGATGGTATTAAGGGGTCGCGGCATTCAGAAGGTTGAGAAACACTGATCTTAGGGTCACCAAAGGTCGGAAGTGATTTGAATGCAAAGGGACTTGGAGCTTGATCTCCCAATCTCAGTTCAGCAGTCTAACCACTGCATCGCAATAACTGCTGTGGGTTTTGTTGTTGTTAATAATTATCCTGCCAATCACGGATTCAGTCGAAAAAAATTTAGAAAACATAAGGGGGAGCAGTCAGGGAGGGGATTAAAGTCCAGCAAATGCAGACTACTATTCTCTCTCTCAGAGGCCACCGCAGTTCTGCTATGCAGCAGAGATATTGGTAGTACGGGGTTGAATGAAAAGTAATGCCTCTACCTTCGTTACTTGGGTTTGGCTCTAAATATTTTAATAAATCAAACACAGAAATAATCCTTAAAATGTGCTCTTTAATTACCACTATTCACTGTTCCACATAATCACCAGACAAT
Source organism: Anolis sagrei ordinatus (assembly GCF_025583915.1). NCBI lineage: Eukaryota > Metazoa > Chordata > Lepidosauria > Squamata > Anolidae > Anolis > Anolis sagrei. The sequence continues at coordinate 41,075,485 of NW_026847993.1, forward strand.
TGTAGATACATTTCTGTCAACAATGAACAAGTTTTCTGAAGCCGTCACAGAAGAAGTCGGCACTCTGTTTCCGCAGCCAGCATCTCACATTTCTCTCATCCTGGGTACCCATTGTACACAGATCCATTGTGAACCACACGTTCTTGTGAATTGTCAATTATGCTTGAAATTTCTCTCTGAGTGATACGAAGATCGTCCTGAATCAATCTGTCAACTTTTTGGCTTGTGAAACTCTGTAGTTGCTGTAACAAGACGTCCAACTCTTTGTTTGTCGCGCAAGTCAGATGTTCCCACCTCAACATCTTTAAACTTGGGTTGTTGTAGGTTTTTTCAGGCGATATGGCCATATTCTAGAGGCATTTTCTCCTGACGTTTCGCCTGCATCTATGGCAAGCATCCTCAGAGGTAGTGAGGTCTGATGGAACTAGGAAAAAGGGGTTTATATATCTGTGGAATGACCAGGGTGGGACAAAGGACTCTTGTCTGCTGGAGCTAGGTGTGGATGTTTCAACTAACCGCCTTGAAACCATCAAGATTACTAAGATTGTCTGGAGGGGCCCTGCTCTCAGTCCCACCGGTCTCACAAGCGCGGCTGGTGGGGACAAGGGACAGGGCTTTCTCGGTGGTGGCCCCGCGTCTCTGGAACTCTCTCCCGCCAAAGGTTAGAACCGCCCCAACAATCCTGACATTCAGGAAACAGGTGAAGTCGTGGTTATGGAAACAGGCTTTCGAAGAATGAGACAATGATTTGGATGGAAGACGGTGTATATTCGATTTTAGTATGACGACGACTGACCACTGTAGTTTTAAATATATGTGCTTTTTTAATGTTTTATTGTAATGTGTATTTTGATATTTTACCGATTGTATGTGTTTTTATGGTTGGAAACCGGGCTGAGTCCCTCTTATGAGGTGAGAAGCTCGGTATATAAAACTTTGAAATAAATAAATAAAATTTGAAAATTAATGGCCTGACAGTGCCTGGAGCAATCTTTTGTTGTGAGGTGATTCACTTTTCCACATAATCACCAGACAGTTGGATATATTTCTGTCCATGATGAACACGTTTTCTGAAGCCATCATGGAAGAAGTCGATACTCTGCTTCCACAACCAGCGTCTCACAGTTCTCTCATCCTGGGTACCCATCGTGCACAGATCTTCCAGTAGCCAACCAAAGCAATAATGTGACCCACACGTTTTTGTGAAATCCTGATTATGCTTGAAATTTCTCTCTGAGTGATATGACAATTGTCCTGAATCAATCTGTCAACCTTTTGCTTGCGAACTCGGTGGTTGCTGTCACAGGACGTCCAACTCCTTGTTCGCCACGCAAGTCAGATATTCCCACCTCAACATCTTTAAACTTACTTGCCCAATGACGCACAGTATTCACATCAACACAATCTCCATAAACAGCTTGCATTTTCTGATGAATCTCCTTAGGGGTGACACCTTCTGCTGTCAAGAATTCAGTGACTGCACATTGTTTAAGTTGCATTGACCGATCATCTACACAGAGTTCCATATTTATTTATTTATTTATTTATTTTACAGTATTTATATTCTGCTCTTCTCATCTCGCAGGGGACTCAGGGCGGATTACAGTGTACACATATATGGCAAACATTCAATGCCCATTTGACATACAACATATACAGACATACACAGAGGCTAGTTAACTTTTTCTGGCTGCCAGGGGAGCTGTCGCTTTCATTGTCCATCTGCGACGCTGATGAAGTACTTCCGCATTCCCCGCATGCTTTTGCTGGAGTGCTTTGCTGGAGTCTTTTTTATGGCCTCATAAATTAGTTAAATTAGCCTCCCCACACAAGGTGGCACCTAATTTTCCTACTTGACAGATGCAACTGTCTTTCGGGTTGCAAAAGTCGACAACAGGCTACACAGAATTGGTTGGAAGCCCACTCCAACTCGGGCTGGCTTCAAACTCACGACCTTTTGGTCAGAGTGATCTTAATGCAGCTGACACTCAGCCAGCTGCGCCACAATCCCGGTGCTCTTCGCACTATAACAACACATCCATTCAATGCTAAGGCTTCCCGCCAAAATGGAACTGTAGAGGAGAGTCTACTGAACAAGCCAGTACCTGACGCATACCAGTACTACATTCTGTTGAGGAGTTACGAAGGTGGAGGCATTACTTTTCATTCAACCCTCATACAATATAAAATCAAAACATTTTGGTCCCTGGGCCTTCCCAACTCCCCAAAAAGGTCACCACACTCTTTTGCTGTAGATTTGGAATCTTGCAAATGTCTACTTCGGCAAATCTCATTGAGTTCATTGAGGCTAATCATATTGATGATTGAAAAAAGGATTTGGGACCAGTAAACACATCAGTGTTGGAGGGGCTGAGTTAGGAAACTCCTCTCCTTCCTTTGCAACTTTGCTGTTGTGTCAGGATCCTCTCCAGCTTATTATTGGGCAAGGCGTGGCCTTCACCTGTCAATAAGTGCCTTTGTTTGTTCAGGGCAGAAGACGGGGAGGAAGGTCAGTGCCTGGGTGAAACTGAGGTCAGCTGCTCCGCCCCATTGACATCTTCCTCAATGGGCAAGAAGAACTACTAGGCCTTCGTGCTTCCTCCCATGGTTACATTTGGGGCCAGAGGCAGAAATAGAATGGAAAGGATTGGGATTAAAAAGAGGTGCACGTTGCATAACCTTTTATTAAAAACTAATGTTAATGAAACAACCAGGTCAAGTGAGCCTCGTGCAAGTGAAGAATATTATTGTGAACCTTTTGGAGACCTCACCTCTGAGGATGCTTGCCATAGATGCAGGCGAAACATCAGGAGAAATGCCTCTAGAACATGGCCATATAGCCCGAAAAAACCCACAAGAACTGAGTGATTCCAACCATGAAAGCCTTCGACAATACTTTTGGAGACGGTTTGAAGGCTTTCCCCAAAATGCATGTAGCTCTGGCTCGTTTTTCCTACTTCTCTTGTGGTTTCCCATGGGGACGCCTGGCTCGAGAGCAGTACGTGTGAAAAAGATCTTGGAGTCCTCGTGGACAACAAGTTAAACATGAGCCAGGAATGTGATGTGGCGGCAAAAAAAGCCAATGGGATTTTGGCTTGCATCAAGAGGAGCATAGTGTCTAGATCTAAGGAAGTCATGCTCCCCATGCTCCATTCCGCTTTGGTTAGACCACACCTGGAATATTGTGTCCAATTCCGGGCACCACAATTCAAGAGAGATATTGACAAGCTGGAATGTGTCCAGAGGAGGGTGATTCAAATGATCAGCGGTCTGGAGAACAAGCCCTATGAGGAGCGGCTTAAGGAGCTGGGCATGTTCAGCCTGAAGAAGAGAAGGCTGAGAGGAGATATGATAGCCATGTATAAATATGTGAGATGAAGCCACAGGGAGGAGGGAGCAGGCTTGTTTTCTGCTTCCTTGGAGACTAGGATGCGGAACAATGGCTTCAAACTACAAGAGAGGAGATTCCATCTGAACACGAGGAAGAACTTCCTGACTGTGAGAGCTGTTCAGCAGTGTAACTCTGCCCCGGAGTGTGGTGGAGGCTCCTTCTTCGGAAGCTTTGAAACAGAGGCTGGATGGCCATCTGTCAGGGGTGATTTGAATGCAATATTCCTGCTTCTTGGCAGAATGGGGTTGGACTGGATGGCCCATGGCTGGATGGCTCTTCCAACTCTTTGATTCTATGATTCTATGAGACAACTTGAAGGCTTTCCCCAAAATGCATGTAGCTCTGCTTTTTCTTTCTACTTCTCTTGTGGTTTCCATTTTGGCCAAACTTGCAAGTCTATCTATTCTTTCGGGCATAACTGGAGAGGCAGGCTTCTCTGCTGTCCCTCTGTTTTGTTGCTCATGGATCCTCAGTTTCTCAGATTCCAAAGGCAGCTGCTGTTTATCTTGCCTGCTGTAGGCAGGCACGCGTGGCTTCAATGAGATAGGCAAGAATAGAATTGTGTTCTTTTTGAGCCCAGAGTTTATTGCCTTGTTTGCTGCAGATGTTCCACTGCAGCCTGAAAACAGAAGTGTTTGGTGTTCCAGTCCTCTTTCATTTGACTTCCAATGTTGTTTTTCTTTGGGGGGGGGGGGCAGCTGGACACAGGAAAACGAGTAAAGGGGCAGGGGGTTAAAAGACTTTGTAAAACAGAGCTTCACTGTTGGAGGCTTTGTTAACTGAGATTTTTTTTGTATAGTTTCCACTCCACATTTGTGGCTTTGTTTTTTTTAACGTCTAGGAATGCCTAGATCCTCCAGTGTGACTCTGGATGGGAGGGCGATCTGGCTGCGACATTTGTCACACATTATAGAATTGCATTGGAGAACCTACAGGAGTTGATTTGACTCTAGTCAATTTCCTGCAGTCATTCTGGACAACTTAAAAATTGGGTTGTTGTAGGTTTTTCGGGCTATATGGCCATGTTCTAGAAGCATTCTCTCCTGACGTTTCGCCTACATCTATGGCAAGCAACCTCAGAGGTTTTGAGGTCGATTTCTAGAGAGACCTGCTCTTTAAGAATCTGTAGTTTCTACAATGCAGTTCTATAATGAGCTTCCAATTGGAATCTCTAGCTATTCTTAGAGAGGTGCTCCCCAATAAAACAATTTCTTTATTCTACTTTCCACTTTCATGGGGTCCTGTACCCCTAAACCCAAAAATGTGAAGGGCAGGCCTGACTTTTATCTATCCTACGTATGTTTGCACACAACCTCTTAACATTGATAAAACCAACTGGAGCTTCATGGGATTTTTTTATCATGTCAGTAGCAACTTATTTATTATTTATTTATTTAGAGTACTAGCTGTCCCCTGCCACGCGTTGCTGTGGCCCACAAGGGGGTTCCATGTGGGAGGTTTGGCCCACTTCTATCATTGGCGGGGTTCAGAATGCTCATTGATTGTAGGTGAACTATAAATCCCAGCAACTACAACTTCCAAATTTCAGCCATATGGGAAGCCGGAGCTGATAGATGGAAGCTCACTCTGCCTCACAGATTCGAACCACTAACCTTCAGGTCAGCAGTTCAGCCAGCACAACTGTGCAACTGCGTCTCCTTATGGGAATTGTAGACCAAGTATTTGCTATATCTATTCCATGGGGCCAGTTCATAACATGGGATGACTACCCATATCATAAGAGGCATCAGTATGGGAATTAGACCTCAAATGTGCTTTGAATCATAGAATCATAGAACTATAGAGTTGGAAGAGACCTCGTGGGCCATCCAGTCCAACCCCATTCTGCCAAGAAGCAGGAAAATTGCATTCAAATAACCCCTGACAGATGGCCATCCAGCCTCTGCTTAAAAGCTTCCAAAGAAGTAGCCTCCACCACACTCTGGGGCAGAGAGTTCCACTGTTGAACAGCTCTCACAGTCAGGAAGTTCTTCCTAATGTTCACATGGAATCTCCTTTCTTGTAGTTTGAAGCCATTGCTTCATTGTGTCCTAGTCTCCAGGGCAGCAGAAAACTAGTTCACTCCCTCCTCCCTATGACTTCCTCTCACATATGAGAGAAGTTTGTGATTATTATGTGCAACTAAGTTTTGAACTGCTTAAAGAAACTGTACGTTTTATTCTACATTAAAACAGCTAAGCTTAATGCCTGTTTTGTTCAAGTTCTCTCAAATAAACAACATTGTTCTTTGTTCACAATCACTGCCTCAGTGTGCCTCTGTGTGTGAAAATCTAAAGCAGTTTACTGAAGAAATCAAAGTCAAATGGTGGCAGCATGTATTATTTAAAGTGGAATCCCTTTAGTGTTACCTCAAAGTACAAAGCCAGAGTGCGAATCCAGCACATTTTAGCCTAAAGATACTTCAAGTAAGCCAGGGGCTTAACATTTCTTTCAAGTGTGGTGGTAGCCATTGTTCTTTTGAAAGGTAATACAGTTCCAGCTTTATTACAGCTTTTGAATTTTAAATTACCTAAGACACATTCCATTATAATTGATCTGCACCATGTGGGATTTTAGTCTCTACCTTTTATACCGCTCCTCATAGGGCTTATTCTCCAGACCTTTGATCATTTTATTTATGGTTGAACTTTAGATCCACCCTCATACTACAAATGGGTGGGTTTTGGAGGAGCGTTTGTTCCTGTGCAGCGAAATCGAGTCCAATAAACGTGTTCTCCTGTTGTCGCCTGTTGTTGTGTTGAGTTTCTGCAGCACAAAGACCTGCTTTGACTTCTATCCCTTGTGACATTAGAAAAGACAGGATTCTGTGTGGTCAGGATACAATGGCAAACTTGTTTTCCTTTTCCCCCTTTTGAAATCCGACTGACCAAAGCTACATTCTGAACGAACCCCACTGAATACATTCAGCGAAGGGAGGAAGTATGTGTTTACAAAGTGCTTCATATGTTGCGCTCAAGAGTTTCAAGCTCTCTGGAAACAGTTACAAGCAAATACATGTTTTGTTTGTCTTGTTTTGTTTTGTTTTACTAAACAAAACAAAACAAGCCAATGTATAAATCATGGCTGTATCTTTTGCAAAAGTGCATTTGGAAGGAAAGAGAGCGGCTTTCCCATGACTTGGTCAAAAGTCAACCTCTGCAAATGATTTCCAAAAGCCGGATAAAACTGTTGTCTTGGCTCAGTCGCGTCTGCTCTGAAACCTGCTGACTCCCACGATTCTTGTCCTTTGTGTCTTTTTTCCTATTTGAATTTGCTTGCGTATCCTTTCCAATTGAAGGGAGATGTTGACAAGCTGGAATGTGTCCGGAGGTGGGTGACTGAAATGATGAAGGGTCTGGAGAACAAGCCCTATGAGGAGTGGCTTAAAGAGCTGGACATGCTGAGCCTGAAAAAGAGAAGGTTGAGAGGAGACATGATGAGGGCCATGTATAAGTATGTGAGGAGAAGTCATAAGGAGGAAGGGAAAACTGCATGCAAAGCACCCTCAACAGATGGCCATCCAGCCTCTGTTTAAAAGCCTCCCAAAAAGAGCCTCCATCACACTCCAGGGCAGAGAGTTCCACTGCTGAACGGCTCTCACAATTAGAAAGTTCTTCCTAATGTTCAGGTGGAATCTCCTTTCCTGTAGTTTGATGCCATTGTTCTGTATCTTAGTCTCCAGGGCAGCAGAGAACAAGATTGCTCCCTCCTAGAGGAGGGCGACTAAAATGATCAAGGGTCTGGAGAACAAGCCCTATGAGGAGCAGCTTAAAGAGCTGGGCATGATATTATTATTATTATTATTATTATTATTATTATTATTATTATTATTATTATTATTGCTGCCCTGGAGACTAGGACGCGGAGCAGTGGCCTCAAACTACAAGAAAGAAGATTGCATTTGAACATAAGGAAGAACTTCCTGACTCTGAGAGCTGTTCAGCAGTGGAACTCTCTGCCCCGTGTGGTGGAGGCTCCTTCTTTGGAGGCTTGTAAGCAGAGGCTGGATGGCCATCTGTTGAGGGTGCTTTGAATGCAATTTTCCTGCTTCTTGACAGATGACTGGCTTGAGAGCAGGAAGTATAAAAAATATCTTGGCGTCCTCATGGACAACAAGTTAAATATGAGCCAACAGTGTGATGCGGCGGCAAAAAAATCCAATGATATTTTGGCCTACAAAAAGAGGAGCGTAGTGTCTAGATCTAGGGAAGTCATGCTCCCCGTGCTCTATTCTGCCTTGGTTAGTCCACACCTGGAATATTGTGTCCAGTTCTGGACACCACAATTCAAGAGAGATATTGACAAGCTGGAATGTGTCCAGAGGAGGGCGACTAAAGTGATCAAGGGTCTGGAGAACAAGCCCTATGAGGAGCGGCTTAAGGAGCTGGGCATGTTTAGCCTGAAGAAGAGAAGGCTGAGAGGAGATATGAGAGCCATGTATAAATATGTGAGAGGAAGCCACAGGGAGGAGGAGGGAGCAAGCTTCCTTTCTGCTCCCCTGGAGACTAGGACGCAATGGAACAGTGGCTTCAAACTACAAGAGAAGAGATTCCATCCGAACATTAGGAAGAACTTCCTGACTGTGAGAGCTGTTCAGCAGTGAAACTCTCTGCCCAAAAGTGTGGTAGAGTGCAAAGTATGGAACCATGCGCAGACGTAAGCAATGTGCAGTCATTGAATTCTTGACAGCAGAAGGTGTCACCTCAACATCTTTAAACTTACTCGCTCAACAACGCACAGTACTCACATCAACACAGTCACCATAAACAGCTTGCATTCTCTGATGGATCTCCTTTGGGGTGACACCTTCTGATGTCAAGAATTCAAGTGACTACACGTTGCTTATGTCGCATTGACCAACCGTCTGCACATACTTTAAAAACACAACCATTCAATGCTAAGGCTTCCCACCAAAATGGAACTGTAGAGGAGAGTCTACTGAACAAGCCAGTACCTGCCGTATACCAGTACTGCAATCTGTTGAGGAGTTATGAGGGTGGAGGCATTACTTTTCCTGCTAAGGCTTCCTGCCAAAATGGAACTGTAGAGGAGAGTCTACTGAACAAGCCAGTACCTGCCGTAGACCAGTACTGCAATCTGTTGAGGAGTTATGAGGGTGGAGGCATTACTTTTCCTGCTAAGGCTTCCCACCAAAATGGAACTGTAGAGGAGAGTCTACTGAACAAGCCAGTACCTGCCGTATACCAGTACTGCAATCTGTTGAGGAGTTATGAGGGTGGAGGCATTACTTTTCCTGCTAAGGCTTCCTGCCAAAATAGAACTGTAGAGGAGAGTCTACTGAACAAGCCAGTACCTGCCACATACCAGTACTTCCATCTGTTGAGGAGTTACAAAGGTGGAGGCATTACTTTTCATTCAACCCTCATACTTAAATATCAGCTTAGAAGCGTAGCTCGAAAGCAGCAGACTAAATGTAGTCCTGGCATCTTGAAAGCTTGTGTGAATACTGCAAAATCAATGTGGGAAGTATGCTGTCCCCTTGGACTTAATGTACCTTTGGTCCAGGTCCAGGAGGATCTTTCCTCACCTTCTTTTCCAGGTGTGGAGTTTGGAAACGGAGAGCAAAGTGCTCCCGACTGTTTGGGGAGCTAGTTCCAAAGGGCTTTGAAGTGGCATCTCAGACCAGCCTCTCCCCCTGCCTTTGATTTTCAGCTGCCACCAAGGCATGCAATTACTGCTTTCACATGTGACGTTGCGAACATGGGAGAAGTCCAGCGTCACTAATCAGCCCCATGGATTCCGTGATAAAAGGTTAGCACAAGCCCCCCGCTAAGAGCACTCATGGAAACAACTGCTCTCTAATAGCTATAAAAGCTTGGCTCGCCAGCAACCCTCTCTCCCTCCTTCTCCCTCTCTATTGTGTAATTGGAGTTGCCGTTTTTTAAAGCTGTGTGTTACTACTTCAAATGCGCACCGAGATCAGAGGGACTGTAGTTTTAGTTTCCTTACAAAGGGCTTTCATGCGCCGGTCCCCCTTTGCTCTGAAGTGCACAGAGTCATTATGTTCATAGGAGGGAAATGACTTCATAGTGGTTTTCTTTTTGGTCTCCTAAGTGATCAAATTATGATCAGAGCGACTGATGGCGGGGAAGTGAGTCCGTCACTACGGCAAAGCAGCCCAGCATCGCTGCACTATACACTTAACTGTGGTTTTGTTTTTCAAAATGGTATCAGGTCCCATGATCCTTAATTTTTGTCGTTGTTCCACCTGCATATACGAGGGGGGTTCATTAAAGATTTCCCCTGACTCACTTCTGTTTATCACAGGACGCTGAAACTGCACATGTGTCATGATATAAGTCTCTGTTGTTCAACATATACATGAAATATATTTTATTTCTCGTGTCAGGGCAACCAGTCAATTATATTACATTTCTAACAGAACAAAACAAACAAACAGACAAAATACAAAATTTATGAGTTAGGTAGTTGATCAAATGTCCTTTGACCGGTATCTGGCCACTTGGAGTTCCTCTGGTGTTGCCGCAAGGAGGTCCTCCCTTGTAGATGATGTCGCTCCTTTCCACCTGCTACTAAGGAGGCTGTCCAAGTCCTGAACCGGTGCTTGGCCGCTGTAACGGACTGGATGAGGGACAACAGATTGAAACTAAATCCAGACAAGACAGATGCACTCCTGGTCAGTCAAAAGGCCGAACAGGGCATAGGGTTACAGCCTGTGCTGGACGGGGTGACACTCCCCCTGAAGACGCAGGTTCGCAGCCTAGGAGTGATCCTGGACTCATCGCTGAGCCTGGTGTGCAACACATTGGGATCTGCCCTGAGTCCCATGCGGGGTGAGAAAGGCAGAATATAAATGCTATAAATTAATAAACAATGCTTCTAGAACATGGCCATACAGCCCGGAAAACTCACAGCAACCCTATCAAAGATTCATTGAAAAACTATAGGATATTATTACAACCTTTTGCAGCAGATGTGGTAATTTTATCAGCGCTGATTGTATTTAAGTGCAGGCCAAGGTCTTTAGGCACTGCACCCAGTGTGCCCATCAYCACAGGGACCATCTTGTTATGTAACTAATAATAATAATAATAATAATAATAATAATAATAATAATAATAATAATAAATTAWTATTATTATTATTATTATTATTATTATTATTATTATTRTTATTAGAAAATGCTATRAATAAATAAATAATGCTTCTGGAACATGGCCATACAGCCTGGAAAACTCACAGCAACCCTATCAAAGATTCATTGAAAAACTATACTAGGACGTGACATGTATAACCCAAGAACAAAAATGGTGTTAGATAGTATTATTCGAAAGATTAGAAAAAATTATTTATTTATTTATTTATTTATTTATTTATTTAATACACTTGTATACCGCTAATATCTCAGCCTAAATCGGCGACTCATTGCGGTTTACAGCAATTAAAAGCAATGTACAATTTAAAACAACAACACGTAAACAATACAAATTATTGGGCCACCAATAATAATACCATGCTTCTCGTCACAAAAATCACAGTCCAGAGTTCGTCATCCATAGTTAACCAGTCCTTAGTCTATAAATTCAATAGTAACAAACTAATTGAATGCTTGTTTACACAACCATGTTTTTAATCTCTTCCGAAAGACCATCAGCGAAGAGGCTGATCGTATCTCTATAGGGAGGGTGTTCCAAAGCCGAGGGGCCACCACAGAGAAGGCCCTGTCTCTCGTTCCCGCCAGCCGCACTTGGGAAGCCGGTGGGATAGAGAGCAGGGACTCTCCAGAAGATCTTAGGGTCCTGGTGGGCTGATAGGCTGAGATACGTTGAGATACGTTGAATTATAGTCCTGTTTTTATTTTTCCCCCTCGGAAAACTCACGGATTTAATTTCTGTTTGGTACTCTTCTTTTCCCCTTAGGTGCCCATCCAAGATGGTGGACCACCTGGCGAATACGGAGATTAACAGCCAGCGCATTGCCGCGGTGGAAAGCTGCTTTGGTACCTCTGGGCAGCCCTTGGCCGTGCCGGGAAGAGTCCTCCTGGGCGAAGGGATCTTGACCAAAGAATGCCGCAAGAAGGCCAAGCCGCGGATTTTCTTCCTTTTCAACGACATCCTTGTCTACGGGAGCATCGTCATCAACAAGAGGAAGTACAGCTCCCAGCACATCATCCCGCTGGACGAAGTCACTTTGGAAACGTTGCCGGACACCTTGCAGATGAAGAACCGGTGGATGATCAAGACGGCCAAGAAGTCTTTTGTGGTGTCGGCCGCTTCCCTGACGGAGAGGAAAGAATGGATCAGCCACTTGGAGGAGTGCATCCGCATTTTGTTGTCCAAGACGGGCCGGCCGCCCCCCACCGAACACGCCGCCCCGTGGATCCCTGACAAGGCCACCGATATCTGCATGCGGTGCACGCAGACCAAGTTCTCCGCTATCACGCGACGGCACCACTGTCGGAAGTGCGGCTTCGTTGTGTGCGGAGACTGCTCCAGGCAGCGCTTTCTCATGCCCCGGCTCTCCCCAAAGCCGTTGAGAGTTTGCAATCTGTGCTACAAACAGCTCATGGCGGAGAAACAGGAAGCCGAAGAGCAGTCGAAACGAGTCCCGTCTCCTCTGTCCGGCTACGAACCTTCCAGCGGGGACGACAGCGACCGATCCGAGGAGGATCGACTGGAATGGTCGCCGGAGGCCGAATTTTACACATCGGACGTGGCGTGGTCATCGTTCCATAGTTGACCTCAAGTTCATTTTGGGGACCTTGTTCTTCAACCTACAAGAAAGGAGATTCCATCTCAACATTAGGAAGAACTTCCTGACTGTGAGACCTGTTCAGCAGTGGAACTCTCTGCCCCGAAGTGTGGTGGATGCTCCTTCTTTCGAGGCTTTTAAACAGAGGCTGGATGGCCATCTGTCGGGGGTGCTTTGAATGCAATTTTCCTGCTTCTTGGCAGAATGGGGTTGGACTCTCGTCCAACTCTAGGATTTTATGATTCTATTCTTTCCAAAGGACACACCTTTGCCTTAATGTTCTTTCAGAGGAGTGGTTTTATAATTATGCAGTTTAGTTCCATAGCACAACGTTAACAAAATTTGATATATTTTTTTGTTCCTAATTTGAAAGTGTTACTCCTGTTTAATCGTGTGGTACTTAATTTGAAAGTAGTTCTACTCCAGAAACTTCATTTTTGTGGCTGCCACAAATTCTGTTGAATTGCTTGAGATTCTCTGAGACATTGAAAAACTATAACAAAACGTGCTGCAAGATGTCCCTCCCGCAGAAAGAAAGTTTTTTGCAGTTTGAGAAACCTTTTCCATGGTTTTGTGATAGACTTCCTTATGTGATCCAGCATAGCCCAAGGATATAATAATAATAATAATAATAATAATAATAATAATAATAATAATAATAATTTTTTGGTTGTGTCCCCTGGACAACGTCCTTGCAGACGGCCAATTCTCTCACACCAGAAGCAACTTGCTCCTGACACGACAAAAAAAATTCTTCTGCAGAGGTGTTTAAAGTGGCTTTAAGGTCTTCTGAATGTGCACAGACTACGTTATCATCAGCATATTTGAGTTCTATAACAGATGTTGTCATGACCTTAGTTTCCGCTTTCAGTGTTGACTTTTGTGGAGAGGTGGCTGCCAAGGGAGCGGAAATGGTCAACATTTTCTAATATTACACCATTAAGCTGTCTTTCTGGCAATGGAGAGGGATTGGCTGGTGACTGGTGGAACAGCACTTTGGTTTCCTCGATGTTCAATGGGAGGCCGAGCTTCTCGTATGCTTCTGCAAAGGTGTTTAGAGTGGCTTTAAGGCCTTCTTCTGAATGTGCACAGACTACATTATCATCAGCATATTGGAGTTCTATAACATATGTTGTTGTGACATTGGTTTTGGCTTTCAGTGTTGACTTTGGTGGAGGGGTGACTGCCAAGGGAACGGAAATGGTCAACATTTTCTAATGTTACACCATTAAGCTGTATTTCTGGCATTGGAGAGGGGTTGGCTGTGACTGCTGAAAGAGCTCTTTGGTTTGCTTGATGTTCAATGACAGGCTGAGCTTCTCATATGCTTCTGCAAAGATGTTTAGAGTGGCTTTAAGGCCTTCTTCTGAATGTGCACAGACTACATTATCATCAGCATATTGGAGTTCTATAACAGATGTTGTCATGACCTTAGTTTTGGCTTTCAGTGTTGACTTTTGTGGAGAGGTGGCTGCCAAGGGAACGGAAATGGTCAACATTTTCTAATGTTACACCATTAAGCTATATTTCTGGCATTGGAGAGGGGTTGGCTCTGGCATTGGAGAGGGATTGGCTCTGCTGGATGAGATCTTTGGTTTGCTTGATGTTCAATGAGAGGGCGAGCTTCTCATATGCTTCTGCAAAGGTGTTTAGAGTCGCTTTAAGGTCTTCTTCTGAATGTGCTCAGACTACATTATCATCAGCATATTGGAGTTCTATAACAAACCTTGATTTTGGCTTTCAGTCTTCTGAGGTCAAATAGATTGCCATCTGTCCGATAGATGATTTCACTCCGTTGGGAAGCTTCCCATCCACCAAATAGGAAATGACATTTATAACCCAGGAACAAAAATTGTGTTATGTAGTATAAGGGAGTGCTTATGCCTCAGGCTATATGACCAAGGATTCGAGTGTGGAAATCGTAGCCTGAATTTGGTCCAGAATATGCCACAGAACAATGAACATTCTCCAATTCTGCTGGGACTCACATTTTTTAATGCTGACACTGTCCTGGTTCGGATTGCAACGCAGTTCAAAACCTGTGGAATATACCAGAGAAGGCTGCATTGTTTTAGTCTGGGAGTTTGAAGTAGTTCTCCCTTTCTAGAATAGGAATTATTGCCATGGGAACTGCACTACTAGAATGCTCCAAAATGCACCTGAGGAAGGGATCCAATTTTCTTAAATACATAGGACACTGTCATTTATTAATTCTCAGAAATCCCAACAGCTGGTAAACTGGGAGTTCTGGGAGTTGTAGGCCAAAACACCTGGGGACCCACAGGTTGAGAACCACTGCCTTTGGTGTATCTACCTAGTAGGCATGTGCAATCCATGGTTCTAAAGTACTTACAAAACTAAAGTTCTGGTTGTGAAAACTAGGTGGCGCTGGTGCTTTGCTTCGACAGTGTTGCTAAAGTTCTGGTGGTGAAAATTTCAGAACTCTAACAAAACTTTCAAAATTTCATTATAAATGGCAGTTCCTAATTGGTTCTGTCATAAAAAGTCATTAATAATGAAATTTTGAAAGTTTTGTTAGAGTTCTGAAATTTTCACCACCAGTGTTTTAACAACACTGTGGTGTTGGTGGAGGCTCCTTCTTTGGAGGCTTTTAAGCAGAGGCTGGATGGCCATCTGTCAGGGGTGCTTTGAATGCAATATTCCTGCTTCTTGGCAGAAAGGGGTTGGACTGGATGGTCCATGAGGTCTCTTCCAACTGAAGGATTCTATGATTCTAATTCATTAAATCATAACGTAATTTGATGTTTAATAGGCTTTTGTGTAATCCCTCCTTATTATTTTCACTCATCCAACGTTCTGCCGGCCTGTTTAGGTTGGAGAAGCGAGACTCTTCTGTACTGAGTAAGTCCGACCTTGCTTAGCTTCCAAAAGCAAATAGCATCACGCACGGTCAGGGCATTATGGTGACTTATAGGAGCATGGATCACATTGGTTTCCACATGCTTCAGTGCACTCCCAATTTTATTATATGCACAAATTATTAAATATGTTGTACACAATTACATTCAAACTATGCGTAGATGACGTATATGCAACATATATTAAATTTGTGTTTAGAAATCGATCAAATCTTTGAAAGACAGATATTCAAAAGTCAATGGTATCAGCCATTGATTCCAATGAGATTCTGGGTTTGAGCCTGCCACTTTTGGACTCTCGCTTGCTGAGGTACTCCAGCGAGTGTCTCTGTAGATCTTAGAAAACTATTTCTAGATTTAAGGTAAAACCTTTGCCTTTAAAGTGAATCAAGGGTTTTAGTAACATTCTGTTCCAAGATTCAAAACAATTATATATTATAAGAATGAGCTCTTTGGGGCCAGCTTGATGCAGAAGCAGATATTAAGAGAATTCTGACAATGCTTAAAAACATATTCCCAGCCATTTATAAAATAAACTTCTGACTCCTTCCCGTGGTACTATTTTAGGAACCTGAATGTCTCATATTCCTTAGCTTTCATATTTTTGTTTTATTTATGCTCTCCGGAATAATAAAATAACACCGACACTGTCTTCCCAGCGTCTTGTTTGTGAAGATTGCCGCCCAGAAGTGCCATGTTTGTCACCGTTACGGAAAGGTATTTTGAAACACTAATTTCCAAACTTAATTTGTCAGTGCTCCTGCATTTTATTTTATTTTGTCTAGGCCAGAAGGCCAATTATTTTAATTTACTTTCTTTATTTACAGTTACGCACTAAACATTGGTTACTTCGCAATAGAAATGGTGCCATAAAGTGGAACATAGAGTTCTTTTTCTATATATCACTTAAATCGGTATCTGTGGAATTTATGTTTATAGGAATTTACACCAAATTGGGAAGGAGAGCCAATACTCCAGAGGACAGGAGCAGGATTCAAAACGATCTTGACAGATTAGAGAGATGATGGGCCAAAACTAACAAAATGAAGTTCAACAGGGACAAATGCAAGAGACTCCACTTTGGCAGGAAAAATGAAATGCAAAGATACAGAATGGGGGATGACGATGCCTGGCTCGAGAGCAGTACGTGTGAAAAAGATCTTGGAGTCCTCGTGGACAACAAGTTAAACATGAGCCAACAATGTGATGTGGCGGCAAAAAAAGCCAATGGGATTTTGGCCTGCATCAAGAGGAGCCTAGTGTCTAGATCTAGGGAAGTCATGCTCCCCATGCTCTATTCTGCTCTGGTCAGACCACACCTGGAATATTGTGTCCAATTCTGGGCACCACAATTCAAGAGAGATATTGACAAGCTGGAATGTGTCCAGAGGAGGGCGACTAAAATGATCAAGGGTCTGGAGAACAAGCCCTATGAGGAGCGGCTTAAGGAGCTGGGCATGTTTAGCCTGAAGAAGAGAAGGCCAAGAGGAGACATGATAGCCATGTATAAATATGTGAGAGGAAGTCACAGGGAGGAGGGAGCAAGCTTGTTTTCTGCCTGGAGACTAGGACGTGGAACAATGGCTTCAAACTACAAGAAAGGAGATTCCATCTGAACATGAGGAAGAACTTTCTGACTGTGAGAGCTATTCATCAGTGGAACTCTCTGCCCCGGAGTGTGGTGGAGGCTCCTTCTTTGGAAGCTTTTAAACAGAGGCTGGATGGCCATCTGTCAGGGGTGCTTTGAATGCAATATTCCTGCTTCTTGGCAGAATGGGGTTGGACTGGATGGCCCAGGAGGTCTCTTCCAACTCTTTGATTCTAGGATTCTTCAAAGCAGGTTCATTCTTCTCTATATCACTTAATGCGGTATCTGTGTAATTCATGTTTATTGCTTCCGGTCTTAGGAATTGTTGGCAATTTCCCCATCAGAACTGCCAACCATTAGGATAAATTGTATACAAACAGGAAATAGATTCTGGAGTAGAGACTTCCACTGGGAGATGTAGTTTGGCAAAGTCCCAACACTCTTTGGCAGGGAAGGCTAAAAACCTTGTAAAACCACAAGCCCGTCATTGTATAGCACTGATCCATGGCAGATAAAGTGATGTCAAACTGCATTAATTATACAGTGTAGATGCAACCTGTAGCTTAGTGTTACGTGTGAATGCAGGCAATTCCTCTCTTCTTTCTGTATTTGTCTTCTTGAGTTGATAACATCATTTTTCAGACATGCTTTGTGATGTGTGTGTGTATACACACACACACACACACACACAGGGACTCATAGTGGTTTACATTGGCAACAATTTGATGCCACAACACATAAGACAACTATAACAGCAATATAAACAATAAACAAAACAATAGATTTAAAACATTTAAAACATTATTATCATAGTCATATAGCCACTGGGTTGTAGGTTTTTTCAGGCTATATGGCCATGTTCTAGAGGCATTCTCTCCTGACGTTTCACCTGCATATATGGCAAGCATCCTCAGAGGTAGTGAGACCTCACAACCTCTGAGGATGCTTGCCATAGATGCAGGTGAAACGTCAGGAGAAAATGCCTCTAGAACGTGGCCATATAGCCCGAAAAAACCTACAACAACCCAGTGATTCTGGACATGAAAGCCTTCGACAATACATATAGCCATTTCCATCATTATCACAATAATGTACTCCAGTTTGACATCCAAGGTGCTGTTTGACATCCAAGGTGCTGTCACACCTGCTGGCCAAAAGCCTGGTTCCAAAACCATGATTTTAATTTCTTCCAAAAAGGAAAGGAGGAATGAAGCAGACCCGATCTCACTGGGGAGCAAATTCCACAGGTGGGGGGGTCACCACCAAGAAGGCCCCGTCTCTCGTCCCCACCAGCCGTGTTTGCGAAGTTGGTGGGACCTAGCAGGGCCTTCCCGGATGATCTTAAACTATGAGGTGGAACGTAGAGGGAGATACTTTCGGACAAGTAAGCTGGGCCGGAGCCGTATAGTGTTTTATAGGACAGGACCAGCGCTTTGAACATTACTGCTAGCTAGTTATCTATCTCAGTATGGAGCCCCCAGTGGGTTAAACTGCTGAACTTGCTGACTGAAAGGTTGGTAATTTGAATCCAGGGAGTGAGGCAAGCTCCCGCTGTTAGCCCCAGCTTCTGCAAACCCAGGAGTTCAAAAACATGCAAATATGAGTAGATCACTCGGTATCACTTCTGTGGGAATGTAACGGCACTCCATGCAATCATCCTGGCCACATGACCTTGGAGGTGTCTGCAGACAATGCTGGCTAAGAAATGGAGATGAGCAGCACCCCACAGAGTGTTGCACTCCAGAACAAGAAATACCCCTCTGACTATAAACACACCACACTTTGAGTGAAGGAACAATCCTTTTTATTAAAGCTTAGCAAAAAAAAGCCAGTAGAAATAAATGCTTGTAAAGATAGATAAGATTCCAAAAAGCAATAAGGCATTCAAAGACAGCCAGATAAAACAGTGTCCAAATGTAGCAATCAAAAGCAATGTCCAAAAAGCATGAAAATATAATCCAAGGCAATGTTTATCCATACAGGAATCAAACAAGAAGCAAAAACAGACCAGACACGGCTAGTCAACTTGAAAGGCTAGAAAAATCCATGAAGACGAGACCACTTGAACACAAATTCCATGAGGCTTGTGCTTGGTTTCCAAATGATGCCTGATCTGACAAGATTTTCTACAGGCAAACCTTAAATCCCAAAAACTGGTTTCGCTTTCCCCCAGACTTTGACTTTAATTGACGAATTCTTTCGGATCTACATAAACATTGGGCCTCTTGTGAATTCTGGCTAATCTCCAGCCGCCGACTCTGCTTATCTGACTCCTCATTAACTTTAGCAGATGTCAGACTGTTTTCCAAACTAGAATCTGGAGAGCTCACAGACGGAAGGAGTAAGCCTTTCTCCTAAGGCCTGACAGAAGCATTCTCATGAGAATCTGCCCTTTGCACCAAAGTCTCTCTGTCAGTGTCTGCATGAAGCTCATTGACCAAAGTGTCTCCATCTTGCACCTCAGAGTCAGTCCCAGCATCCCCTGCATCGGAAGCAACAGGGGACTGATTTCCCTCCTCATGACCCACATCAGACACAGAAACATCAGGAGACTGAAACACATTCACAGGTTCAATCACAGGCTGAGTCCCAACACACAGTTGGACACGATTAGACATAATGTTAGGGAAAACCTTTACCTGTATTATTATTATGAGCTGATCTCACAAATACGTTGACTAAAATAGTCTTGGAGGTCGAAGTTGTGATATACTTTGATAGGACCCATGAAGTCATTCCATAAATGGGGGGAAACACTATTTTCTTGGCCAGACATTCAAAAAAGTCCAGACGAGAGAGTAGAGCCCTCAATGCTTCTTTTAGGTTCCCCTGGCATGGATTAAACACCTGCCTTTCGCCACTCTGTTCAGAGATGTTACCTTTTGCTATATCTATATAGATAGATAGATAACGGCGCTCCATGCAGTCATGCCGGCCACATGACCTTGGAGGTGTCTACGGACAACGCTGGCTCTTCGGCTTAGAAATGGAGATGAGCACCACACCCCAGAGTCAGACATGACTGGACCTAATGTCAGGGGACTACCTTTACCTTTATATAGATCAGTAGATACTTTGACCCACAGATCAGATGACCCAGTTATTTTTTGGAGGAGGGGCTGATTCTTTTCTAGACCTATACATGAATGTGTGAGGAGCAATAGTCTTGAAGAAGAGAACCTCCGCTATTTTTGGAGATGCTGTGAGTTTTCCGGACGGTTTGGCCATGTGCCAGAAGCATTCTCTCCTGATATTTCACCCACATCTATGGCAGAAGACCCCTCAATCTCTGAGGATGCTCATAGAATCCTAGAGTTGGAAGAGACCTTATAGGCCATCCAGTCCAACCCCATTCTGCCAAGAAGCAGGAAAAGTGCATTCAAAGCACCCCCGACAGATGGCCATCAAACATCTATTTAAAAGCTTCCAAAGAAGAAGCCTCTACTACACTCCGGCGCAGAGAATTCCACTGCTGAACAGTTCTCATAGTCAGAAAGTTCTTCCTATTGTCCAGATGGAATCTCCTTTCTTGTAGTTTGAAGCTATCCAGGGCAGCAGAAAACAAGCTTGCTCCCTCCTTCCTATGACTTCCTCTCACATATTTATACACAGCTGTCATGCCCCTTCTCAGCCTTCTCTTCTGCAAGCTAAACATGCCCAGCTCTTTAAGCCGCTCCTCATAGGGCTTGTTCTCCAGACCCTTGATCATTTTAGTCACCCTCCTCTGGACACATTCCAACTTGTCAATATCTATCTTGAATTGTGGTGCCCAGAATTGGACACAGTATGCCAGGTGTGGTCTAACCAAGGCAGAATAGAGCATGGGGAGCATGACTTCCCTGGACCTAGACACTGGGCTCCTATTGATGCAGGCCAAAATCCCATTGTGATAAATGTGGGTGAAACGTCAAGAGAGAATGCTTCTAGAACATGGCCAGACAGGCCAGAAAACTCATAGTAACCTGGTGATTCCAGCCACGAAAGCCTTTGACAACACATTTTTTGGGATTCTCCCTGAAAAATCAAAATCCCAAGATTTTAGTTCATACAAAGCCCGTCCTCATACAAAAGCCATTCGTTTGCACAGAGTTTGAAGGTTTGGGGGAAAGGAATGGGAACGAGGCCGCCGTGGCTGCCCTCTTTGTGCCTCTATTCAGCAAACAAGCAGGGCTCATATGGGAAAGCCATCCGGTTGTGTTTATGACTTTCAAACAGAATTCCAGAGTAAGTCACCAGTCATATGATATTCATTTAAACAGCCGTGTGTGTGTGTGTGTGTGTGTGGAAAGGAGGTCTCTGGTCAGTTGGGGAAGGCTTCCAAGTTGCAGAAGTCAGAAACTGGAGAGCGGGGATCAATGGGAAGCAGCCTTTTTCCGCTGTCACATTTATAATGTTCCAGCTGACTAAGTTTTCCCCAAGTTGTGTGCCGTTCTCCACAGCAGCATTCCCCATCTCGTCTGCCCATGAATAGAAAACAGACGTTTCTGGTTTGAAAGAGCATTCACAAATACCACTATATTTATTTATTTATCGTGTCAGGAGCAAGCCAGTTGTATTGCATTTTTAACAAACAAACAAAACACAAAGTTTGCAAACTTGGTAGTTGATTAAATGTCCTTTGACCAGTATCTGGCCACTTGGAATGCCTCTGGTGTTGCTGCAAGAAGGTCCTCCATCGTGCATGTGGCAGGGCTCAGATTGCATTGCAGCAGGTGGTCAGTGATTTGCTCTTCTCCACACTCGCATGTCGAGGATTCCACTTTGTAGCCCCATTTCTGAAGGTTGGCTTTGCATCTCGTGGTGCCAGAGCGCAGTCTCTTCAGCGCCTTCCAAGTCGGCCAGTCTTCTGTGTGCCCAGGGGGGAGTCTCTCATTGGGTATCAGCCATGGATTGAGGTGCTGGGTTTGAGCCTGCCACTTTTGGACTCTCGCTTGCTGAGGTGTTCCAGCGAGTGTCTCTGTAGATCTTAGAAAACTATTTCTTGATTTAAGTCATTGACATGCTGGCTGATACCCAAACAAGGGATGAGCTGGAGATGTCACTGCCTTGGTCCTTTCACTATTGGCTGCTACTTCCCGGCAGATGTCAGGTGGGGCAATACCGGCTAGACAGTGTAATTTCTCCAGCGGTGTCGGGCGCAGACACCCCGTGATAATGCGGCATGTCTCATTAAGAGCCACATCTACTGTTTTAGTGTGGTGAGATGTGTTCCACACTGGGCATGCATACTCAGCAACAGAGTAGCATAGCGCAAGGGCAGATGTCTTCACTGTGTCTGGTTGTGATCCCCAGGTTGTGCCAATCAGTTTCGTATGTTAATTAAAAACAGTTAAAACATTATTATTATAAACATATAGCTATTTCCATCATTATCACAATCATGTAGTCTGGTTCATCCAAGGTGCTGTCCAAAAGCCTGGTTCCAAAACCATGAGTTTAATTTCTTCCACTGAACTGCTGAACATCCTGACCAAAAGGCTGGCAGTTCGAATCTTGGGAGCAGGCTGAGTTCCCGCTGTTAACCTCAGCTTTGCCAACCTAGCAGTTCGAAAACATGCAAATGTGAGTAAATAAATAGGTACCATTCTGGCGGGAAGGTAACAGCGCTCCATGCAGTCATGCTGGCAACATGTCCCTGGAGGTGTCTACAGACAACACCAGCTCTTCAGCTTAGAAATGGAGATGAGAAATACCCTCCAGAGTCAGACACTACTAGACTTAATGTTAGGGGAAACATTTACCTTTACCTTTAATGTTATAGAGTTGGAAGGGACCCGTGTCCATCCAGTCCAAACCCCTTCTTCCTGCCATGCAGGAAAAGCACAATTAAAATACCCCCAACAGATAGCCATCCAACCCTGCTATATGCCTGCGAGACGTGGACTGTCTACAGACGTCACATGCAACTTCTGGAATGATTTCATCAGCTCTGCCTCCGGAAAATCCTGAAAATCTATTGGGAAGACAAGCGGACAAATGAAAGCGTGCTAAAAGAAACAAAGACCACCAGCATTGAAGCGATAGTCTTCCTCCATCAACTCTGCTGGACCGGCCATGTTGTCTGGAGGCCCGACCACCGTCTCCCAAAGCAGTTGCTCTACTCCGAACTCAAGAACGGAAAACAGAATGTTGGTGGGCAGGGAAAGAGATTTAAAGATGGGCTCAAAGCCAACCTCAAAAACTCTGACATTGACACTGAGAACTGGGAAGCCCTGGCCCTTGAGCACTCCAGCTGGAGGTCAGCTGTGATCAGTAGTGCTGTAGAATGAAGAGGCACGAATGGAGGGCGAGAGAGAGAAACATGCCAAGAGGAAGGCATGTCAAGCCAACCCCGACCGGGACTGCCTTCCACCTGGAAAGTAATGCCCTTACTGTGGGAGATGAGGCAGATCAAGAATAGGGCTCCATAGTCGCCTATGGACCCACCCTGGAAGATTATCCTACTCGGGCAATGAGGGATTGCCTAAGTAAGCTTAAAAGTCTCCAAGGAAGGAGCTTCCACCAGACTCCAAGGCAGTGAGTTCCACTGTTGAACAGCTTTCATTGTCAGTAAATTCTTCCTGATGTTCATTAATTTCTTCCATTAGGCTATCAGGATGCTTTCCCAAGATATCTAAATTTTGTTGTTGGATGTGTGTATGTTTTTTAAGGTCTCTGGTCTTCATAGTATTCGCCATAGGAAACAAACTTTCCCTAGATTCTGGGGTTTGCAAGGGCAATGGAATACCTTTATTGACCGTGTGTTTCCCTTTATATCTTCATCTTGGAAAGAAGTGACAAGTGGAGTGCCGCAGGGTTCCGTCCT
Organism: Anolis sagrei ordinatus; assembly: GCF_025583915.1. Taxonomy (NCBI): domain Eukaryota; kingdom Metazoa; phylum Chordata; class Lepidosauria; order Squamata; family Anolidae; genus Anolis; species Anolis sagrei. Next base: position 41,098,881 of record NW_026847993.1, read on the forward strand.
GGGTCCGGTCCTGTTCAGGATCTTTATTAATGACTTAGATGAAGGGCTAGAAGGCAGGATCATCGAGTTTGCAGACGACAGCAAACTGGGAGGGAGAGCCAATACTCCAGAGGACAGGAGCAGGATTCAAAATGATCTTGACAGATTAGAGAGATGAAGGGCCAAAACTAACAAAATGAAGTTCAACAGGACAAATGCAAGATACTCCACTTTGGCAGGAAAAAACAAAATGCAAAATACAGAATGGGGGACGATGCCTGGCTCGAGAGCAGTACGTGTGAAAAAGATCTTGGAGTCCTCGTGGACAACAAGTTAAACATGAGCCAACAATGTGATGTGGCGGCAAAAAAAGCCAATGGGATTTTGGCCTGCATCAAGAGGAGCCATAGTGTCTAGATCTAGGGAAGTAATGCTACCCCTCTATTCTGCTTTGGTTAGACCACACCTGGAATATTGTGTCCAATTCTGTGCACCACAATTGAAGAGAGATATTGACAAGCTGGAATGTGTCCAGAGGAGGGCGACTAAAATGATCAAGGGTCTGGAGAACAAGCCCTATGAGGAGCGGCTTAAGGAGCTGGGCATGTTTAGCCTGAAGAGAGAAGGCTGAGAGGAGATATGATAGCCATGTATAAATATGTGAGAGGAAGCCAAGGGAGGAGGGAGCAAGCTTGTTTTCTGCTTCCCTGGAGACTAGGATGCGGAACAATGGCTTCAAACTACAAGAGAGGAGATTCCATCTGAACATGAGGAAGAACTTTCTGACTGTGAGAGCCGTTCAACAGTGGAACTCTCTGCCCCAGAGTGTGGTGGAGGCTCCTTCTTTGGAAGCTTTTAAACAGAGGCTGGATGGCCATCTGTCAGGGGTGATTTGAATGCAATATTCCTGCTTCTTGGCAGAATGGGGTTGGACTGGATGGCCCATGAGGTCTCTTCCAACTCTTTGATTCTATGATTCTATATCTCTGGAGATTGACAGGATTAGGAATGTCATTCAAAACAATACAGCACTTGCCACTGAGGAGAATGCACAGACACCTGCACAGGAAGCAACAGAAGGATAACTGCCTTTTTCCCGTCTTGCTTCTTCCCTTCTCACCATCTCCCGTTCTACCTTAGGGCCTCCCATTGCAAAACCTGTGGCTGTAACCTTTCTCTTGCAGCTTCAAGTGGCTGTTTAGACTCAACACCGGAAAACGAAACAGAGGCACGGTGAAGAGCAAAGTCACTGTTGTGGTTCAAGTTTGCAAAGAGAAACGCTGAGAAATGCTGCTTCTACTGTAATAGAGGACCCGCTCACTTCTCAGTCTTGGCTCAGTCAAAAATGTAGCTCTGGTAAGCAGAAATTGATTAAATTTAACAGGACCCCCTCCTCAAATAAAGATATTGATGGACTTTACAACTTCCACCATTCCTGGCCATGGTGATCCACTTGGATGGGAAATGGAATCCAGTTACATTGAAACAATATTTCTTTCACTTTGGCTTGGGCTCCATCCTTATCTATCTAAATAAAAAATGTAATGTTCGTTTGTGGGATTAAAACAACTCAAAAACCACTAGACGAATTGACACCAAACTTGGCAGCAAAACACATTCTAATCTGACCAATGTCTTTCAAACAAAAAAAACCGTTAAAAATGAAGGGGAAATAACTTAAAACTCCCCAAAAAGAAAAATGCCTTACAGGGTATGCGCAAAAGCCTCTTTCCCCATTGCGCGAGAAGATTGAAGCACCAACCATTATGAGGGAAAAGAAGCCTCGCCATGGAGTCCCTTTCCATGCCGGAAGGCAGAGTCCTTTTTCTTTTGGGGAGGGGAGGGATTGAGGAAAGGAAAGGGGGAAGGAAGGAGAAGGCCTGGCCGAACGGAGGAATGGGAGCTTGGAGAGGCAAGCCCCAGCAGCAGCTGGAGCCACCGCAGCAGCTCCATGAGGCCCACGTGGCTACCAGTCAACTCTTCTCCCAAGACCAGAGGATTGCAAGGCGCTTTCTGGCATGAAAAGCTTGTGGTTGCAATAAACTTATAAATCCTGGCCCTTGAGCACTGTGGTTGTGGTTGCATTAGAGTAAACTTATAAACACTTCTGGGTTACAAGTCTTCAAGGTCCTTGCAGACGGCTAATTCTCTCACACCAGAAGTGATTTGCATTTTTTCATGTAGCTCGTGATCTTTTGAAACATTACTTTTGCTTTTAAGAACTTTTTACCTTTTACTCGTAATAAACCATAAAGACTACTGGCTGTGTGCAGTTTGGTGTTCTTCAGCAAGGTGATTCTACTCTGAGGTGCAACAAGCTGACTGTAAATAGGAGTTCCCGAACTTATAAATGGATACATGTAAATATGCTTTTCATTCTACATCTATGGTTTTCTTCCAAACTGCAACCTTTTCACTTGTTTTGCACAACAGAGACTGGTAGTTAATGTCTATGTCTCTCAATCCTAGCAGCAGCGTTTATTGGGTTTTGTGATGGGGGTGTGACGGTGCAAGTGGCGCCTCCTATGTATAGAACTGTTAGTTGCAAGATTTAAACTGTTGTATCATGCTTAATCCTGCCCCTTTTTACCCTGCTTATGTATAGTTGTATGGATTGGTTGCTTGTAGCTGTCAATCAGTACTGTTTGGCTCCACCTCTTCCTGCAAGAGGGGAGAGCTTCCTTTTTCTTTTCATTCTGCCATCAGAGTTCCTACCACATGGACGTGAGTAAAAGACTTGATTCTAAAGGACCCTGATTTAAGTTACCTCTTAGCACCAGTTCTGAGGTTTTTTACCCTTGGGACTCATGCCTTATGTCCAGATCATCCTGGATAACATTGAGGAGTTCCCAAGTGCCTTCAAGCCGGTTCTTTTGGCACCAAAGGAAGATCCTGAGTCTTCAAACATAGGCCATCTGAACTGGGGTTGTGGTTTGCTCCGGCATTCACAGCCATTGAGGAAAGAGGAAACTTGGTGAGGCTTCTCAGCTTCAAACCCCTTGGACCCAGGACTGATTGAGACTGTAACGTATGTTTTCCTTCACCCCTCTAAAGTTTTCCAGCTCATTGCTTTAAAGAAATGACTTTGTGATAAATAAAACTTATCTTGAGCTATTTACAGCGTTTTGGGGTTTTGGGAGTTCCAGTTTCCTAAAGGAGGGCCAGAAGCAATCCCTTGGGGGAAAGGTGCCACGTCCATCCCTCCTTCATTAAGACTAATAGCCCCCAAGCGCGATGGCACAGGGGGGATGTGCCCATTTTGGGGGCGAGAAGGTGCCACCTGGACCCCCCCCCCCCATAGCTCTGTTGTCGGCTGTTAAGATGGCGGATCCCATTATCCTCCTTGGCTGCATGATGCCAAGTGCCAAATGCCAGCTGCATCGGCGTAGCCTTGGAAACCAAGAAACGCGATGCCAGCAGTTTCCCCAAACAGCTGAGAAAGCCTGAGTGCGGCGGAGAAAGGGACATATTTGTACCAAGGAACCATCTGTTCCCGTAACGGTTATTAACCTGGTATTGCTCCGGGTATGACAGAGTCAAGCTGAACCTTTAGCAGGCAGATGGCACAAGCTTTTGTGTGTGTGTGTTGTTGCTTCTGTTTTCATGAAAATCCCCTCTTCCTCATTCCCAGTGGAAAATAAGCAAAAGCATTGAAGGTTACAGAGCAAATGAAATGGAGGAGGTTCCTCCAGCCTTCAAGTTTAATTCCAGAAGTGAAGGGTTCCTTGAAACCTGGTACTTGGTGGCTTCATAATGAAGACGCTGGGTTGAAATCTGCAGCAAATCTGTGAACAATTTTGTATCCCTCGGAGCTAACAAAGAAAGACAGTGTGGGGAGTAGACCTAAGACCTGGGTTGTTGTAGGTTTTTTCGGGCTATATGGCCATGGTCTAGAGGCATTTTCTCCTGACGTTTCGCCTGCATCTATGCCAAGCATCCTCAGCACAAAACTCACAACAACCCATTCAAAAAAATTAATCTACTGATGCTTCAATTAATGTAATTTTATTGGTATCTTTATTTTGAAATTTACCAGTAGCTGCTGCATTTCCAACCCTTGTCTTATACTCGAGTCAATACATTTTCCCAGTTTTTTGTGTACAATTAGGTGCCTCGGCTTATATTTGGGTCACCTTATACTTGAGTATGTATGGTAATTAAAATGTTCAAGTTTTGTTTGTTTGTTTGTTTGTTTGTTTGTTTGTTTACAGCATTTATATTCCACCCTTCTCACCCTGCAAGGGACTCAGGGTGGATTACAATGTGCATATACATGGCAAACATTCAATGCCATAGACACACAACATATATAGACAGACACACAGAGGCTATTTAACTTTCCAGCTTTTCTTGAGGGTATTCTGGCCACTAGGGGAGCTGTCGCTGCACCGTCCATTTGTGACACTGATGGAGTACTTCCTCATTCTTTTGCTTGCTGAAGATTTTATGGTGTTGTAAATTAGTTAAATTAGCCTTCCCGCATAAGCGGTACCTAAATTTCCTACTTGACAGATGTAACTGTCTTTTGGGCTGCAAAGGCCAACAGCAAGCTACACACAACAGTCAGAAGCTCACTCTGACCCGGGCTGGCTTCGAACTCATGACCTTTTGATCAGTAGTGACCTTAATGCAGCTGACTCCCAGCCAGCTGTGCCACAGTCCCGGTGCTCACCACAGTCCCTGGTGAAATGAAATTAAAGCAGAATTCAAAAAACTTTGGAAAACACAAATGTTTTCAATTGGAATTTGAAAAACAATGGTGGGCACCCTGGACTTTGGTTCCTCTGACTCTTTATTGCTCATTGGATCAGAAGAATTCAAAAGGGAGGGAGGTGGTAACAGAAGAAAGAGCATAAGGGCTCTCCTGGAATTCAAATCCCTTTTTGTCTCACATCAGGATGCAAGCTTTCATCTCCTTATTGCAAGGGATCATAAAACCGGTGCATGTCCCCAAGCTGTGAGCCGCCGATACACACATCTCATCCCTTAATTGCTGCGAACTCTCTGCTAATGCCTCCCATTAAGCGTGATAGATGAGCGCGGCTAAAAGGCAGGAAACATAAAACAGGAATTCACCCCCAAACTTTGCAGGAAGGAACGGTGGGATCCCAAAAGCCATTTGGTGACTGAAAAGAATTTCACTACATAGATTTATTTGTCCTCAATTGTATTACATATCTAACAGAACAAAGCAAACAAACAGACAAAATACATCATTTGTGAGTTTGGTAGTTGATTAAATGTCCTGTGACCAGTATCAGGCCCCTTGGAGTGCCTCTGGTGTTGCCGCAAGGAGGTCCTCCCTTGTGCATGTAGCAGGGCTCAGGGTGCATTGCAGCAGGTGGTCAGTGGTTTGCTCTTCTCCGCACTCGCATGTCAAGGATTCCACTTTGTAGCCCCATTTCTGAAGGTTGGCTCTGCATCTCATGGTGCCAGAACACAGTCTGTTCAGCGCCTTCCAAGTCGCCCAGTCTTCTGTGTGCCCAGGGGGGAGTCTCCCATTGGGTATCAGCCATTGGTTGAGGTTCTGGGTTTGAGCCTGCCACTTTTGGACTCTCGCTTGCTGAGGTGTTCCAGCGAGTGTCTCTGTAGATCTTAGAAAGTTCCAGGGCCAGAGAAGCAGATGGCGGAAACAAAAGAACGGCCTGCCTCAGGGGAGCATGCTTGCTCCATCCTTGTTCAACATCTACACAAATGACCAGCCACTGCCAGAAGGGACAGAGAGTTTCATCTATGCTGACGATCGTGGCATTACTGCCCAAGCAGGGAGCTTTGAGATGGTAGAACAGAAGCTTTCCGAAGCTCTAGGTGCTCTTACTGCCTATTACAGGGAAAACCCGAGCTCTGAAGATCACCTGGGAAGGAATCCCACTGGAGCATTGCAGCACACCCAAATACCTGGGAATCACCCTGACCGTGCTCTTACCTACAAGAAGCACTGCCTGAACATCAAGCAAAAAGTGGGTACTAGAAACAATATCATACGAAAGCTGACTGGTACAACCTGGGGATCACAACCAGATACAGTGAAGACATCTGCCCTTGCGCTAGGCTACTCTGCTGCTGAGTATGCATGCCCAGTGTGGAACACATCTTACCATCCGCCGGGAAGTGGTGGCCAATAGTGAAAGGACCAAGGCAGAGACATCTGCAGCTCATCCCCTGTTTGGGTATCAACTACATAGATTAAAACTTCACTTATTTTGCAATTTCAATCTATGGCGCCAAATACATTGCGACATAATGCATTTCCATGCAGTTGAACTGTATTATATGAGTCTCAACCTGTGGGTCCCCAGGTGTTATGGCCTACAGCTCCCAGAAATCCCAGCCAGTTTACCAGCTGGTAGGATTTGTGGGAGTTGAAGGCCAAAACATCTGGAGAGCCACCAGTCTACGCTGATCATATAATGCAGTTTCAAACTGCATGATGTGGTCAGTGTAGATGGATCCTAGGTTGCACTGGTGGGGTTGTTAGCTGACTTCAAACTGACTTTGATTTATGGTGATCCTATGAATTGGAGACCTCCTAAAACATGTATTGCACACTCAGGGCTATGGCTTTTTAAATTGGATCTTGTCCTCATTATCGAGCAATTTAGAGCAGTTTGCAGATAGTGAGATCCGGAACGTGGAAACTGAGTCCGTGCCTGGCGAGGCTTATTGCTTTATTTATTTATTTACAGCTTTTATATTCCGCCCTTCATAGAATCATAGAATCATAGAATCCTAGAGTTGGAAGAGACCTCCTGGGCCATCCAGTCCAACCCCATTCTGCCAAGAAGCGGGAATATTGCATTCAAATCACCCCTGACAGATGGCCATCCAGCCTCTGTTTAAAAGCTTCCAAAGAAGGAGCCTCCACCACACTCCGGGGCAGAGAGTTCCACTGCTGAACGGCTCTCACAGTCAGGAAGTTCTTCCTCATGTTCAGATGGAATCTCCTCTCTTGTAGTTTGAAGCCATTGTTCCGCGTCCTAGTCTCCAAGGAAGCAGAAAACAAGCTTGCTCCCTCCTCCTCCCTGTGGCTTCCTCTCACATGGCTCTCATATCTCCTCTCAGCCTTCTCTTCTTCAGGCTAAACATGCCCAGCTCCTTAAGCCGCTCCTCATAGGGCTTGTTCTCCAGACCCTTGATCATTTGAGTCGCCCTCCTCTGGACACATTCCAGCTTGTCAATATCTCTCTTGAATTGTGGTGCCCAGAATTGGACACAATATTCCAGATGTGGTCTAACCAAAGCAGAATAGAGGGGTAGCATTACTTCCTTAGATCTAGACACTAGGCTCCTCTTGATGCAGGCCAAAATCCCATTGGCTTTTTTTGCCGCCACATCACATTGTTGGCTCATGTTTAACTTGTTGTCCACGAGGACTCCAAGATCTTTTTCACACGTACTGCTCTCGAGCCAGGCATCGTCCCCCATTCTGTATCTTTGCATTTCTTTTTTCCTGCCAAAGTGGAGTATCTTGCATTTGTCACTGTTGAACTTCATTTTGTTAGTTTTGGCCCATCTCTCTAATCTGTCAAGATCGTTTTGAATCTGCTCCTGTCCTCTGGAGTATTGGCTATCCCTCCCAATTTGGTGTCGTCTGCAAACTTGATGATCATGCCTTCTAACCCTTCATCTAAGTCATTAATAAAGATGTTGAACAGGACCGGGCCCATGACGGAACCCTGCGGCACTCCACTTGTCACTTCTTTCCAAGATGAAGAGGAAGCATTAGTGAGCACTCTCTGTGTTCGTCCACTCTTCTCAACCCGCAGGGGACTCAGGGCAGATTACAGTGTTCACATATATGGCAAACATTCAATGCCAATTTTTGACATACAACATATACAGACATACACAGAGGCTATTTAACTTTTTCTGGCCGCCAGGGGAGCTGTCGCTTTCATCGTCCATCTGTGATGCTGATGAAGCACTTCCGCATTCCCCGCATGCTTCCCCGCTGGAATGCTTTGCTGGAATCTTCTTTATGGCCTCATAAATCAGTTAATTTAGCCTCCCCACACTTTTAAGGTGGTACCTAATTTTCCTACTTGACAGATGCAGCTGTCTTTCGGGTTGCAAAGGTCGACAACAGGCTACACACAATTGGTTGGAAACCCACTCCAACCCGGGCTGGCTTCGAACTCATGACCTTTTGGTCAGAGTGATCTTAATGCGGCTGACAGCCAACTGTGCCACAATCCCGGTGCTTAAAGCAAAAACCTAAAATTCCCAATCGAAGTCTCACCAAAAGAAGCAGAAGCCATTGAGATGCTTTATTCAATCTCGCCAAAAAGGATGAGAGCCAGCTTACGTACTTACTTACAGACTTACTTATTTACTTACTTTGGCACTCCTTCGCTGTCTGAGTAGGATAATCCCCCAAGGTGTGTCAGTAGGTGACTGTGGAGCCCTATTCTTCACTTGCATGTTCTCCCTTCCGCAGTGAGGGCATTGGTTTCCAGGTAGAAGGTGGTCTTGGTCGGGGTTGGCTTGACACGACTTCCTTTTGGCACGTTTCTCTCTTTCACCCTCCATTCATGCCTCTTCAAATTCTGCAGCACTGCTGGTTACAGCTGATCTCCAGCTGGAACACTCAAGGGTCAGGGCTTCCCAGTTCTCAATGTCTATGCCAAAGTTTTGAAGGTTGGCTTTGAGCCCTTTTTTAAATCTCTTTTCCTGCCCACCAACATTCCGTTTTCCGTTCTTGAGTTCAGAGTAGAGCAACTGCTTTGGGAGATGATAGTCGGGCATCCGGACAACGTGGCCAGTCCAGCAGAGTTGATGGCGGAGGACCATCGCTTCAATGCTGGTGGTCTTTGCTTCTTCCAGCACGCTGACATTGGTCCGCTTGTCTTCCAAGAGATTTGCAGGATTTTCCAGAGGCAGCGCTGATGGAATCGTTCCAGGAGTTGCATGTGACGTCTGTAGATAGTCTACGTTTCGCAGGTGTATAGCAGGTTTGGGAGGACAATAGCTTTATAAACAAGCACCTTGGTCTCCCTACGGATTTCCCGGTCTTCAAACACTCTCTGCTTCATTCAGAAAAATGCTGCACTCGCAGAGCTCAGGTGGTGTTGTATTTCGGTGTCAATGTTGACTTTTGTGGAGAGGTGGCTGCCAAGGGAGCGGAAATGGTCAATATTTTCTAATGTTCCACCATTAAGCTGTATCTCTGGCATTGGAGAGGGATTGGCTGGTGACTCCCGGAAGAGCACTTTGGTTTTCTGTTTAATGACAGGCTAAGCTTCTCATATGCTTCTGCAAAGGTGTTTAGAGTGGCTTGTAGATCTTCTTCTGAATGTGCACAGATGATGTTGTCATCAGCATACTGGAGTTCTATAACAGATGTTGTTGTAACCTTGGTTTTGGCTTTCAGTCCATTTTCCATTTTTCTATGTCTGTTACACTGTAGTTATAAATGCCTACTCTCTGATGTCCTTAGGGAGGACGTTCCATAGCCGAGGGGCCACCACTGAGAAGGCCCTGTCTTGTCCCCGCCAGCCGTGCTTGTGACGAAGGCGGGACCAAGAGCAGGGCCTCCCCAGATGATCCTAAAGTCCTGGAGGGTTCATAAGGAGAGATGTGTTCAGACAGGTAAGTTGGACCAATCTGATTTCCTGAATCAGCACCCCAAATAACCAAACCGAATTTAAACTTGACCAAAAACTGATTCGTAAAGCTTTTGGTACTAATGTTGGGGAGTGGTCCCTGGTCAAAATGATCCTTGGTCAAAAAAAGGCTGGGAACCCTTGCTAAAATAACATACTTTATGACATTTCACGTATGAAAACTGAGTAATTACTAGCAGAAGGCAACTAGCAGAAGCCAGGCTCCCGCCGACTGTGGTTCTTTTCGTTCTCTTTGTCTGGTGTCTCTGTTGACTTTGCACTCGGTCAAAGTGTTGAGTTTCATCCTTCGACACGCCAAAAAGCACAGCATTTGGGTTGGAGCCCCTCCAATGCTAGAGAGGCTGAGAAGGAGAATTTGTCAACTCTGCTCTTTCCATTGACCCCCTTCTCGAATAAGTATGGCAAGCATCCTCAGAGGTAGTGAGGTCTGTTGGAAGTAGGAAAAAGGATTTATATATCTGTGGAATGACCAGGGTGGGACAAAGGACTCTTGTATGCTGGAGCTAGGTGTGAATGGGTTGTTGTAGGGTTTTTCGGGCTATATGGCCATGGTCTAGAGGCATTCTCTCCTGACGTTTCGCCTGCATCTACGGTGAAGGATGATGAAGAGGGACGAGATGGGCGTGGCTAAGAACAGCTCTTCCTGTTGCCACGTTTGGTTCAATTCCATCATGATCAAGGGTCTGGAGAACAAGCCCTATGAGGAGCCGCTTAAGGAGCTGGGCATGTTTAGCCTGAAGGGAAACTGCGAGATTTTAAAACTGTTTGTTTAGGCTTTCTGACTTTGTCAAAGTTACGTAATGGTTCTGAAGGGAGGGAGGGGCACCTTCCATTAACGAAGCAAACAAAGTGATTCGGATTTCTGCTATTTCCGATCTTTTTTTCAAGAAAATTTCAGAAATCATTTCAAAATCGAATCGCCAGCGCCCCCTATATACGAAACGAGTTTAGAACCATTTTTTTCTTGATCGCCCAAGCCTAATATGCATATTTGTTTAGCCTCCACTTCTGCAGGAATAACAAGCCTTGTCTAAACAGAAAAACATTTTAAGCTCATCTTGACAACAAAAAGGATATATTTATTTGGGCCTGCAGTTACACTTTAAAAATGTGCGTGTTTTGACTTACAAACAAATTCAACTTAAGAACAAACTTACAGAACCTATCTTGTTCATAACTTAGGGACTAATATATATATATATATATATATATATATATATATATATATATAGTTGTTCATTCGTTCAGTCGTCTCCGACTCTTCGTGACCCCATGGACCAGCCCACGCCAGAGCTCCCTGTCGGCCGTCACCACCCCCAGCTCCTTCAAGGTCAGTCCAGTCACTTCAAGGATGCCATCCATCCATCTTGCCCTTGGTCGGCCCCTCTTCCTTTTGCCTTCCACTTTCCCCAGCATCATTGTCTTCTCTAGGCTTTGCTGTCTCCTCATGATGTGGCCAAAGGACTTCAACTTTGTCTCTAGTCTCCTTCCCTCCAGTGAGCAGTCGGGCTTTATTTCCTGGAGGATGGACTGGTTGGATCTTCTCGCAGTCCAAGGCACTCTCAGAACTTTCCTCCAACACCACAGCTCAAAAGCATCTCTCTTCCTTCGCTCAGCCTTCCCTAAGGTCCAGCTCTCACATCTGTAGGTGACTACAGGGAATACCATGGCTTTGATTGTAGGAAACTATAAATCCCAGTAAGTATAACTCCCAAATGTCAAGGCCTATTTCCCCCAAACTCCATCTGTGTTCATATTTGTGCCAACTTTGGTGCAGATCCATCATTGTTTGAGTCCACAGTGCTCTCTGGATGAAGGTGAACTACAACTCCCAAACTCAAGGTCAATGCCCACCAAACCCTTCTAGTGTTTTCTATTGGTCAAGGGAGTCCTGTGTGCCACGTTTGGTTCAATTCCATCATTGGTTGAATTCAGAATGCTCTTTGATTGTAAGTAAACTATAAATCCCAGCAACTACAACTCCCAAATGACAAAATCAAAAAAAATTGAGTGATGGTCACTCCTTGGGTTAGTAGGTGTCTTGTGGCCAAATGTGGCAGCAATTCGTTAAGTGGTTTTTGAGTTATGTTAATCCCACAAACTAACATCACATTTCTATTTCTATTTCTATACACACACACACACATACATAGTGGTTACGCAAATACAAGCCTAGTCTTCCCAGAAATATGTCAGTTTCGTATTCCCAGAATGCATGCTCTTTCAAAAGACAAGGTTCAGGGACTGAACCCTGTCTCTTTTTGCTTTCAGTTCAGCCAGAAACAAGACCAGAATGTCAGCCACGTGATTTCACATCACACTCCTGTTATTTCTTTTCATATCTCAATACCTTTTAGTTTCTGCTTTGCTGGTAAATTCTTGGGGTTATTTATTTATTTGTCCTGTCAGGACAACCAGTCAATTACATTACATTTCTAACAGAACAAAGCAAACAAACAGACAGAATACAAAATTTGTGAGTTTGGTAGTTGATTAAATGTCCTTTGACCAGTATCTGGCCACTTGGAGTGCCTCTGCTGTTGCCGCAAGAAGGTCCTCCATCGTGCATGTGGCGGGGCTCAGGGTTCATTGCAGCAGGTGGTCAGTGGTTTGCTCTTCTCCACACTCGCATGTCGTGGATTCCACTTTGTGGCCCCATTTCTTGAGGTTGGCTCTGCATCTCGTGGTGCCCGAGCGCAGTCTGTTCAGCGCCTTCCAAGTCGCCCAGTCTTCTGTGTGCCCAGGGGTGAGTCTCTCATTTGGTATCAGCCATTGGTTGAGGTTCTGGGTTTGAGCCTGCCACTTTTGGACTCTCGCTTGCTGAGGTGTTCCAGAGAGTGTCTCTTAGATCTTAGAAAGCTATTTCTAGATTTAAGTCGTTGACGTGCTGGCTGATACCCAAACAGGGGATGAGCTGGAGATGTCTCTGCCTTGGTCCTTTCGCTATTGGCTGCTACTTCCCGGCGGATGTCAGGTGGTGCGATACCGGCTAAGCAGTGTAATTTCTCCAGTGGTGTAGGGCGCAGACACCCCGTGATAATGCGGCATGTCTCATTAAGAGCCACATCTACTGTTTTATTTTATTTATTTATTTGGTTAACTTTTACCCTGCCCTTCTCACCCCGAAGGGGACTCAGGGCAGCTTACACATCCAAGGCACAATTCGATGCCCGTAACATACATCAACAATAAAACAATAAAGCAGAATAACACAAATTAGCAAACAACAACAATACATTACATCTAGCCCATTAAAACCAATAAAATTTCATACAAACCACTTCTTCCTTATTGCCGGTCAATGTTCGCTATCTCATGGTTCAGAGTTTCCTTTCACATTTATCAGTCCACATAGATCAGTCCTGTCGGTCCTATTTGCCTGGTTGTCCTACCTAGTTTGCAGATTGCCCGAAGGCCTGGTCCCACAACCACGTCTTTACCTTCCTCCTAAAGGACAGGAGTGATGTCGATGCCCTGATATCCACTGGGAGTGAGTTCCACAGGTGGGGGGCCACCACTGAGAAGGCCCTGCTCCTCGTCCCCACCAGCCTCGCTTGAGAAAGTGGTGGAGTCGAGTGTGGTGAGATTCTTGGGGGCGAGAGTTAGATTAATAAGACGATTAGTTCAGCAGCTGCTCCATGTCCAGAAATGTATTACTGTTATTTAGAAAATGAAAGAGACTTGATGACCCAAGAAGAACCAGAGCAACCGTGTAGCTTGTTCAACACAGTGTCTGGGTGCCCCCAAGGAAAACAATTGTCCTTCAATTGGCATTGTCCATAGGCATCATGTCCCTGACCACAGAGGTAGTATAGAATCAGAATGGCTAATTGCCACTGTCTGAGTATGAATGGTTCAAGGTTCTCAGGGATTATAACTTCGGATGCATCTACACTGTGGAATTCCTGCCATCTGACCCCACTCACTGCCATGACCCAATGCTATGAAATCTTGGAATTTGTAATTTGGTGAAGAATCCAAGCTCTTTGGTAAACAAGGCTAAATAATGCATTGTCAAAGGCTTTCATGGCCGGAATCACTGGCTTGTTGTAGGTTTTTTCGGGCTATATGGCCATGTTCTAGAGGCATTATCTCCTGACGTTTCGCCTGCATCTATGGCAAGCATCCTCAGAGAGGTAGTGAGGTCTGATGGAACTAGGAAAAAGGGTTTATATATCTGTGGAATGACCAGGGTGGGACAAAGGACTCTTTTCTGCTGGAGCTAGGTGTGAATGTTTCAACTGGCCACCTTGATTAGCACTGATGGCTTGGCTGTGCCTGGACTGAAGACCAACAGGGGAAATCTGGGGAAAGGCTGATGAGCTCCCTCTATCAACTCCAGCTCCTCATGTGGGGACACGAGAGAAGCCTCCCATAAAAAAACATCAAATCATCCGGGCATCCCCTAGGCAACATCCTTGCAGACAGCCAATTCTCTCACACCAGAAGCGACTTGCAGTTTCTCAAGTTGCTCCTGATAGGAGAAAAAAAGTGCCTGGGGGAATCATTTGTTGAGAGGTGATTAGCTGTCCCTGATTGTTTCCTGTCTGTTGTACCATGCAGGTGTGGACAAGAAGTCTCCATGGGGACCACCAAACACAGAAGCATTGCCCAAACACGAATCAAGGAACATGAAAGGCATTGCAGACTACTCCAACCAGAGAAGTCAGCCATGACTTGATGAACCAACCTGGACACAGCATATTATTTGAGAACACAGAAATGCCGGACCACTCTCACAACCCCCATGTCAGGCTACACAGAGAAGCCATTGAAATCCACAAGAAGCAGGTGGACAATTTCAACAGAAAGGAAGAGACCATGAAAATGAACAAAATCTGGCTACCAGTTTTAAAAAACTCTAAAATTACAAGAGCAAAACAACAGAGAGGAAACAATCAGGGACAGCTAATTATCTCTCAACAAAAGATTGCTCCAGGAACTGCCAGGCCATCAAATGCTAATCAAGGTAGTCAGTTGAAACATTCACACGTAGCTTGGAAGGCGCTGAACAGACTGCGCTCTGGCCCCACGAGATGCAGAGCCAATCTTCAGAAATGGGGCCACAAAGTGGAATCCACGACATGCGAGTGTGGAGAAGAGCAAACCACTGACCACCTGCTGCAATGCAACCTGAGCCTTGCTACATGCACCATGGAGGACCTCCTTGCGGCAACACCAGAAGCACTCCAAGTGGCCAGATACTGGTCAAAGTACATTTAGTAGAATACCAAGTCTGCAAACTTTGTGTTTTGTTTTGTTTCTTTGTTTGTTTTTAATGCAATGCAACTGTTTTGGTTTGCACCTGACAAGATAAATAAAATAAATAGAACAGTGGCAACAAGGCTGAGAAAGCAAATAACCTTTGACAGGGGTATTACTTGAAACCATGTAGATGTAAATAACACACACACAAGGAGCAAATAGATCCAAAATTGCTTCATTTGTTCAGCTGCTAAATCAAAAAGTCGTAATGTATTCTTAATCAGTCACACAATATGTTTTGTTCTTTTTTAAAAAATGTCCTTCACAATAAGAGAGGTCAATAAGTCAAGGTATCTTGACAACTATCATTTCAAGCGGTGTTATGAACATACCAAACTACATGGCAAATCATAGCAAAGTTATCCATATCTAATGTTAAGAGAGTCACGTTGGCCAGTATAATCCTCTTGTTTACGTACTGTGGCATTGTTTTATTAGAATGCCAGGTGGATCAGGCCTACTTCCAAGGGGTGCCATGGTTTCAATCCCTAAGCCAGTCTTGGGTGCGTTCAGAGATGTTGTTCAAAAACCAAGTTTACCCAAGTTTGGAATCAGATGCCCTCATTGACCATCTAGTAAAATACTATCTTTCCAGCATGCTCTTGCTCATCTGGAGACCACGTTCATTTGAGTTCCAGCCAAGATATCTCTCCAAGTGAGCACATTTATGCATAGAGACCCAAATTAAGGTGCTGCCAATTAGGGGCAACATAGGAAAGTACTGGTGGAAAAGAGATTCTGATATTGGAACAGAGGCCTTTCCAAAATCACATGACTCTTATTTAGGAATCACTGTTATCATACCATGATGATTACTACTTCCGCATCCATACTAAATCTATTATTATCTTCATAGATTTAAAATATTCTTCACTACATATAACAGGCACCCTTTGCACCCTGAAAAAAATAAATAAGAAAACCAACACAATCAGATTGAGGTCGGGATCTACTTTCCATACTGGATTTCTGCTCTGAGCTCATTGGTGATATAGGAAGTCAGCACGGTGAGCAACTTTTCCTGAATGGCCGCGTTTCCCATGACGAGGGCAATGAGCTGCGCAGCGTCCGTCCAGTCTAAACTGCTGATGATGGCAAAGGCCCGGTCGTAAAGCCTCCGCTGCTCCACGGGAGGCAATTCCAGGAGGATCTGAGGAATGGGCTTGAACTGTCCGCTGGTCATCCAGGCCCCGATCAAACCACCAACGGCACCGCCTTGGGAAGCAACACAGAGAGACATTTAAAAAAACATCGCAGCTGGAGGAGAGTCTACTGAACAAGCCAGTACCTACCGCATATCAGTACTGCCATCTGTTGAGGAGTTACGAAGGTGGAGGCATTACTTTTCATTCAACCCTTGTACATACATACATGGCTGGATTTACACTTTTAAAGTGTCCCTCTTCCAACTGATAAACAGATTCAACTTAAGGACAAATCTACAGAGCCAATGGGATTTTGGCTTGTATTAATAGGAGCCTAGTGTCTAGATCTAGGGAAGTCATGCTCCCCATGCTCTATTCCGCTTTGGTTAGACCACACCTGGAATATTGTGTCCAATTCTGGGCACCACAATTCAAGAGAGATATTGACAAGCTGGAATGTATCCAGAGGAGGGCGACTCAAATGATCAGGGGTCTGGAGAACAAGCCCTATGAGGAGCGGCTTAAAGAGCTGGGCATGTTTAGCCTGAAGAAGAGAAGGCTGAGAGGAGATATGATAGCCATGTATAAATATGTGAGAGGAAGCCAGAGGGAGGAGGAGGGAGCAAGCTTGTTTTCTGCTTCCCTGGAGACTAGGACGCAATGGAACAATGGCTTCAAACTACAAGAGAGGAGATTCCATCTGAACATGAGGAAGAACTTCCTGACTGTGAGAGCCGTTCAGCAGTGGAACTCTGCCCCGGAGTGTGGTGGAGGCTCCTTCTTTGGAAGCTTTTAAACAGAGGCTGGATGGCCATCTGTCAGGGGTGATTTGAATGCAATATTCCTGCTTCTTGGCAGAATGGGATTGGACTGGATGGCCCATGAGGTCTCTTCCAACTCTTTGATTCTATGATTCATGATTCTATGACTGCCTGTACAGGACTGGCTCAACAACAGCTTACTCACCTACGGCTATGCCAGGAGGACCTCCCACCAATCCCCCGACAAAAGCAGTGGCACCGGCCACCAACGCGCCCCGTCCAGAGTGCTTGACGGCCGCCTTCATTTTCCGCTCTTCTGAGACATGGCACAGGAGCTGCATCACGTCATTCACGTTGACAGGCATCTTGCATGGGCTGCACCTTCAAAGAATATTACATCGAGAGCTTTAATATGTAGCTGACACAATGCAGGTGGTTGCTTCCTGTCATTCAGCCACATGGACTCATGGCCATTTGAGTCAGGGATGTGGGGAGATATAGTCAGAAAATGTTGATATTTCTTAGATGTGCTTATATGCATATCAGAAACAGACATAGAAACATTTGAGTGAGCTCTCACCTGGAAGTCTGAGTGAACTTCTTCAGTAGATCCTGTTCTAAAATAGAGCTTGCAAATGGTACTAAAGCTCCCAAATTGCCTCCAACTAGGGTCAAACATTAAAGTAAAATCTTTTCCGGAACAAGGCTGGGCATGGTTTTGCTTGTGTGAAAGTGGTTTTAAAAAGTAGAAGAGAAAGTAGAATAACAGGGAAACTCAATAAGCAACTCAACTTCTCTTTTCTGTCTCCATAACTTGCCTGTCCCTCAAGCTGAATGTTACCATGAGAGACATCTGATTCAATCCCTCACTCAATATGGGACCTCCAGCTAAAGGTAATGGTCTTCAGTGGTTCTCAACCTGTGGCTGCCCAGGTGTTTTGGCCTACAACTCTCAGAAATCCCATCCTGTTTACCAACTGTTAGCATTTCTGGAAGTTGAGGATGAAAACATCTAGGGACCCACAGGTTGAGAACCACTGGTGCAAAACCAAGGTTACAACAACATCTGTTATAGAACTCCTGTATGCTGATGACAATGCCATCTGTGTGAATTCATAGAATCATAGAATTCAAGAGTTGGAAGAGACCTCATGGGCCATCCAGTCCAACCCCATTCTGCCAAGAAGCAGGAATATTGCATTCAAATCACCCCTGACAGATGGCCATCCAGCCTCTGTTTAAAAGCTTCCAAAGAAGGAGCCTCCACCACACTCCGGGGCAGAGAGTTCCACTGCTGAACGGCTCTCACAGTCAGGAAGTTCTTCCTCATGTTCAGATAGAATCTCCTCTCTTGTAGTTTGAAGCCATTGTTCCATTGCATCCTAGTCTCCAAGGAAGCAGAAAACAAGCTTGCTCCCTCCTCCCTGTGACCTCCTCTCACATATTTATACATGGCTATCATATCTCCTCTCAGCCTTCTCTTCTTCAGGCTAAACATGCCCAGCTCCTTAAGCCGCTCATCATAGGGCTTGTTCTCCAGACCCTTGATTGTTTTAGTCGCCCTCCTCTAGACACATTCCAGCTTGTCAATATCTCTCTTGAATTGTGGTGCCCAGAATTGGACACAATATTCCAGGTGTGGTCTAACCAGAGCAGAATAGGGGGTAGCATGACTTCCCTAGATCTAGACACTATGCTACAAGCCACCCTGAACACCTTCACAGAAGCATATGAGAAGCTCGGCCTGTCATTTAACATCGAGAAAACCAAAGTGCTCTTCCAGTAGTCACCAGCCAATCCCTCTCCAATGCCAGAAATACAGCTTATTGGTGTGACATTACAAAATGTTGACCATTTCCACTCCCTTGGCAGCCACCTCACCACAAAAGTCAACATTGACACTGAAATACAACACCGGCTGAGCTCTGCGAGTGAAGTGTTTTTCCAAATGAAGCAGAGAGTGTTTGAGGACTGGGACATCCATAGGGATACCAAGGTGTTTGTTTATAATGCTATTGTCCTCCCAACCCTGCGAGACGTGGACTGTCTACAGACGTCACATGCAACTTCTGGAACGATTCCATCAGCGCTGCCTCCGGAAAATCCTACAAATCTCCTGGGAAGATAGGTGGGGAAATGAAGTAGAGAGTGTTTGAGGAGGGGGACATCCGTAGGGAGACCAAGAGGCTTGTTTATAAAGCCATTGTCCTCCCAACCCTGCTATACGCCTGTGAGATGAGGACTGTCTACAGACGTCACATGCAACTCCTGGCACGATTCCATCAGTGTTGCCTCTGGAAAATACTACAAATCTCCTGGGAAGATAGGTGGCGAAATGAAGCAGAGAGTGATTGAGGACCAGGACATCCGTAGGGATACCAAGGGGCTTGTTTATAAAGCTATCGTCCTCCCAACCCTGCTATACGCCTGCGAGACGAGGACTGTCTACAGACGTCACATGCACCTGGAACGATTCCATAAGCGTTGCCTCTGAAAAATCCTGCAAATATATTGGGAAGACAGGTGAACAAATGTCAGCGTGCTGGGAGAAGCAAAGACCGCCAGCACTGAAGTTATAGTCCTACGCCATCAACTCCGCTGGACCGGCCACATTGTCCGGATGCCCGACCACCGTCTCCCAAAGCAGTTGCTCTACTCCGAACTCAAGAACAGAAAACAGAATGTTGGAGGACAGGAAAAGAGATTTAAAGATGGGCTCAAAGCCAACCTTAAAAACTCTGGCATAGACACTGAGAACTAGAAAGCCCTGGCCCTTGAGCGCTCCAGTTGGAGGTCAGCTGTGCCCAGCGGTGCTGTAGAATTTGAAGAGACATGAATGGAGGGCGAAATAGAAACATGCCAAGAGGAAGGCGCATCAAGCCAACCCAAATCAGGACCACCTTCCACCTGGAAACCAATGCCCTCACTGCAGGAGAAGATGCGGATCAAGAATAGGGCTCCACAGTCACCTACGGACCTACCGCCAGGACACCGATCTTGGAAGACAATCCTACTCAGACAACGAGGGATCGCCTAAGTAAGTAAGTAATCCTTTTGGAAGATGTCCAGAGAAAGTGACCCCACCACCTTTATAGGCAATTGATTCCACTTCTGGAATGAGCTTACTGTCAAGAAGTTCTTTACAATCAGGAAGTCAGGAAGTCCTTCCTAATGTTTAATGTTAATCTCTTTCCCTGCCATTTGAATTCATTACTTCATATCCTAGTCTTTAGAGCAGCAGAAAGCCCAGTTTTCCATCTGTGTTTCAAATGGTTTCATGTTTTTTTTATCTAATCATAGACTAACAGAGTTGAAAGAGACCACATAGGCCACCTAGTCCAACCCCATTCTGCAATGCAGGACAAGCACAATCAAAGCAGCCCCGACAGATGGCCATCCAGACTTTTGTTTCAAAGCCTGTAAGGAAGGAGGCTATTGTATTTTAATCGTGTCGTAACTCACCTGGCATCTTGGGAAGAGGCAGAAAAGAAATAACAACAAGAACCACAACAACAACAACAATATAAAGTTGTTGTTGCTGCTCTAAAACCCAGCTACTTTGAGTACCCTTCTGGAGAGATAAATAATAAATCTATATAAATAAAAATGTAATGTTCATTTGTGGGATTAACATAATTCAAAAATCACTGGACGAATTGACACCAAATTTGGACACAAAACACTTCTCAGGCCAACAAGTGACCATCACTCATAAAAACACCAAAAAACACAGCGGAAGAGACTTAAAAAGCCAGAAAACAACATGATACATTACAACACATGTGCGAAACCAGATATATACACAAACACACATACACATATACACAAATATACGCACACACATATACACATAGAATCATAGAATAAAAGAGTTGGAAGAGACCTCATGGGCCATCCAGTCCAACCCCCTGCCAAGAAGTGGGAATTTTGCATTCAAAGCACCCCTGACAGATGGCCATCCAGCCTCTGTTTAAAAGCCTTCAAAGAAGGAGCCTCCACCACACTCCGGGGCAGAGAGTTCCACTGCTGAACAGCTCTCACAGTCAGGAAGTTCTTCCTCATGTTCAGATGGATAGAATCATAGAATCATAATACAAAACACGTATACACAGACTGGGCCACAGCAACACATAGCGGGGACGTCTAGTCTATATAAATGAAATGTAATGTTCATTTGTGGTATTAATATAACTCAAAAACCACTGGACGAATTGACACAAAATTTGGACACTACACTCTTAACAAACCAATGAGTGACCATCACTCATAAATCTCTCCCAAAAAACAGCGGAAAGGACTTAAAAACAAAAGAAACTAAACGGCAATACAGTGCATATTTCCAATTTCCTATTCCTGGACTGCAACTCCCAGCAATCTTCCAAATAGGTAAGATAGATAGATTAGATAGATAGAGATAGGTAGGTAGGTAGGTAGATAAAGCAATCAATCAGGAGGACTGCTGGGAGTTACAGTCCAAGAATAGGTAGAGTAGGAAGAAAGGAGAGAAAGAAAAAAGGAAAGATAAAGGGAGGGGAAGGAAGGAAAGAGGTAGAGAAGGAAGGAAGGAGAGAAGGAAAGAAAAAAGGGAAGGAAGAAAGGAGAGAAAGGGGAAGGAAGGTTGGCCACAGCAAGGCATGGTGGGTACAGCTAGTACAATAATAATACTTAGGTGATCCCTCGTAGTCCGAGGATGATGGTCCTCCAAGTGTAGTATCTTGGCGGTGGGTACGTAGGTGACTGTGGAGTCATGATCTGCATGTTCTCCCGCAGTGAGGGCATCGGTTTCCAGGTGGAAGGAGGTCCCAGTCTTGGCACGTTTCTCTCTTTCACCCTCCATTCATGCCTCTTCAAATTCTACAGCACTGCTGGTCACAGCTGACCTCCAACTGGAGCTCTCAAGGGCTCCACAATGACTGGAGTTGTGCACTCCCAGGATAATAATAATAATAATAATAATAATAATAATAATAATAATAATAACCTTCCTGGCACTAGAAGCCCAACTTACAACACTTTCCAAGTCTCTTTTGACATTCAGATAGTTGTACTTACAATTTCCCTATGTCCTTCAGACCCCAAACTTCAGAATGGAAGATTGCCAGCTATAGTCCCCACATTAAAATCATATAAACACCTTCCACAGCAAGTCTTGTATGCAAGCCACAAACCACCCAGATCTGCCTGGCTGCAGTGCAACAGAAGTGCCTGGGAAAGTGTCTTCTTCTTATTATTACACAACGGAGGGGTTCTGCAAGCTGTAGTCTAAAATAAGCAACTTTTGCCCTCTCTGCCGTTGCCCGGAGGTCATCGTCCCAGGACTGGTCACATGAAAAGGCGACAGCAAACCATCCCAGCCATGCATTGTGTGTCTCTCTTCATTTGATGCACAAACACAAACTGAAGGATCATTGATACTTTCAATAGTGTTTCAATAAACTTTGGAAGAAACTAGGTAACCAGTACTTTTGGAAGTAAATAATAATAATAATAATAATAATAATAATAATAATAATGGGATTCTTGCAGCCCAAGAACAAGCCATTAGAACCAATGCCATCAAAGCCAGAATTGAAAAGTTGACGACAGATCCCAGATTGGATCACACGTCGGACACTTCCCAAGTGTCTAGGACTGTGTGATGTATCGGCAAATGATGTGTGCAGATCCCAGTAGGGTGGTCTTCTGCAGCTGTCAGATTGTCATTTTGTCAGCGCCGATTGTGTTTAAGTACAAGCCAAAGTCTTTAGGCACTGCACCCAGTGTGCCAATCACCACTGGGACCACCTTGACTGGTTTGTGCCAGAGTCTTTGCAGTTCAATCTTTAAATCCTCATATCGTGTCAGCTTTTCCAGTTGTTTCTCTGCAATCCTGCTGTCACTTGGGATTGCAACATTGACGATCCATACTTTGTTTTTTAACATGGTTGTGAGGTCAGGAGTGTTGTGCTCTAGAATTCTTGTCTGTCGGAATTCGGAAATCCCAGATGAGTTTGAAGTGTTTATTTTCTGTAACTATTTCCGGCTTGTAATTCCACCAGTTCTTTGTCGCAGGCAGATGGCGTTTGTGGCACAAGTTCCAATGAATCCCCTGAGCAACGGTGTTGTGCCTCTGCTTGGAGTCTGTCTGCATGATCTTCTTGCAGCAGCTGAGGATGGGATCTATTGTTTCATCTGCTTCCTTGCAGAGTCTACACTTGGGACCTGCCGTCGACTTTTCAATTCTGGCTTTGATGGCATTGGTTCTAATGGCTTGTTCTATTTTATTATAAAATAGTCCAAGACGCTTGGGAAGTGTTCGACTTGTGATTGTGTGATACGAAATCCAGCATAGAGATCTCGTTTCCTATGACATATTGTATCAGTAAAATAATATTAAAGTAATAATTATTAAAATACCTTTTGTGGCAGTAAAATAATATTAAAATACTTTGTTGTTGTTGTTGTTCATTCGTTCAGTCGTCTCCGACTCTTCGTGACCTCATGGACCAGCCCACGCCAGAGCTCCCTGTCGGCCGTTACCACCCCCAGCTCCCTCAAGGTCAGTCCAGTCACTTCAAGGATGCCATCCATCCATCTTGCCCTTGGTCGGCCCCTCTTCCTTTTGCCTTCCACTTTCCCCAGCATTTTAATAAAATACTAATTATTAAAATACCCTTTGTGTGGGTAAAATAATAATAATTAAAATAGTAATTATTATTGTGATTATTATATTAAATTATTATTATTATTATTATTATTATTATTATTATTATAATAATAAAATAGTCAAAGAAGCTTGGGAAGTGTTCGACTTGTGATTCTGTGATACAAAATCCAGCATAGAGCTCTCGTTTCCTATGACATATTGTGTCAGTAAAATACTATTAAAGTAATAATTATTAGAATACCTTTTGTGTCAGTAAAATAATATTAAAATAATAATTATTAAAATACCTTTTGTGTCAGTAAAATAATAATAATTAAAATGTGCGAAGTCTTCGTCTTGTGATTCTGTGATACAAAATCCAGCATAGAGATCTTGTTTGCTGTGACATAAAATAATACTAAAATAATTATTTTAAAATATTGTTATTATTATATTGGAATATTATATTACAATAATAATAATAATAAAATAGTCCTAGACACTTGGGAAGTCTTTGACTTGTGATTCTGTGATAAGAAATCCAGCATCTAGATCTCCTTTGCTGTGATATAAAATAATATTAAAATAACAATTATTATATATATATTGTTGTTGTTATTATTATATTAAATTATCATTATTATTATCATAAAATAGTCCTAGACACTTGCAAAGTCTTCATCTTGTGATTCTGTGATACCAAATCCAGCATAGAGATCTCGTTTGCTGTGATATAAAATAATATTAAAATAATAATTATTAAATATATATTATTGTTGTTAATATATTAAATTATTATTATTATTTATTATAAAATAGTCCCAGACATTTGGGAAGTCTTCGACTTGTGATTCTGTGATATGAAATCCAACATCTAGATCTCAATAGCTGTGATATAAAATAATATTAAAATAATAATTATTAAATATATATTAATGTTATTATATTATATTATATTATTATTATTATTATTATTGTAATAAAATAGTCGTAGACACTTGGGAAGTCTTCGACTTGTGATTCTGTGATACCAAATCCAGCAAAAAGATCTCATTTGCAGTGACATGAAATAATATTAAAATAATTATTTTAAAATATTGTTGTTATTATTATATTAAATTATTATTATTATCATCATTATCAAATAGTCCTAGACACTTGGGAAGTCTTCGACTTGTGATTCTGTGATACCAAATCCAGCATAGAGATCTTGTTTGCTGTGACGTAAAATAATAATTATTAAATATATATTATTGTTGTTATATTAAATTATTATTAATTATTATAAAATAGTCGTAGACACTTGGGAAGTTTTCGACTTGTGATTCTGTGATACCAAATCCAACATAGAGCTATGGTTTGCTGTGACATAAAATAATATTACAATAATAATTATTAAATATATATTGTTGTTATTATATTAAATTATTATTATTATCATCATTATCAAATAGTCCTAGACACTTGGGAAGTCTTCGACTTGTGATTCTGTGATACCAAATCCAGCATAAAGATCTCATTTGCAGTGACATGAAATAATATTAAAATAATTATTTTAAAATATTATTGTTATTATTATATTAAATTATTATTATTATCATCATTATCAAATAGCCCTAGACACTTGGGAAGTCTTCGACTTGTGATTCTGTGATACCAAATCCAGCACAGAGATCTCGCTTGCTGTGACATAAAATAATATTAAAGTAATTATTTTAAAATATTATTGTTGTTATTATTATATAAAATTATTATTATTATTATTATTATTATTATTATTATTATTATTATTATTAAATAGTCCTAAACACATGGGAAGTCTTCGACTTGTGATTCTGTGATACCAAATCCAGCACAGAGATCTCGTTTGCTGTGACATAAAATAATATTAAAGTAATTATTTTAAAATATTATTGTTGTTATTATTATATAAAATTATTATTATTATTATTATTATTATTATTATTAAATAGTCCTAAACACATGGGAAGTCTTTGACTTGTGATTCTGTGATACCAAATCCAGCACAGAGATCTCGCTTGCTGTGACATAAAATAATATTAAAGTAATTATTTTAAAATATTATTGTTGTTATTATTATATAAAATTATTATTATTATTATTATTATTATTATTATAAAATAGTCCTAAACACATGGGAAGTCTTCGACTTGTGATTCTGTGATACCAAATCCAGCACAGAGATCTCGCTTGCTGTGACATAAAATAATATTAAAGTAATTATTTTAAAATATTATTGTTGTTATTATTATATAAAATTATTATTATTATTATTATTATTATTATTATTATTATTAAATAGTCCTAAACACATGGGAAGTCTTCGACTTGTGATTCTGTGATACCAAATCCAGCACAGAGATCTCGTTTGCTGTGACATAAAATAATATTAAAGTAATTATTTTAAAATATTATTGTTGTTATTATTATATAAAATTATTATTATTATTATTATTATTATTATTATTATTATTAAATAGTCCTAAACACATGGGAAGTCTTTGACTTGTGATTCTGTGATACCAAATCCAGCACAGAGATCTCGCTTGCTGTGACATAAAATAATATTAAAGTAATTATTTTAAAATATTATTGTTGTTATTATTATATAAAATTATTATTATTATTATTATTATTATTATTATAAAATAGTCCTAAACACATGGGAAGTCTTCGACTTGTGATTCTGTGATACCAAATCCAGCACAGAGATCTCGCTTGCTGTGACATAAAATAATATTAAAGTAATTATTTTAAAATATTATTGTTGTTATTATTATATAAAATTATTATTATTATTATTATTATTATTATTATTATTATTATTATTATAAAATAGTCCTAAACACATGGGAAGTCTTCGACTTGTGATTCTGTGATACCAAATCCAGCACAGAGATCTCGCTTGCTGTGACATAAAATAATATTAAAGTAATTATTTTAAAATATTATTGTTGTTATTATTATATAAAATTATTATTATTATTATTATTATTATTATTAAATAGTCCTAGACACTTGGGAAGTGTTTGACTTGTGATTCTGTGATACCAAATCCAGCACAGAGATCTCGTTTGCTGTGACATAAAATAATATTAAAGTAATTATTTTAAAATATTATTGTTGTTATTATTATATAAAATTATTATTATTATTATTATTATTATTATTATAAAATAGTCCTAAACACATGGGAAGTCTTCGACTGTGATACCAAATCCAGCACAGAGATCTCGTTTGCTGTGACATAAAATAATATTAAAGTAATTATTTTAAAATATTATTGTTGTTATTATTATATAAAATTATTATTATTATTATTATTATTATTATTATTATTATTATTATTATAAAATAGTCCTAAACACATGGGAAGTCTTCGACTTGTGATTCTGTGATACCAAATCCAGCACAGAGATCTCGCTTGCTGTGACATAAAATAATATTAAAATAACAATTATTAAATATATATTGTTGTTATTATATTAAATTAAATTATTATTACTATTATTATAAAATAGTCCTATGCACTTGGGAAGTCTTCGACTTGTGATTGTGTGATACCAAATCCAGCACAGAGATCTCGTTTGCTGTAACATATTGTGTTTTTTGTATCAGTAATAAGAATACACTAACCACAAAGGCTACAGAGATGATACAGTAGCCCTGGAGCCCCCTTTGCCAAAGAGGGCTGGCTTCCTCTCCAAACTACAACTCCCATGACCCTGTAGCAGGGAGGCAGGACAGTGGAGAGGCCAAGGGAGCCTCCACCGAGCTGCCCTCCTTCCACTTCCACTTCCTCTTCCTCTTCCTCTTCCTCCTCCCCTGCCCTTCCTTCCAAACCCGGATCCCAGCCAGCAAAAGCTGCTTTCCTACCTTTCCCAGGGCGTCCCCTGACGTCATCACGGGCTCCGCCCCGCCCCCTCGGCCAAAGGGAAAGATAGACGTCACTCAGACGAAAGGGGCGGGGCTTCTCCCTTCCTGGCTCAAGGCTGGGACAGCCACACTCCTGGGCATGCAAAAGGAGATCACTCCAGAGCACCCCCGACAGATGGCCATCCAGCCTCTGCTTCAAAGCCTCCAAAGAAGGAGTCTCCAGCACACTCCTGGGCAGAGAGTTCCACTGCTGAACAGCTCTCACAGTCAGGAAGTTAGAATCATAGAATCATAGCGTTGGAAGAGGCCTCTTGGGTCATCCAGTCTAACTCCATTCGGCTAAGAAGCAGGAAAATCGTATTCATAGAATCATAGAATAGAATCATAGAATCAAAGAGTTGGAAGAGACCTCCTGGGCCATCCAGTCCAACCCCCTGCCAAGAAGCAGGAATATTGCATTCAAATCACCCCTGACAGATGGCCATCCAGCCTCTGTTTAAAAGCTTCCAAAGAAGGAGCCTCCACCACACTCCGGGGCAGAGAGTTCCACTGCTGAACGGCTCTCACAGTCAGGAAATTCTTCCTAATGTTCAGATGGAATCTCCTCTCTTGTAGTTTGAAGCCATTGTTCCAGTCCTAGTCTCCAGGGAAGCAGAAAACAAGCTTGCTCCCTCCTCCCTGTGGCTTCCTCTCACATATTATTACATGGCTATCATATCTCCTCTCAGCCTTCTCTTCTTCAGGCTAAACATGCCCAGCTCCTTAAGCCGCTCCTCATAGGGCTTGTTCTCCAGACCCTTGATCATTTTAGTCGCCCTCCTCTGGACACATTCCAGCTTAGGGTCAATATCTCTCTTGAATGGTGGTGCCCAGAATTGGACACAATATTCCAGGTAAAGTGGTCTAACCAAGGCGGAATAGAGTATGGGGAGCATGACTTCCCTGGATCTAGACACTAGGCTTCTCTTGATGCAGGCCAAAATCCCATTGGCTTTTTTTGCCGCCGCATCACATTCCTGGCTCATGTTTAACTTTTTGTCCATGAGGACTCCAAGATCTTTTTCACACGTACTGCTCTCGAGCCAGGCATCATCGTCCCCCATTCTGTATCTTTGCCTTGTTCCTTTCACTATTGGCTGCTACTTCCCGGTGGATGTTGGGTCCAATCTCCAATCTCCAATGTCCAATCTTGATAAAATAGTAAAGAGCAGAGACATCACACTGGCAACAAAGATCCGCATAGTCAAAGCAGTGGTATTCCCTTTAGTCACCTACGGATGTGAGAGCTGGACCATAGGGAAGACTGAGCAAAGGAAGAGAGATGTTTTTGAGCTGTGGTGTTGGAGGAAAGTTCTGAGAGTGCCTTGGACAGCGAGAAGATCCAATCCGTCCATCCTTCAGGAAATAAAGGCCAACTGCTCATTGGAGGGAAGGAGAGGAGAGGCCAAGATGAGAAGAAAGGAAAGCTTGGAGAAGACAATGATGCTGGGGAAAACGAAAGGAAAAAGGAAGAGGAGCTGACCAAGGGCAAGATGGATGGATGGCATCCTTGAAGTGACTGGACTGACGTTGAAGGAGCTGGGGGTGGTGACGGCCGACAGGGAGCTCTGGCGTGGTCTGGTCCATGAGGTCACGGAAGAGTCGGAAACGACTGAATGAATAGGTAAAGGTAGTCCCCTGACATTAAGTCCAGTCATGTCTGACTCTGGGGTGTGGTGCTCATCCCCATTTCTAAGCTGAAGGGCCAGCATTGTCCATAGACACCTCCAAGGTCATGTGGCCAGCATGACTGAATGAATAAACAACAAGAATCCCAGCAGCAAGAGTCAGAAGAGCCAACAGTGAGAGATCATGGGTGCAGTAGTCTTGGTATCGAGCTCTTTTAGGGGGTCTCTCCAGGGAGGAGAGCCCGAGGACTGCACCAAAGAGAGTCCTGGATACCTTGGTGAGATTTTTCCGGAAGCCAATCCAAGAGCGCAGGAATATTTTAAAATATAATCAGCTCACCAGAGGCGGAAGAAGTCCAGCGATCGAGGTTTATTTGCGATTCAGCTGAGTCGGATGCAATTGTAGGGATAGTTCCTCTACAAGCATACAGATACAAAGATTTCAGGCATTTTTATACAGTACAGGACAAAAGAAAGCAGTTTGAAACTCCCGCCGCCCCTTGCCGGCCGGCCTGACGCTGATTGGCTGAGGCTGGAACAGCTGGGAGGAGGCTTGGCGGCCCGCCTCGGTTTTCAGCCAATCAGAACGTTCCCGCGCCTCGGGAGGGCCAATGGGCGCCCTCCGCTCGCTTCTGAGCCTGGGCCAATCAGGAGCGAGGAGGGCGGGACGGCCGCAGACAAAGGGGAAAATGATGGGATTTGGATTTCCTGCCCGCTGGAATGCGGGCTTTGTCTTGGGCGGGAAAAGGGTGATATTTGGTAAACAAAGAGCTTTCCTGTCCTTGATGGGTCTGGCGAGTGATTTGAATGGGCTAGATCGATATCGGACCACCCGGAGGGTCAACAATATCTGGGTGAATTAATCAGTCTCTTTTTCCGAGGTCCTGCTGACCCCTCTTCCCTTGCTGGCCTAGCTCCGAGGGCTAGGGTTGGGGATCAGCAGCATTGTTCGTGCTGATGAGTCAATCAATGGGTGATTGAGGAAGAGGCTGGGGCTCTTCCCTCAGGCAGTACCTGGTCACGCCGGTTTTTGTGGGGCGAAGGTCAGGGGGGTGAGGATACAGAGGAATTCATAAGGGTTACATATATCATAATCATAAGGCATAGGCATCTCTAATACACAGGCATCTCATAATATCCCATCCCCATCCCCAGCGAAAGTTTATTACAATATTGGATCTTTATTATAACGCAAACTGGAGATCTCATAGTCCTTTGGCAAAGGTGCGTGGAAACTGAGGCTGCTTGCATTTCAAGGCAAGCACCAGAAGGAAGTTCCTAAGCCAGGGATGTGGCAAACAGTTCAGTTCATGAAGCAGAGAGTCAATAAGAAAAAGGCAGGAGCCCAGTGATGGGCGCTGGGTTGGGTAGTAGCAGAGTCCATAGTCCAGTGCATAAGTCAGAGAGTTCACAAAGAGGAGACAGGAACCCAGTTATGTGCGCTGGGTCAGGAAGCAGCAGAATCCATTGTCTGGCCCTTGGCGAACTACAAATACTTGGGAGGGGAGGGAAAAGATGCTCGGCATCAATTCCTCCCTTCGAGGCTGGAAAATGGTCATGCTCATTTTCCCAAGCCTCGACAATTCTTTAGCACCCAGGGCCTCTTTCTAGACAGATTAGATTGTATTCTGTTGATTATTTTGGGGCCCAACTTAAGCAACAACAGCAGGACCCAGCAGGGTGGGAGAGACCAGTGGCAGAGTGTCCTTTGGGTTGGAGTAATAAAGACTGAAGTAAGAAGGTGAAGGCGGTGGAGGCAGGGGATGATGGAGTCTGTGATGGCAGTCAGCATGGAGCACTCAGGGGTCTCGAGTGAGTCCCCAATGGAGAAGGATGGCACATGGTGGAATTCTCCCATCTGGCAGTGGTCCTCAGGCCTCCTGGGGGCGCTGGCTCCTCCCTTGGCACTTGGGGGAGGGAGAAGATGGGGCACAGCCTTGCTACTCCTTCTGGCGTGGCGCCTCCTGGTGACCGCAGACAGGTCCGGCTCTCCATCATCACAGAGACTCAGGGGTAGTGTCTAGGACAGTCAGAAAGAAGGTTTACAGCCCCCCCCCCCCCCTTCCCAGCCCAAGGGTAGTTAGTAGGGAAACAAAGGGAAAACTTTCATACCTAGTGAGGACTTCAGTGGTCTCCTTTGGGCCATTCCTCTGCACAGCTTCTGGAACGGGCAGGGCCTCCTTCCTTCATGGCAGTTGCTGTGGGATCCTGGTTGCTCCTCCTGCGATGGCATTCCCCCGTGGGGGCTCAGATCAGCCTCTAGGAGGGGCTGTCTCTTCTGGGCGGCATGGGGTCTGGTCCTGCTCTCCTAGGATCTTCCTGTGCCATCTGGGTCCACACAGGAAAGTCCACAGACCTCCCATTGTTCACCTCACCCAGGTAGTTGTCCTCAGTGGCAGGAGTGGATTATGGGTCCCACAGTTCGATCTGATGTCTGGTGGTCTCTTCACTGCGCAGAGGAGACCCCTGGACCTCGACGTCCTCCTCATATTTAAGGCAGTTAATGGGATAATTTAGACATACACATACATGCGCTCAGGGAAAGGGGAGGGAGGAAGGGCCAGGAAGGAAAAAAAGCATCAGAGGGACTGTGTATGTGAGAGAGAGACTTAACCATAGATGTGGGTGAAATGTCAGGAGGGAATGCTTCTGGAACATCCCTTCCTTAGGTTTGAGAAGAAGGAGGTAAGAGGGAGCAGCAGGATTTCTCTGGGAGATAGAGGAAAGAATTCACAGAATACTGGCTTCTTAGAAGATGGGAGGGGAGGGAGGAGAGAGAGAGAGAGAAGGGATGGGTTTCAGAGACATTTCACAAGCACATGGAACTCTTTGGTGAGGTCTGGTTCTTAGAGAGAAAAGGGGAAAAGCAGAGAGAGAGAGAGAGAGAGAGAGAGAGAGAGAGAGGAACCCAGCAAACTTTATTTGGCAAAAGGAAAACAGGAACAGAAAAAAAGGTCCCCTCCTGCACCTCCCTTTGTTTGCCAGAGGAGAAAGGGAGGAGGGGTTTGAAAGCAAAAAAAAGGGGGAAGTTGGGGAGTAAAGAGAAAACAAAGGAAAAGGCAGGGACATTGGTGACTGCCTCTGAAAAATGGGTTTTGTAGTTGCACAGAAGAGAAGGGGGGAAGAAGAGAGCTCTTGGGTCAGGGAAACCGGGGGAGAGAGAGAGACAGACTTTTGCAAGGCAGCTGAGTCACATCAGTGGCAGGATCTCTCCTGGTGGGGAGAAACACACAAGGCACTGAAGATTTAGCTTTAGAAAGAAAGGGATTTGTAGTAGCTTGGTGAAGAAGGGAATGAGCAATGCCTTCTTTTCCCATCTGAAGGAAGGAAAAGGTGGCACAGGAGAAAGCAGGAGAGGAGGAGAGCAAAGAATTTCCCTAGTGCATTTCCTCAAGGAGCAGTAAAAAATAGAAGGGGCATATAAATGCAGACATATCATAAATAGGGAATAGGGAAATGGAGGGGTTGGAAAGGGAAGGAAGGAAGGAGTCCGGGAGGTGCTGTGAGGTGCCCGACGAGGGTGGGCAGCCTGTTGGAGAGGGCAATGGGGGGTACAAGGTAGAAGCACTCCTGATGGAGGGGTCAGAGCCTGGAGAGGGAGATTTCTCCGTCTCAGGGGGGCCTTGGGTCTGCTGGGTGGCTGGGCTGGGGATGCCTGAAGAACAGGGATGCCAGGGAGAAGGGACTGGGAAGAAGGGGCAGGAGGGGGAGCAGTGGGAGGCAAGGTAGAAGGGCTGGGACGGTAAGGAGGGGGACAAGCGAATACTTCAAGGGGATCCTCCTCAGGGGGAGGTAGAGGGTCTGGAGGAAGGCTTTTAGGGGGTTGGGGCTTTGTTTCCTTCTCCTTGCACGGTAGGAGTTGGGCACAACTACCCCCCTCCACCTCCTTCCGGTACAAGGTAAAGAAGCACGAAGCATAGGCGAGCTCGGTCCACTTGGCCCTCTCACAACAGTCTGACTGGAGCTTCAGGATGAGGTCCGGGTCAGTGCTGCCATGAGGGGGCCACGAGACTCCACCTTCCAGTGGCCTGGTGGGCCACTTCTTCGTGCTATATTTTACCAAACTGGCTGGCGACAACGACCGTGTCGCAACCCTATTCCACTCTGCCAGTACCTTTCCTAGAGGTGTCTCTGGTGGAATAGGACGTGTGATCCCTGACTGGCAAACGCCCATCTCTCCTCCTAGCCCCACAGTCCAGTGGCTAATCAGGGGGGTTCCTGCCAACCGGAACAGAAGAACTAACCCCTGAACGGTACCTAGTTAAAGAGCTCCGAGCGATCAGCACCTGAACAGCTGGGCAGTCAAAAGGGGAGGACTCCCTTTCCCACGCAGCCCCTATCAGGTCCGCAAAAAGGCGAGCTGAATTGCAGAGTCTGGGCCTCAGACGCCTAGATGTCCGCCACCCCTCAACCAGGATTTGTTACCGAGTCCCAAAAATCCCTTTCCCAGTGGGCTTACTCCGAGGCTGGTTCCGAGAAAATCTGAGGCCCCTCCCACCTGGCCGATCCTGGGGTGACCCCGGTTGCTTACCCTTCAGACGTCTTCCCCGTTCACGTCGGTCGCGCTTCTTCCTGGAAGTCCTTGGATCAAGGCTTCCCTTGTGCTCCTTTGTGCTGAAACTCCAGGTCAGAGCTTGGAAGGAAGCGGCTGCAGGAGAATTTGTAGTTTTGGTCAGCTGGTCAAATAAAGGTCCGAATCAGGAGAGGCGCCTCTGTTCCCAAGCCGCTCCTCCTTCGCTCTGGCCCAAAGAATCAGACCAAGGTGCCTGCTTGAAAATTTGGGCTATAATTGAATCGGGGCCTTCAAGCAGGGTCCCTTCGTGGTAAAGCCAATTGATATCGAGCTCTTTTAGGGGGTCTCTCCAGGGAGGAGAGCCCGAGGACTGCACCAAAGAGAGTCCTGGATACCTTGGTGAGATTTTTCCGGAAGCCAATCCAAGAGCGCAGGAATATTTTTAATATGAAATCAGCTCACCAGAGGCGGAAGAAGTCCAGCGATCGAGGTTTATTTGCAATTCAGCTGAGTTGGATGCAACTGTAGGGATAGTTCCTCTACAAGCATCCAGATACAAAGATTTCAGGCATTTTTATACAGTACAGGACAAAAGAAAGCAGTTTGAAACTCCCGCCGCCCCTTGCCGGCCGGCTTGACGCTGATTGGCTGAGGCTGGAACAGCTGGGAGGAGGCTTGGCGGCCCGCCTCGGTTTTCAGCCAATCAGAACGTTCCCGCGCCTCGGGAGGGCCAATGGGCGCCCTCCGCTCGCTTCTGAGCCTGGGCCAATCAGGAGCGAGGAGGGCGGGACGGCCGCAGACAAAGGGGAAAAATGATGGGATTTGGATTTCCTGCCTGCTGGAATGCGGGCTTTGTCTTGGGCGGGAAAAGGGTGATATTTGGTAAACAAAGAGCTTTCCT
Organism: Anolis sagrei ordinatus; assembly: GCF_025583915.1. NCBI lineage: Eukaryota > Metazoa > Chordata > Lepidosauria > Squamata > Anolidae > Anolis > Anolis sagrei. The sequence continues at coordinate 41,133,257 of NW_026847993.1, forward strand.
GTCCTTGATGGGTCTGGCGAGTGATTTGAATGGGCTAGATCGATATCGGACCACCCGGAGGGTCAACAATATCTGGGTGAATTAATCAGTCTCTTTTTCCGAGGTCCTGCTGACCCCTCTTCCCTTGCTGGCCTAGCTCCGAGGGCTAGGGTTGGGGATCAGCAGCATTGTTCGTGCTGATGAGTCAATCAATGGGTGATTGAGGAAGAGGCTGGGGCTCTTCCCTCAGGCAGTACCTGGTCACGCCGGTTTTTGTGGGGCGAAGGTCAGGGGGGTGAGGATACAGAGGAATTCATAAGGGTTACATATATCATAATCATAAGGCATAGGCATCTCTAATACACAGGCATCTCATAATATCCCATCCCCATCCCCAGCGAAAGTTTATTACAATATTGGATCTTTATTATAACGCAAACTGGAGATCTCATAGTCCTTTGGCAAAGGTGCGTGGAAACTGAGGCTGCTTGCATTTCAAGGCAAGCACCAGAAGGAAGTTCCTAAGCCAGGGATGTGGCAAACAGTTCAGTTCATGAAGCAGAGAGTCAATAAGAAAAAGGCAGAAGCCCAGTGATGGGCGCTGGGTTGGGTAGTAGCAGAGTCCATAGTCCAGTGCATAAGTCAGAGAGTTCACAAAGAGGAGACAGGAACCCAGTTATGTGCGCTGGGTCAGGAAGCAGCAGAATCCATTGTCCGGCCCTTGGCGAATTACAAATACTTGGGAGGGGAGGGAAAAGATGCTCGGCATCAGTCTTTTTTTAATTTTGTGGCCCATTCCTACTTTAGAAGGCTTTTCAATGCTAGTATGGCTCCATAGATGAGCAGAAGGAAAGCGCCCAGAGAGAAATGCAAGCAGGAGGACACTGGGGAAAGCAGAAGGAAAGACAGCTTTAAAGAACGAAAACAAATGTGGCCCGCTGGAAGCCTGCCTCCCTTTCTCATTAGCTTATTCAAAATATTTGATATAATTTCATGCTCCCTGCTTTCCTGAGCAGCGAGAAGCCTTGGGGAGAGCCTTTTTCAGATTCAGCCTCCTGCTGAGGACAGAATACACTTTTTGGTGATATCCCCCCCCCCCCCCAATATCTGTTCATCTATATAAATAAAAATGTAATGTTCGTTTGTGGGAATTAACAGAACTCAAAAACCACTGGGGGAATTGACACCAAATTTCGACACAAGACACCTAACAACCCAATGCATGTCCTTTACTAAAAAAATTTGATTTTGTCATTTGGGAGTGTTGTCGTTGCTGGGATTTATAGTATACCTACAATCAAAGAACATTCTGAACTCCACCAATGATGGAATTGAACCAAACTTGACACACAGGACTCCCATGACCAACAGAAAACACAAGGGTTTGGTGGGCATTGACCTTGAGTTTGGGAATTGTAGTTCACCTACACCCAGAGAGCACTGTGGACTCAAACAATGATGGATCTGGACCAAACTTGGCACGAATACTCCATATACCCAAATATGAACACAGATGGAGTTTGGGCAAAATAGACCTTGTCATTTGGGAGTTGTAGTTGCTGGGATTTATAGTTCACCTACAATCAAAGAGCACTCTGAACCTCACCAACGACAGAGCCGGGGCAAACTTCCCACACAGAACCCCCATGACCAACAGAAAATACTTAAGGCCATCGAGTCCAACTCCCTTCACCGGGGCAAGAAAACGTAATCAAAGCCCTCCTGACAAAGAGTGATCCAGCCATAGATATAGACTGATATATATGATTCACAGACACACACATATATACGGATATGAAAGATGCTGTATCATAGATTTCAAAGGGACCTGTAAAGAAGGACAATGATATATTGCATGTTCCAGGGTGGGCAAACCAGACACTCTCCACATCAACACTGGCAAAGAAACAGCAAGAAATACTCTTTACCCACAAGCATAAAGAAATTACATATATTAGTAATCAACACCTTCTCATTATTTTCCAAATCATACCAGACTGGGCCACAGCAATGCGTGACAGGGGAATGCTAGTCTATATAAATAAAAATGTAATGTTCATTTTTGGGATTAACAGAACTCAAAAACCACTGGACGAATTGACACCAAATTTGGACACTACACCCCTAACAGATCAATGAGTGATCATCACTCATAACCCCCCCCAAACAAAACACACAATAGCATATCCACACACTCTTCTGGACTACAGCTCCCAGCATCCCCTAGACCAGGCCGTTTAGGAGTGGAGGATGATCCAAATGCACTGCTTCCAAGCTGCAAGCTTTCTTCTCCTTGGATTTCTTTGAGAGCATCCCCATCCCTGCATATTTCCAATTTCCTATTCCTGGACTGCAACTCCCAGCAATCCTCCAGATAGAAAAGATAGATTAGAAAGAGGTAGATAGGTACCTATTCCGGCATATAAGACGACTGGGCGTATAAGACGACCCCCAAGTTTTCCAGTTAAAATATAGAGTTAAGATGAGAAGAGAAGGAAGGAGAGAAAGAAAGAAAAAGGAAGGGAGAAGGAAGGAAAGAGGGAGGGAAGAAAGGAGAGAAAAAAAAAAGGAGAGAAAGAGGGAGGGAAGGTTGGCCAGAGCAACGCATGCGGGTACAGCTAGTCTATATAAATAAAAATGTAATATTCGTTTGTGTGATTAACATAACTCAAAACAACTGGACGAATTGACACCAAATTTGGACACTATACCCCTAACAGACCAATGAGTGACCATCACTCATAACCCCCCCCCCCAAAAGCAGTGGAAAGGACTTAAAAACACAAAAAGCTAAATGACAATACAGCACATGCGTGAAAACAACTCTCCCCCCCCCCTCGCGCAAGGGAAAAGAAAACAAATTGTAATAAGAAATTCAACATGCAGATTTGATAAATGTGAATTTAATATGATGTGTTGGAATGAATGGAAGAATAGAAGGATGTATGGATGTAGACACTGGTATTATATTGAGGCCTGCAATTGCTAACTACCTGCTTGCTGGACTATAATTAAAAGTTGCTAATATAAGAACTGTGACAATGGTTTTTTTCAAGTTGAACAAATGTTTGCAACATTCCTTATGTTAAGAATGAAGTTAACACAAGCCTTGATTTTATTCTTTTTCTGGAGGCATCCAATAGACAAAGGTATCATGAAAATATCATTGCATATTTGACAAATGTGAATTTAATGATGCATGGGTATGAATGGAGTTGAATGGATATATATTAGGCCTGTGCGGTTTCGTTCGTTAATTCGTTAATTCGTTAAACATTCGTTAATTTTTGCATATACGAAACGATAACAAAACATATTTTCAAACCCGGAAGGGTTTTTAAATATCGAAACGGCAGGCGCCAAAAAATTTTGTATTTCCGTCCATTTCGGAAATACGTAAGATGGCCGCCTGGCTTGCTGGGAGCTCTCCTCTCTCCGCGCCGGCTGAGCAAGCGAGCGAGAGGGCGAGCGAGAGGGCGAGGGCGAGGCGAGCGAGAGGGCGAGTGAGAGGGCGAGCGGCGAGCGAGAGGGCGAGTGAGAGGGCGAGGAAGCGAGAGGGCGAGTGAGAGGGCGAGCGGCGAGCGAGAGGGCGAGGGCGAGGCGAGCGAGAGGGCGAGTGAGAGGGCGAGCGGCGAGCGAGAGAGCGAGCGCGAGCGAGAGGGCGAGTGAGAGGGCGAGCGAAAGGGCGAGCGGCGAGCGAGAGGGCGAGTGAGAGGGCGAGCGGCGAGCGAGAGGGCGAGAGGGAGGTCTCAGGGCGAGAGGGCGAGCGAGAGGGCGAGCGGCGAGCGAGAGGGCGAGCGGCGAGCGAGAGGGCGAGTGAGAGGGCGAGCGGCGAGCGAGAGGGCAAGTGAGAGGGCGAGCGAGAGGGCGAGCGAGAGGCGAGCGAGAGGGCGAGTGAGAGGGCGAGCGGCGAGCGAGAGGGCGAGTGAGAGGGCGAGCGGCGAGCGAGAGGGCGAGTGAGAGGGCGAGTGGCGAGCGAGAGGGCGAGTGAGAGGGCGAGCGGCGAGCGAGAGGGCGAGAGGGCGAGCGGCGAGCGAGAGGGCCCGCCAGAGTGAGTGCCTGCCTTCCCTTAATTTCTCCTCCCTATTCTACTAAATTATTTAATAATTAAATTTAAAAAATATTTAAAAAATATTGAAAAAAAAAGGCCCCATCTTTACAAAATGTTTTGTTAATATTTACGAAATTTCGTAAATACCGAAACTTTTTTTTTGGAAAGTTTTGTAATTATTTTAAATATCGAAACAAAAAAACACCCCAATTACAAATCGATTTTAGAAACAAATTTTTTCTTGATCAAACAGGCCTAATATATATATATATATATATATATATATATATATATATATATATATATATGGATGGGAGCGAATAATTTTGGAAACACCAGTAAAAGATTAAGGCTTGCAATGACAAAACCTGCTTGCTGGACTGTAATTAAAAGTTACTAATAAGAACTGAAAAGTAAACTGTGATAAGAACTGGGACACTGTTAATGGAAAATGTTTTACAATGTTAAGAAGGAAGTAAATACAAGACTTGTGTTTATCAATACCAGTCAAGAAGATCAACATCTGGCCAGGAAACTGAGATGGAGCCAGGATGGAAGACATCTATCATTCATTTACAACTTCGGGACAACATCAGCAGAATATTCCTATAAAAGACTAAGTCTAATAATGCTCAAAGTGTGCAGACCGAGGAGCCTATTCCACCCGCCATGCTCTGCTCAATGGAAGGAGAGAGATGGTGTATTCAGAGAGTGTCAGATATGCTATGGGAAAGCATGATTCTGGTCACTTTGGGGCTTCTTTCTCATGGGAAGAGGAAGAAGTGTGCTTTTGGAGTCTTGGATTTTGTGCAGGGAGTTAGGTTCTGCTGTATGGAAAACAGAGATGTGGTCCTTGGCATTGTGCTTAGGGAAAGGATGTGTTTTGAAGTTATGGCGTTAATGCAGTTTTGGAACTGTACATTGACAGGCTGCAGGAAAGCAGGGTCTGGCCTAACAGAATTGTGAATTCAAGGAGGGAGAAAATGATATGGTAATATTTGGATGCATGGCGATGAATGCATGTGCATGTGTGTGGATGGTGATTAAAAATATAATTGTCTGTTGTTTGTTGATTAGGCATGTAATTGTGAATCCAATGTAGTTGCATAGAATCTGTATGTCTGTATGTCCAATGTCATTCTTTGTGTAAATCAGTGGTTCTCAACCTGGGGTCCCGAGATGTTTTTGGCCTTCAACTCCCAGAAATCCTAACAGCTGGTAAACTGGCTAGGATTTCTGGGAGTTGTAGACCAAAAACATCTTGGGACCCCAAGTTGAGAACCACTGGTGTAAATGTTCTGATATACCCTCTCACACTGGAAATTGCAATAAAAAGAAGCTATGCTTCAAAGTTATTGGAAAGTTATTCATCACAGACCCTGGTCAAAAAAAAAGTTTGGGAACCACTGCTCTACAGCATTAAAGAACTTTAATGTGGGAGCAACCTGGTTTAAGAGTTAAAATAGAAGTCTGCAGAAGGATGCAGAAAAGTAAATGGAAATGCCTTTAAAGTTGCATTTATTACACAAATAGCCCCATCTGGTGGCTATGTTGTTGTTCATTCGTTCATTCGTCTCCGACTCTTCGTGACCTCATGGACCAGCCCACGCCAGAGCTCCCTGTCGGCCGTTACCACCCCCAGCTCCCTCAAGGTCAGTCCAGTCACTTCAAGGATGCCATCCATCCATCTTGCCCTTGGTCGGCCCCTCTTCCTTTTGCCTTCCACTTTCCCCAGCATCATTGTCTTCTCTAGGCTTTCCTGTCTCCTCATGATGTGGCCAAAGTACTTCAACTTTGTCTCTAGTATCTTTCCCTCCAGTGAGCAGTCGGGCTTTATTTCCTGGAGGATGGACTGGTTGGATCTTCTCGCAGTCCAAGGCACTCTCAGAACTTTCCTCCAACACCACAGCTCAAAAGCATCGATCTTCCTTCGCTCAGCCTTCCCTAAGGTCCAGCTCTCACATCCGTAGGTTACTACAGGGAATACCATGGCTTTGACTAGGCGGATCTTTGTTGCCATTCTGATGTCTCTACTCTTTACTATTTTATAGAGACTGGTGGCTATACTACAACTTAACGTCAAAATATATAGTTGTCAGAACTTTGAGCAGCAAGTTTGAGTATGGAATTTGAAGGAACCGATTCCCTATTTCACATAATCTTGATTCCTTACTTAGGAGGATAAGCTTGTTTGCAAGTAGATGCACCAAACTGGGTTGCAAGAGTGTCCTCCAGGTCCCAGGCCGAACCATGGAATCTGAAGCCATTCAACTTACTCTCTATATCCAATTAAATTTGTTTTAAGTTAGGAAATTAAATCCCTTCGGTCCCTTTTATGCCACTTTTTAATTTACATGAAGATTGGGTGTTGTCAGTTGATGCAAGACTCCTGGAATAGTCCTCTCTCTGAAAAGGCACAAGAGAGATTGGGATCTATGAGAGGTACTATGGATTCAGCTCCGGAAGACTGAGGGTGCATCTGCACTGTAGAATAAATTCAGTTTGACACCACTTTAACTGCCATGGCCAAGTGCTAGGGAATCACAAGATTTTGTAGTTTGATGGGCACTCCTTGGTAGGAAAGGCCAAGACCTTGCAAAACTGCAGTGCCTGGGATTTATATAACATCGAGCCATAGCAGTCAATTTGGTATCAAATTGCATAAATTCCACAGCGTAGATGCACCCTGAATTGCAACTCCTAGAACGATTCCATCAGTGTTGCCTCCGAAAAATCCTGTAAATCTCTTGGTAAGACAAGCAGACAAATGTCAACGTGCTGCAAGAAGCAAAGACCACCAGCATTGAAGTGATGGTTCTCCGCTATCAACTCTGCTGGACTGGTCATGTTGTCCGGATGCCCGACCACCGTCTCCCAAAGCAGTTGCTCTACTCCAAACTAAAGCATGGAAAACGGAATGTTGGTGGGCAGGAAAAGAGACTTAAGGATGGGCTCAAACCCAACCTTAAAAACTCTGGCATAGACATTGAGAACTGGGAAGCCCTGGCCCTTGAACGCTCCAGCTAGAGGTCAGTTGTGACCAGCACTGCTGTAGAATGGAGGGTGAAAGAGAGAAACGTGCCAAGAGGAAGGCACGTCAAGTCAACCCCAACCGGGACCACCTTTCACCAATGCCCTCATTGCAGGAGAAGACGCAGGTCAAGAATAGGGCTCCACAGTCACCTATGGACCCACCACCAGGAACCAATCTTGGAAGACAATCCTACTCGGACAACAAGGGATCGCCTAAGTAAGTAGCACCCTGAATTAGACAGGTAGTGGCCATCTTCAAGTGGGAACTTTACTGATGCTTTAGCAGCACCCTTTCTTTATTCCTGTATGAACAAAAACTACCGTTCAGTGGATTATTCTGCAGGAATGTCCTTGGATGGGTCACTCTTGGGATTCTAGTACAGGTACATCCACAGTTTCTGATACAAAGAGAACTGAAATGCCCATTCAGCAAAAAGCATAGGATTTCCCTTTCTTGGACTGTCTGGAGGAGCATGGAACAAGGCCTTTCCATTTGCTGCTCCCAGACTTTAGATCTGGGAACGTTAGGACCATTGCCTCCATCTTTTCGTTCTGTTGGCAAGTGAAAACCTTTCTTTTCAAGTAGACTTTGTGGAACTGGCTGCAGGATTTTCCAATGGGGTGTGCAGTTCTGTAGATTTTTCTAATGGTTGTTGTTGTTCATTCGTTCAGTTGCTTCTGACTCTTTGCGACCTCATGGCCCTGTCGGCCGTCACCACCCCCAGCTCCTTCAAGGTCAGTCCAGTCACTTCAAGGATACCATCCATCCATCTTGCCCTTGGTCGGCCCCTCTTCCTTTTGCCTTCCATTTTCCCCAGCAGCATTGTTTTCTCTAAGCTTTCCTGTCTTCTCATGATTTGGCCAAAGGACTTCATTGGGTTGTTGTAGGTTTTCATGGTTTCCCCCTTTCTGTTGAAATTGTCTACATGCTTATGTGTTCTGTTGCGCGCTGGGCCTGTAAAGAATTTACTTTAGAACAGGACGTGCAACCTTTGCCCAACGGGAAACCAGGGGCCCCAAAGAGAAGTTCTCAGAGGTTTTCCACCACAAATGATCTTCAGATGGCTTGTGAAGTATAACAAAGTCCTTTATTAATGAACAATCAAACAGAAACTTCTCTTGTCTTCAATAAAGTTAAACAAATGATTCCAGGCTTTTATGCAACTGGTGGCTTCCTAATCTTGCCCACGAAGGACAGGCAACTGTCTTCAATAACTTCTTCTTTACTTTAAAAGAAAATCCCCTTTTTAACTTCTCCCAGGCTGACTGTAATCTAATCCTTACTGATGTAGGCTCCACTACCGGGTCGAACTGCGCCTCGAAGCACCGAGTGGACCTACCAGTAAAGGCTTGGATATTCTCCAGCTGGAGTTCTTTGGTCTTCCAAACTGTTACCCTCCGAAATTCGTCAAAGCTTTAGGGCTGTTTCCCTGGAAATCTTTAGAATCTTTGGAGGCTCTTAAGACTGTTCTCCCCCGGAAAGTCTTAAGGGTTGAAGCTTTTGTAGAGGGGAAGCTTGCACACGTCCTGTACATTAGTTTTCCTTGCTGAGACTAACTAAAAATGGCTCCCTTCCCTTCCCAATTGCCCTGAGCAAGGGGCAGGACCAAAACTTAACGATGATGGACAGCTGACTTGCCCTACGACTGCAACTAAAGGAAGCTACCTTTCTGCAGAGTCCCTGAAACCTTGGACTGCAAACAAACATTTAATACAAAGCAAATAAAGCTGGAGCTTCTGGTACAGCCGTACCAGCACATTCTGGATTTCAATGGCTTCTCTGTGTAGCCTGACGTGGTGGTTGTGAGAGTGGTCCAGCATTTCTGTGTTCTCCAATAATATGCTGTGTCCAGGTTGGTTAATCAGGTCCTCTGCTATGGCTGACTTCTCTGGATGTGGACAATTTTAACAGAAAGGAGGAAGCCATGAAAATGAACGAAATCTGGCTACCAGTATTAAAAAAAACTCTAAAATTACAACAGCAAAACAACAGAGAGGGAACAATCAAGGACATCTAATTGCCTCTCAACAAAAGATTGCCCCAGGCACTGCCAGGCCATCAAATGCTAATCACGGTGGTCAGTTGAAACATTCACACCTAGCTCCAACAGGCAAGAGTTTTTTTGTCCCACCCTGGTCATTCCACAGATATATAAAACCAATTAGTTCCAACAGACCTCATAACCTCTGAGGATGCTTGTCATAAAGGCAGGCAAAATGTCAGGAGAGAATGCCTCTAGAACATGGCCATATAGCCCGAAAAAACCTACAACCCACTGATTCCAGCCATGAAAGCCTTTGACAATACAAAGGACTTCATCTTTGCCTCTACTCTCCTTCCCTCCAATGAGTAGTCAGGCTTTATTTCCTGGAGGATGGACTGGTTGGATCTTCTCTTTTTTTTTTACCATCTATCAAACAGTAGATGTCTCCCTTTGCTTGTGGCTGTGTGATGATGTGCCTTGCTAAGCAAACACCGGCAGTCGGTATTAATTTGCCTTTCCCCAGCTAACATTCCCATCATGCTTTGTAGAAAATCCACAGGGGAGAGGAGATAACGTGGCATACAAGTGCCGAGAACACAGCACCATGAAAGCAACACATTAGGAACTCTACAGAAGAGAGCCATTTCCCACTCTTCCCTGTCAGTGGGATCACAGGCCTGGTCCTTTAGTCAAAAGCCTGTGCCTTTGCCAGCAGATTCAAGAGAGCCCTCCGCAAGCGCTGAGCAGTTCCTTTCAAGCCACGATTCCTCACGACGACGGCAGCGAAACTGAACGGAGGATTATGGGGCACCGATACTGGGGAAGAAAAGCTGCTTGCGGAATAATACAGAGCAGACAATGGGGTCACCGTTCCGGCAGCAAAGCAGAGCACAGGAGGGGATTGCACACTTCGGAGGCCTCCCGCGTGCCGCGGAATTTGGCAGGACTCCTGTTGCCTTCCCCTCCAAACAATGAGGCTAAACCCCCCCAAGTGTAAGAGCACTGGCAACAACAACAACGACAACAATTACAATGAAACATTAAAAATAATTCTCCTACCTAATCACGCCGCATGCAAAATCAGGAGAACAAAAGGCTTCCCGTGCCGTTGGGGAGATAATTAAGGATGAATGAACCCTGCGCCGTGGGTTTGAAAATGGATGTGGAAACCTTCTTAGAGGAACAATTCTGTTTGTTTTGTCTGGGCCAAAGCTTCCCCTCCGCTGAAGGGATGCGCAAACGTGTGGGAAATGTGTACGTGGAAAGGAAGGGCCTCTGCAATGGCAAACTTGCACAAACACACAAAGCTGTTTTCATTGTTATTAATACAACTGGCACGAGTGAAAAAATAATAAAATCATGATATAGGGTCTCCTCCAGGAGATAAAGCCCGACTGCTGATTGGAGGGAAGGAGACTAGAGACAAAGTTGAAGTCCTTTGGCCACAACATGAGGAGACAGGAAAGCCTAGAGAAGACAATGATGCTGGGGAAAGTGGAAGGCAAAAGGAAGAGGGGCCGACCAAGGGCAAGATGGATGGATGGCATCCTTGAAGTGACTGGACTGACCTTGAAGGAGCTGGGGGTGGTGACGGCCGACAGGGAGCTCTGGCGTGGGCTGGTCCATGAGGTCACGAAGAGTCGAAGACGACTGACCGAATGAACAACAACATAGGGTCTCATGAAGATTCTGAAATTGAGGAGGAATTTAAAAGGGTCTGGCCCTGAAGGAGAGACCCTGTGGACCTACCAAAGAAGGCTCGCTACAATGGTGAGCAAAGAGAAGCCACAATTTAAAAGATTTTCCAAAGTTCCCAAAAGCGCTGCCGAGATTATTTTATTGCGATTCAGCTGAAAAGGATGCAAAGCAGCAATTGTTCACCAAGCTGAGCATAACATGTACACAAATAAAAGCCTTTTTAAAATACAGAAATAGAATTGTCAAGTTTGAATTTCCTGCTCCCCACCCCTCTACCGGCTTGATGGTGATTGGCTGATGCCCTACAGCTGGGAGGAGGCTTGGCCGCCTCCTGAGCGCCTGAGCCAATCGCTGGGCTGCTGCCGCCTCGGCGTCCTGATGAATCAGGAGAGAGGGAGGCGGGACAAGAGGGAAACAATGGACTCTTGAGAGGATTATTAAAAGTAGGAAATGTCCAAGCAGCCAGCAAGTCCTGGGGGCCTGTGAGCCAGCCTTTCCTATTGTCTTTGATTGGCTGTAATAAGTGTTGATGTCTGGCAAGCCTGCCAGATCCAGATTTTATGAGTGCTGAGATATAGAAACAATGAAGGAATTTTGGTTGAAGTTTCAGTGGAAGGAGATTTAAATGAGTAACAGATCAGGACAAAGGGTGGCTCTCTAAAGGCTTCCTTTGTCCTATTGAGATAGGATCATTAATGCCAAGCGACCACCTCCCCTGGGGGGACCAACTCCGAGCCCCAAAGGTCACGATCCTTTGTTATTGTCCATGCAAAAAGTGTCTTTTGATAAGGGTTTTTTTCAACTGAGGATTTCCTTCTTTCCAGGGTCACAGAGGTGGCTTCTTATATTTTTTTATACATTTTTCAATAAAGGGGAATTGGGCAAAAGGGTCAGGAAAAAGTCAGATACACAGGGAGGAATATAGAAATTATGATATAGAAAACATACCCACTTATCCCTCCCACCAGAGTCACATAGAAGTTCAAGAGAGTACATAAGTGTAAAGGGAGGTGGTTTCTCAGTAATAAATGTGCTACCTTCTGCTATATATGAAATATAGGGCATAAAACCTTGATTAAATGTACACAGTATCTAACATGGGAAGGGTCCTTGTTGTTAGTGTCTTGGCAAATTGACCAAGGCTTAACCCTTATTATCCAGTCTGGTGTCCTTGTCCTTAGCAAGGATAGAGCATGGGGAGCATGACTTCCCTAGATCTAGACACTATGCTCCTCTTGATGCAGGCCAAGATCCCATTGGCTTTCTTTGCCGGCACATCACATTGTTGGCTCATGTTTAACTTGTCCACGAGGACCCCAAGATCTTTTTCACACGTACTGCACATCCGCACACTGCTCCTACAACACAAGAGTTGTTGACTTCATTTGGCTGGGATGCTCTCACAGCTCTGATCTCGCGTCCAGTGACTATCATCTGTTCACTAAATTGAAGGAACACCTGGGTGAAAAACACTTTTTCAATGTTGACGAGGTGAAAATCAAAGTGACGAACTGGCTGAAAAAGGAGGAGGGAAACTTCTATGACACCTGTATCAAAAACTCATCCCATGGATGACAAAATGTATTTGTTAGGGATTCCTCGTCTTCAGAAGAGGAATGGGGGCAGGAAAGTGTTCAGGAATCAGAAGGAGAATTGGAATCAGACAATGAGGTCTTGCAAACGCCCACATTTCTGGAAAGGCAAAAGGAAACAGAGCACAGACGGCGTTCAGCTAGAATTGCTACTTGAAACGCCGAGGTAATTGGGAGTCTCCCTAGCACCTCCTGCATGGGGAATTCAGGGCTATAAATCAGAAGCAGGAGCAGTTAGCTTTCACTGGCAACAAACGACTTTGATGATGATGTCTTCGCTCCTTTTGTACCTGCTTTGAGTATTTGCTGGGGAAGTTGGTATCTGCTTCTAAGGATTTAGTGGTCTTTGCCTGTTGTCTGATGTAAGACTGCTGTTTCTTTTGGACTTTATCAGAGACTTGAGTTTTGTGTCTGCATTAAGACTTCCTTGCTTTCTTTTGCATTTTTCAACTACATTTGCTGTTCTTTTGTGTTTGCTGAAGTGAAGCATTTTTCTTTTACTTTCAACGTTGTATTAAGACTGTTCTTGAAGGGCAAATCAGGACAGTATTGAACTGAATGGTGATTATGTGGAAAAATAATGTAATACTTGTGCTATAATTCATGTAAGTTTTATTAAAATACTAGCTGTCCCCTGCCATGCGTTGATGTGGCCCAGTCTGTTGATGTAGAGATTGCCTACTCTGGAACATGCAACATATTATTGTCCTTCTTTAAGGGTCCCTTTCAAATCTATGAAACTATATCTCTCTCTGTGTGAATCATATCTATCTATCTATCTCTCTATCTCTCTATATCTATGGCTGGATGGCTCTTTGTCAGGAGGGTTTTGATTATGTTTTCTTGCCCTGATGAAGGGAGTTGGATTGGATGGTCTTAAGTATTTTCTGTTGGTCATGGGAGTTCAGTATGGGAAGTTTGCCCCGATTCTGTCGTTCGTGGGGTTGAGAATGCTCTTTGATTGTAGGTGAACTGTGAATCCCAGTGACTACAACTCCCAAATGTCAAGGTCTATTTCCTCCAAACTCCATCTGGGTTCATATTTGGGCATATGGAATATTCATGCCAAGTTTGGTCCAGATCCATCATTGCTTGAGTCCACAGTGCTCTCTGGATGTAGGTGAACTACAACTCCCAAACTCAAGGTCAATGCCCACCAAAACCCTTCCAGCATTTTCTGTTGGTCATGGGAGTTCTGTGTGCCAAGTTTTGTTCATTTCCATCGCTGATGGAGTTCAGAATGGTCTTTGATTGTAGGTGAACTATAAATCCCAGCAACTACAACTCCAGAATGACAAAATCATAATTTTTGAGTGATGGTCACTTCTTGTGTTGTGAGACGTTTTTAAGGTACTCATTATGCACAGAGCATTTATATATATATATATATATATATATATATATATATATAAATAAATAAATAAAATGTATTGTCGAAGGCTTTCATGGCCGGAATCACTGGGTTGTTGTAGGTTTTTTCGGGCTATATGGCCATGTTCTGGAGGCATTTTCTCCTGACGTTTTGCCTGCATCTATGGCAAGCATCCTCAGAGGTAGTGAGGTCTGTTGGAAGTAGGAAAAATGGGTTTATATATCTGTGGAATGACCAGGGTGAAACAAAGGACTTTTGTCTGCTGGGGCTAGCTGTGAATGTTTCAGCTGATCACCTTGATTAGCATTCAATGGCTTGGAAGCGCCTGGGGGGAATCTTTTGTTGAGAGAGTCAGACTACACAGAGAAGCCATTGAAATCCACAAGCATGTGGACAATTTCAACAGAAAGGAAGAAACCATGAAAATGAACAAAATCTGGCTACCAGTATTAAAAAACTCAAAAATTACAGCAGCAAAACAACAGAGGGGAAACAAACAGGCACATGAAATCACTCTCAACAAAAGATTCCCCCCAGGCGCTTCCAAGCCATTGAATGCTAATCAAGGTGATCAGCTGAAACATTCACAGCTAGCCCCAGCAGACAAAAGTCCTTTGTCCCACCCTGGTCATTCCACAGATATATAAACCCATTTTTCCTACTTCCAACAGACCTCACTACCTCTGAGGAGGCTTGCCATAGATGCAGGCGAAACATCAGGAGAAAAATTGCCTCCAGGACATGGCCATATAGCCCGGAAAAACCTACAACAACCCATATATAGATAATCATTATTTGTAAAAAAAAAAAAAATCTTGTACCCTTACGTTCCGAATATCCCTCATACATCAAACTGAAATTACAGCAACTTCAGTAAGTGGAAGGCAAAAGGGAAAAGTGGGAGAAGAAAGACACTGGGACATTTTCAATGCAGATGGAAAGTAGGATAGCAAAGGATTATTATTTAGGAGTAGCAAATTGGGACAGTTGGAGGGTATGAAGTCTTTCTTCTGCTTTGTTTCATTCAATACCAAAGGATTTTCCATCGCTACGTCTTCAAGCAAACCTAATAATGTAGATGCCTCCCTGCTCTTGTATGAAAGTAAATCAGATACGCATTCAAAGGAACTTTGCCAACTCATAATAATAACTCTAATAATATGTCAGTTTCCGAGAGACCTGAACCACCTGATTCCATTTGGTAATTTCTGAATATCACTAGAGTGTGCTGTAGCTCATGAAATCTCAGAGAGGTAACCTTTTATAAGCCATCTTTGCCACTTGGTATTTTAGATTCAGCAAACACAATTCATATTGAATAGTAGGCCTACATACAAAGCAATGCATGTTATCTAGTAGGTCTACGTACAAAGCAATGTATGTTAACAGACCTCACAACCTCTGAGGATGCTTGCCATAGATGCAGGCGAAACGTCAGGAGAGAATGCCTCTAGACCATGGCCATATAGCATGAAAAAACCTACAACAACCCAATCTGCTTGTCATCCTCTCCCTCCCCATCCACGCTTTCAATGCTATTTGTAATTCTCGAGGGTGTCAGTTCGGAAGCAGACAGGCCCAGCTGGTGGAAACTTACAAGGAAGAGGCTGCATTTTTAGCAGCTCCAGAGTTATTTTTAGACAACATCTTTTAGCTTTTCAATAAATTGAGATTGAAAGGCAATAAAAGTGGGAAGGGGTGAACAACATCAGGGCGATGAAGCGGCAAGATGAAAATATAATACCAGGCTTGAGGAGATGGAGGAGTTCTTGTCAATCACTCTACAGCTGTTTCAACATCAAGATCTTTGCATTTATCTTTGCTTTGGACCCTTTTGCAAGACAACTGCCCACTTCTTTGCAGGGTTTGCACTTTCCCCTGCCTTGATCTACATATTGGGTCTGTCACTAACGTCATTTATTTATTTATTATTTATTTAAAACATTTATATTCCGCCCTTCTCACCCCGAAGGGGACTCAAGGCGGAGCACAGCATATACACGGCAAACATTCAATGCCTGGGTACAATACATAAATATTAAAAAACATTTGTCGAAATATTAAAATACACCATTTAAAATAACACCATTTAAAACCTAGCTTGTTGACCAAAAGGTCGCAGGTTCGATTCCAGGGAGCAGCATGAGCTTCTGCTGTCAGCCCTAGCTTCTGCCAACCTAGCAGTTCGAAAACATGCAAATGTGAGTAGATCAATAGGTACCGCTCCGGCGGAAGGTAACGGCGCTCCATGTGGTCATGCTGGCCACATGACCTTGGAGGTCTCTATGGACAACGCTGGCTCTTTGGCTTAGAAATGGAGATGAGCACCACACCCCAGAGTCAGACATGACTGGACTTAATGTCAGGGGACAACCTTTACCTAACCTATTATTATTATTATTATTATTATTATTATTATTATTATTTAATAATTTTTTCTTGGATCTGAAGGGCCCCTGAACACCAGTTAAGTATAGGCCAGTAATGAGAATAAATCATAACCATATACCAATTTCCACCGGTCTTACATGGAATTAGACCGTGCTCCATAAATATCTGCCGCAGGAATAAATCAGCGGCATTAGCAAGAACCTCGCCAAATGAAACAGCAGAAGTCTTAACAGTTATCAGGCCAGTTAACAGAATAAACCTATTAAATAAATAAATTTGCTCTTCGCAATTTATGTCACCGCTGTACTTAAAGTGAAACCTTTTAAACGAACAGATTTACTGTGCATGGAAATCTCCATTGGGCCTCAGTAATTACGCAAAGGCGAGGCGTTACTTTTAAAGTGGATGAATGGCTTTATACTTTTTTGATTTACTGCAAGAAACAGGAAAATGGTAATGGTACAAAATAAGCTTTTGCAAAAAAAGAAAGAAAGAGAGTCCTTTTTTGGCAGACAGAGAGGTTTGATTTACCTAGGGCATCCATCAGGTTCTGTATTTTAGATCAAAGCGGAGAGATGTCGAAGGCAGATATGTGGAAGAGGGGGGAGCTCCTGCCTTCCTGTTAACACTGCGAGATAAATTAAAGGTTGGGAAGGGAGCGAACAAGGAGAAATCCTATTGTGTTGATGGGAGGGAGTCAAATATAATTCATTGGCCAATCTAGCAAATGGATTTCCTATACCTCCGAGACAGAGAAATTGTACATTTGAATACATCTTCCTTGCAAAAGTAGCCTGCATGTGGTCAGGTAGCATGCCCGTTCTCCTAAACTTTCACATTACGAGCTAGTGTTCTCTATGAAATAATTTACACTTTGGATCAGTATTCCGCCAAGCAAAATTACCACCAATATCTTGGCTCAAGAGCAGTACGTGTGAAAAAGATCTTGGAGTCCTCGTGGACAACAAGTTAAACATGAGCCAACAATGTGATGTGGCGGCAAAAAAAGCCAATGGGATTTTGGCCTGCATCAAGAGGAGCCTAGTGTCTAGATCCAGGGAAGCCATGCTCCCCATGCTCTATTCTGCTTTGGTTAGACCACACCTGGAATATTGTGTCCAATTCTGGGCACCACAATTCAAGAGAGATATTGACAAGCTGGAAAGTGTCCAGAGAAGGGCGACTAAAATGATCAAGGGTCTGGAGAACAAGCCCTATGAGGAGCGGCTTAAGGAGCTGGGCATGTTTAGCCTGAAGAAGAGAAGGCTGAGAGGAGATATGATAGCCATGTATAAATATGTGAGAGGAAGCCACAGAGGAGGAGGGAGCAAGCTTGTTTTCTGCTTCCTTGGAGACTAGGACGTGGAACAATGGCTTCAAACTACAAGAGAGGAGATTCCATCTGAACATGAGGAAGAACTTCCTGACTGTGAGAGCTGTTCAGCAGTGGAACTCTCTGCCCCGGAGTGTGGTGGAGGCTCCTTCTTTGGAAGCTTTTAAACAGAGGCTGGATGGCCATCTGTCAGGGGTGATTTGAATGCAATATTACTGCTTCTTGGCAGAATGGGGTTGGACTGGAGGGCCCATGAGGTCTCTTCCAACTCTTTGATTCTATGATTCTATGATTCCTGGTATTTATTTCGTCTCCAAATCATTGCATTTTATTTATTTGTTTATTTGTCATGTCAGGGCAACCAGTCCTAACAGAACAAAACAAACAAACAGACAGACAAAATACAAAATTTGCGAGTTTGGTAGTTGATGAAATGTCCTTTGACCAGTATCTGGCCACTTGGAGTGCCTCTGGTGTTGCCGCAAGGAGGTCCTCCATGGTGCATGTGGCAGGGCTCAGGTTGCATTGCAGCAGGTGGTCAGTGGTTTGCTCTTCTCTGCACTCACATGTCGTGGATTCCACTTTGTAGCCCCATTTCTTGAGGTTGGCTCTGCATCTCGTGGTGCCAGAGCGCAGTCTGTTCAGCGCCTTCTAAGTCGCTCAGTCTTCTCTGTGCCCAGGGGGGAGCCTCTCATTTGGTATCACCCACGGATTGAGGTGCTGGGTTTGAGCCTGCCACTTTTGGACTCTCGCTTACTGAGGTGTTCCAGCGAGTGTCTCTGTAGATCTTAGAAAACTATTTCTAGATTAAAGTTGTTGACGTGCTGGCTGATACCCAAACAGGGGATGAGCTGGAGATGTCTCTGCCTTAGTCCTTTCACTATTGGCTGCTACTTTCCAGTGGATGTCAGGTGGTGCAATACCAGCTAAGCGGTGTAATTTCTCCAGTGGTGTAGGGCGTAGACACCCTGTGATAATGCAGCATGTCTCATTAAGAGCCACATCCACTGTTTTAGCGTGGTGGGATGTGTTCCACACTGGGCATGCATACTCAGCAGCAGAGTAGCACAGCGCAAGGGCAGATGTCTTCACTGTGTCTGGTTGTGATCCCCAGGTTGTGCCAGTCTGTTTCTGTTAGAAATGTAATATAATTTGACTGGTTGTCCTGACACGACAAATAAATAATAATCCAGTCCAACCCCTGCCAAGAAGCAGGAATGTTGTATTCAAAGCACCCCTGACAGATGGCCATCCAGCCTCTATTTAAAAGCTTCCAAAGAAGGAGCCTCCACCACACTCCGGGACAGAGAGTTCCACTGCTGAACAGCTCTTACAGTCAGGTAGTTCTTCCTCATGTTCAGATGGAATCCAGATTATCAAAATCAATAATCCACACTATCTACTTTGAAATGGATTATCTGAGTCTACATTGCGATAATCTGGTTGGCAGTTTGAATCCGGGAAGCAGGATGAGATTCCGCTGTTAGCCCCAGCTTCTGCCAACACAGCAGTTTGAAAATCTGAAAATTTGAGTAGATCAATAGGTACCACTCCAGCGAGAAGGTAATGGCACTCGATGCTGTCATGCTGGCCACATGACCTTGGAGGTGTCTACGGACAACACCGGCTCTTCAGCTTAGAAATGGAGACAAGCACCACCCCTCAGAGTCGGACACAACTAGACTTAATATCAAGGGGAAACCTTTACCTTTACTTAGCATTACAAATGAAGGAATCTTAGAGCAAAACAAGATAGAAACAAAGGTGACTAAACTGAAGTTGTTGCAGGGTTGTAGGTTTTATCGGGCTATATGGCCATGTTCTAGAGGCATTCTCTCCTGACATTTCGTCTGCATCTATGGCAAGCATCCTCAGATGTTGTGAGGTCTCACAACCATAGATGCAGGCAAAACGTCAGGAGAGAATGCCTCTAGAACATGGCCATATTGCCCGAAAAAACCTACAACAACCAGTGATTCCGGTCATGAAAACCTTCGACAGTACATTGAACTTGCTGCACTTTGAACATATGAGAAAATATGACTTGATAAGGACAGTTGATGAGCTACTCAAATCTTGGAAGTCTCTTTCTTATTCATAAAATGAAGTTAACTTGATGACAAATAGCAAACACAAAGCCTCCCTAAAAATGCAGGCTTACAAGTCCCACTCCTGCACTTTTCATTAGATTTGTTGGTGTAGATGTGAATCGCATAAAAGGAAGTCCATGCATTCAAAACAGCCGCTGCACAAAACACTGGGTGTCACAAGACAACTACTGGTAACTTGGTTGTCTGTGACAAAAGCAAATTCATCACGAAAGCAAACACAGGAATGTGAGAGAGGAAGGAAGATTTGCAAAGATTATGCACTTTCTATTTGTCTTTGTCAATATTTTTGCATTGCCAATTGGGCTAGAAGCAAAACTCTCTTGAGTTTTGGAGGCCTGACAATTTCTGTCCTTATATCTGACAGATTTTTGTGGCTGAACATGTTAATGTTGTTAAGCTGCTTAAAAACAAGGAAAAGTTATGAATTTGTTGTTTCTATTGCCATTTAAAGGCACAATGTTTTGTAAACTTAAGGGTGGAATTTCTCCCAGTAGATCTTTATTCTTGATCAACTGATGAAGATCCAAATTATTATCAGATCTACAGTGTCTCTTCCAATTTCAGTGACATATTTGGATTCTGTAAAGTTTTCTTAAATTGGTTCTTACTTAAAGTGGCATTTGTTGCTTCAAAACAGGGAAATAACAAAAACTAACAAACCAATACAATCCATAATTGAAAATGAAGGGCAATACACAAGACAAATATATTCTTTTTTTCAAACTAAGGCTTTTACATGGAGAGAGAGTTGCCAGATGGACAAGCTGGGTTTAGAAAAGGCAGAGGAACAAGTGAGCAAATGGTCAATATCCAAATGCTGGATGTTGGAGGAAGGCAGGGAGTTTCAGAAAAACATCTATTTCTGTTTTATTGACTATTCCAAAGCCTTTGACTGTGTGGATCATAATACATTGTGGCAAGTTCTTGGTGGTCTGGATGTACCAAATCCCCTTGTCTCTCTCCTGAGGAATCTGTCTAAGGACCGAGTAGCAACAGTCAGAACTGACCATGGAACAACAGACTGGTTCAAGATTGGGAAAGACATATGGCAGGGTTGTATCCTCTCCAACCTATTCAACTTGTATGCAGAACACATCATGCGAGGATGTGTGCGGCTTGACGAATGCAAGGCTGGGGTGAAAATTGCTGGAAGAAACATTAACAACCTTAGATATGCAGATGACACCACTTTGATGGCCAAAAGTGAGGAGGAGCTGTGGAGCCTTCTAATCAAGGTGAAAGAAGAAAGCGCAAAAGCTGGGTTGCAGTTAAACATCAAAAAAACCAAGATTATGGCAATCTGATTGATTGATAACAGGCAAATAGAGGAAGAAAACATGGAGGCAGTGACAGACTTTGTATTTCTAGGAGCAAAGATGACTGCAGACGCAGAGTCCAGCCAGGAAATCAGAAGACATTTCTTGGGAGGAGAGCAATGTCCAATCTCGATAAAATAGTGAAGAGTAGAGACATCACACTGGCAACAAAGATCCACATAGTTAAAGCAATGGTATTCCTCGTAGTCATATACGGATGTGAGAGCTGGACCTTAGGGAAGGCTGAGCAAAGGAAGAGAGACGCTTTTGAACTGTGGTGCCAGAGGAAAGTTCTGAGAGTGCCTTGGACAGCGAGAAGATCCAACCAGTCCATCCTCCAGGAAATAAAGCCCGACTGCTCATTGGAGGGAAGGATATGAGAGGCCAAGATGAAATACTTTGGCCACATCATGAGAATAAAGGAAAGCTTAGAGAAGACAACGATGCTGGGGAAAATGGAAGGAAAAAGGAAGAGAGGCCGACCAAGGGCAAGATGGATGGATGGCATCTTTGAAGTGACTGGATTGACCTTGAAGGAGCTGGGGGTGGTGATGGCTGACAGGGAGCTCTGGTGTGGGCTGGTCCAGGAGGTCACGAAGAGTCAGAAGTGACTGAACGAATAAACAGCAAATCCATATATTTGGAGAGGTAAAGGTCCCACACTCATTTTATTGGGCATTTTAATAGCTGGGTTGTTGTACTTTGGCCACATCATGAGAGGACAGGAAAGCTTAGAGAAGACAATGATGCTGGGGAAAATGGAAGGAAAAAGGAAGAGGGGCCAACCAAGGGCAAGATGGATGGATGGCATCCTTGAAGTGACTGGATTGACCTTGAAGGAGCTGGGGGTGGTGACGGCCAACAGGAAGCTCTGGCGTGGATTGGTCCATGAGGTCACAAAAGAGTCAGAAGTGACTGAACGAATTAACAAGCTAGATTTTGTTCATTTTCATGGTTTCTTCCTTTCTGTTGAAATTGTCCACATGCTTGTGGATTTCAATGTCTTCTCAGTGTAGCCTGACATTGTAGTTGTTAGAATGGTCTGGCATTTCTGTGTTTGACAATATGCTGACCAATTACCTTCCCAAATTCTGGGAGCTAAAATGGTTCCTTTTGGCCATGGGTCAACTGCTCTTCCTTCTCAAACTTATTGGTGCATCAAGTAGCAAAACGTGGTGCCCGAAATCTTCTCTATGGAAAATGCCCCTTTGTAACTCGCTGCCTGATCCCGTTTTCTCCCTTGATAGGAACTTCCGTAACTCCGCAAGACTGAAATGTGAGAATCAGGAGAGATCCTACCAGGCAAGAGGCAGCTATCTGACATTTCTAAAGGGCAAATCGAAAGCAATCAACGCCCAAGAAAATGCTGCCGCGCAGGCCTTGGTGATAAGCTCCGGCTACTATAACGAACCTGGCAAGTGCGGCAGTGTTTTAATGTAAATTATCACAAGATAATCTCTTTGCATATTTAAGCGATGCACTTCAAATTAATTAATACATATTTAGGAGATGTCTCCTTGAACAGCTGTTATTTACTTCCAGAGTTTCTCCACATTAGCACTGGTTGCTTTGTTCTCCACCAAAGTTATGCGTGCCTCTTACGGCACTTTAAGGACGTGTATCGTATAAAACTGAGCATTCTTTATTCCCAAAGAGATCAGCCTTTATGATAACTTAATATTTTAACATTAAACATACAAGCAATTTTCCCAAACAGAAAGGTCAAATCCTACTTACAGCATCTGCTTGCAACAGACAAGCAGATGCTTAACGTTGCTACACAAACATTTGCGGCAGCGAACATGATAAAGGGAAAGCAATCCATCTTCCAGGGTGGGTTTTAAGATCAGATTTACTTTTGATGTTAGCCCACTAAATCCTGCCATTTCTTTTTGTGTCTCATATAATTTAAGGCCAAATTACGCACTTTTTAGAGATTTCTAAAGTGCTTGGACGTGGCACATGGAACTGATGTGACTGAAGAAAGACGCTGCAAGATGAGATGCATATTCATAAGATGGATGGTCTGCCGAGAATGGTACCTGCTTTCTCTTTTTCAATTCTTCTAGACATTGCTGTAGCATATCAATGCCTTGGGCTTCCCCCCAAAGACTGGTTCGGCAGATAATCATTGTTTTCCAGCAAGATCTAGACATTTAAATGGGGATAAGGGGAAAAAAAGGGGTCGTTCTAATTGACAAACTTGATGCCTTTACTAAATTATAATGGGAAAATTGGCTTTCGGCCCCCTCATAGAATCATAGAATCAAAGAGTTGGAAGAGACCTCATGGGCCATCAGTCCAACCCCCTGCCAAGAAGCAGGAATATTGCATTCAAATCACCCCTGACAGATGGCCATCCAGCCTCTGTTTAAAAGCTTCCAAAGAAGGAGCCTCCACCACACTCCGGGGCAGAGAGTTCCACTGCTGAACGGCTCTCACAGTCAGGAAGTTCTTCTCATGTTCAGATGGAATCTCCTCTCTTGTAGTTTGAAGCCATTGTTCTGCGTCCTAGTCTCCAAGGAAGCAGAAAACAAGCTTGCTCCCTCCTCCCTGTGGCTTCCTCTCACATATTTTATACATGGCTATCATATCTCCTCTCAGCCTTCTCTTCTTCAGGCTAAACATGCCCAGCTCCTTAAGCCGCTCCTCATAGGGCTTGTTCTCCAGACCCTTGATCATTTTAGTCGCCCTCCTCTGGACACATTCCAGCTTGTCAATATCTCTCTTGAATTGTGGTGCCCAGAACTGGACACAATATTCCAGATGTGGTCTAACCAAAACAGAATAGAGGGGTAGCATTACTTCCCTCGATCTAGACACTATGCTCCTATTGATGCAGGCCAAAATACCATTGGCTTTTTTTGCCGCCACATCACATTGTTGGCTCATGTTTAACTTGTTGTCCACGAGGACTCCAAGATCTTTTTCACACGTACTGCTCTCGAGCCAGGCATCCCCCATTCTGTATCTTTGCATTTCGTTTTTCCTGCCAAAGTGGGGTATCTTGCATTTGTCACTGTTGAACTTCATTTTGTTAGTTTTGGCCCATCTCTCTCCCTCCTGACCTTTTGAAAAAGAGTGAAAACCTGGCACTTTGAGCAAGTGTTTGGAACTTCAGCATGACCAGATAAACTCAAATTGGAATATGAACTAGGAACGGCTAAGACGATGGAACGGTTGAGGATTTGAACAAGAAGACATCGTTTTTATAATTTTTATTGTTATTGCTTTTACTGTTTTTAAATATATTGTAATGTGACTTTTTTTTTGCCTTTAACCGATGTATATATTTTTATATGGCACCTAATTGTGCCGATTTGTACGCCGCCCTGAGTTGCCTTCAGGCTGATAAGGGTGGGATAAAAGTGATGTAAATAGATAAATAAATAAACTTAAATTCCCTTCCAAGGTTAAAGTATCTCGTATCAATGTACCTGGAACATCACAAGGCAGATTTAAGGCTGCTGCTCTGCAAGACATATCTGGGGCACCATTAAAGCATGACAAATGATGAGTTATTTAAGATGACGATGATGATGTGACGGCCGGGGTGGAGACACAGTTTAATTAATGTCTTGCTTTCCTTCCACGGAACACGCAGCAGCAGGACATAGGACGATCCTCAACTTCAGCAAGGTCACTGTGCCAAATGCCTTCAGATTATTATATCCTGGAACCGTAAATACTTTGTCCTTCATCAAAACGTCTGAAAACTCCAATCCCACACAAAGCAAATCTATATAAATAAAAATGTAATGTTCATTTGTGGGATTAACAAACCTCAAAAACCACTGGATGAATTGACACCAAATTTGGACACAATACATGTATCAGGCCAACGAGTGATCATCACTCATAAAAACACTGATAAACACACCAGAAGAAACTTAGAAAGCCAAAAAAAGACCAAAAAAAAGAGACATTGCAACACATGCACAAAACCACATATAAACAAACACACATATATACACATATACACAAATATATACACACATATATGCATATATACACACACAAAACACATATACACAAAAAAGAGGAAGGAAGGAAGGAAGGAAGGAAGGAAGGAAGGAAGGAAGGAAGGAAGGAAGGAAGGAAGGAAGGAAGGAAAAAAGGAGGGAGAGAAAGAGGGAAAGAAGGAGAGAAGGAAGGAAAGAAAGAAAGGTAGAGAAGGAAGGAAGGAGAGAAGGAAGGAAGTAAGGAAAAAAGGAGGAAGAGAAAGAGGGAAAGAAGGAGAGAAGGAAGGAAAGAAAGAAAGGTAGAGAAGGAAGTAAGTAAGAAAGGAAGGAAGGAGAGAAGGAACAAAAGAGAGAAATAGGGAGGGAGGGAAGGAAAGAGACAAGGAAGGATGGAACCAGAGAGCAAAGGAAGCGAGGAAAGAAACAGGTAGAGAAGGAAGAAAGAAGAAGGGAAAGAAAAAGACGGAGGGAAGGAAGGAGAGAAAGAAAGAAAGAAGGAGAGAAACAGGGAGGGAAGTTTGGCCACAGCAACGCATGGCAGCCGGGTACAGCTAGTATACCATTAGCAAAGAAAAGGAGAAAAAAAACCCACACACTAAATGTCCTGATTCTAGATAACTTTAATTCTATGTACTTCATAAACACACAAAAATTTGTTCCATAATTAGCGCATAATACAAACAATGAGCCAACAGAAACAATTTTGAATGACTGTAAATTTGTTTGAGAAGATATACAGCATGTGTTGAATTTCTGCTCATATGTCCTTACATGTGTTCCAGTGGATGGCTTAAAGGTACCGCATGCAAGTGTGATCTTGGTGAAATTAAGGAGGTTTGGTCCTCCTATTTTACTGATATAAATGTAATACACAATTCCAAAACAGGAATGGGGCAGTGTAGCCTGCGGACCCTGTTGACTGATATAAGGGTTGAATGAAAACTCATGCCTCCACCTTCGTTACTTGGGTTTGGATGGGAATATTTTAATAAATCAAATGCAGAAATAATCCTTGGAATGTGCTCTTTAACTACCACGATTCACTTTTCCACATAATCACCAGACAATTGGATACATTTCTGCCAACGATGAACAAGTTTTCTGAAACCATCATGAAAAAAGTCGAAACTCTGTTTCCGCAACCAGCATCAGCATCCTGGGTATCCATTGTGCACAGATCTTCCGATAGCCAAGCAAATCAATAACGTGACCCACACATTCTTGTGAAATGACGATTGTGCTTGAAATTTCTCATCCTGAATCAATCTGTCAAACCTTTGCTTGTGAAACTTGGCCACAGGACGTCCAACTCTTTGTTTGTCATGCAAGTCAGATGTTCCCACCTCAACATCTTTAAACTTTCTCACCCAATGACGTACAGTACTCACATCAACACAATCACCATAAACAGCTTGCATTCTCTGATGAATCTCCTTTGGAGTGACACCTTCTGCTGTCAATAATTCAATGACTGAATGTTGCTTAAGTCTCTATGGAGAGTTCCATACTTCACATTTTAACAACACAACCATTCAATGCTAAGGCTTCCTGCCAAAGTGGAACTGTAGAGGAGAGTCTACTGAACAAGCCAGTACCTGCCGCATACCAGTACTGCCATCTGTTGAGGAGTTACGAAGGTGGAGGCATTACTTTTCATCCAACCTTTGTAAAATCAGCTTTGACTTTTGGCAACCTTATGACTAGCAGACTTCCAAGACAATCTGTTATTAGCAGGTCTTGCAGACTTACTTCAATGGCTTCCTTAATTTGAGTCTATCCTTTCTTCTTTCTCTACCTCTTTCCTGCCTTCCTTCGCTTTTTGCTTCCGTCCTTCCTTATCTCTTTCCTTCCCTCCCTCTTTCTCTCCTTTCTTCCTTCTATACATCTTTCCTTCCTTCCATGCCTTCTCTCTTCTTTTCTTTCCTTTCCTTCCTTCCTTCCTTCCTTCCTTCCTTCCTCCTTCCTTCCATCCCTTCTCCTTCCTTTCTTTCCCTCCCTTTCCTCCCTCTTCCTTTCTTCCTTCTTTCTTTATCCCCTTCCCTCCCTCCTCTTCTCATTTTCTGTATTGTCATTTAGCTTTTTGGGGGTTTTAAGTTCTTTCCACTGTTTTTGGGGGGGGGGGGTTATGAGTGATGGTCACTCATTGGTCTGTTAGGGGTATAGTGTCCAACTTTGGTGTCAATTCGTCCAGTGGTTTTTGAGTTACGTTAATCCCACAAACGAACATTCCATTTTTATTTATATAGATGACAAAACACTTCTGAACACTTGATTTTTCACTAAAGGCCGTTCACACATCCAGGTGGGAGTTATCAATACACTTTGAGGTCTACTTCAGATGTTACAGTTAAACCACGAACAAAGTGCTGCACTGATTAAACCGCCGGGGTTTCACTCAACCATTTTGCCTTGACACAATTCCAACAATTCAAATTGCATTTCGGATTGAACGAGTATAAAGGAGAGAATCAAGCCATGCTTTCTTTTCCTTGTTAGCTTGCATGGCTGCGGTGACACATTACAGCTTCACCTTCACAACAATGAATGGCTGCGACTTCTGGCAATTCAGCATCTCTAAAATCACAACTGTCTTCACCCCTGAACAGTCATTATCGGCATCTCTAATGCCTTCTCGCAATTGCGTTTATAATGCTTGGAAAATATTTGCTTGTTTACTAGCTGATGGCTTGGGTTCTAATGGTTCTAAAATGCAGTTTCAAAGCTGGCAATAATTTCATCAGAAAGAAAGGCAGCATGACAAGAATACTTTTCTTGGGGTGCTGGGTATTTCAGGTACAAACTTCCACCTGATCGAGAATTTATTTATTTATTTATTTATTTATTTATTTATTTATTTAAAAGTTTTGTATACCGGCCTCCTCACCTCTCTTGAGGGACTCAGACCGGTTTCCAACCATAATATCACATACAATCAATAAAACATCATAATACATATTACAGTAAAACATTAAAACAGCAATTCCAATCAATAACTATAATGGTCAGTTGTCACACTAAAATCGTTGCTCATCATCCTCCATCCATATCTCAGGGTGTTGGCTCACTCATCGAATGCCTGTCTCCATACCCAAGTCTTCACCTGTTTCCTAAATGTCAGGATAGACGGGGTGGTTCTGATCTCCAGTGGGAGAGAGTTCCAGAGTCGAGGGGCCACCACCGAGAAGGCCCTGTCCCTCGTCCCCACCAGACACACTTGCGAGGCTGGCGGGACCGAGAGCAGGACCTCTCCAGACGATCTTAATAATCTTGATGGTTCATAGGGGAGAATACATTCGAAGAGGTAAACAGGGCCGGAGTCGTTTAGGGCTTTATAGGTTAACACGAGCACTTTGAATTGTGCTCGGAAGGTAATTGACAGCCAGTGGAGCTGGTGTAACAGCGGAGTGGTGTGCTCCCTGTACCCAGCACCCATTAGTAGTCTGGCTGCCAAGCGTTGGACTAGCTGCAGCTTCCAGGCAGTCTTCTGAGGCAACCCCACATAGAGAACGTTGCAGTAGTCTAAACGGGATGTAACCAAAGCGTGGACCACTGTGGCCAAGTCAGAATTCCCAAGATACGGGTGCAGCTGGCGCACAAGTTTTAATTGTGCAAAAGCTCCCCTGCCCACCGCCGAGACCTGGGGCTCCAGGCTCAGCGATGAATCTAGGAGAACTCCCAAACTGCGAACCTGCGCCTTTAGGGGGAGTGTAACCCCATCCAGCACAGGCTGTAACCCCGTACCCTGTTCGGTCTTACGACTGACCAGGAGTACCTCTGTCTTGTCTGGATTTAGTTTCAATCTGTTGTCCCTCATCCAGTCCGTCACAGTGGCCAAGCACCGGTTCAGGACTTGGACACCCTCCTTATTAGTAGGTGGAAAGGAGTGACAGAGTTGGACATCATCTGCGTACAGATGACACCGTACCCCGAAACTCCGGATGATGTCTCCCAACGGCTTCATGTACATGTTAAACAACATGGGGGACAGTACTGAACCCTGCGGGACTCCACAGTACAATGGCCGAGGAGTCGAGCAGGAGTCCCCTAGCGACACCTTCTGGGAGCGACCTTCGAGGAAGGACCGGACCCACTGCAAAGCAGTACCCCCAAGACCCATTCCCGCGAGGCGTCCCAGAAAGATACCGTGGTCGACGGTATCGAAGGCCGAAGAGAGGTCCAGCAGAACCAACAGGGACACACTCCCCCTGTCCAGTTCAGAACAAGAGAACCGGTGTTTTAAAGCCGGAGTAGGCAAAAGGCAGGCTTCCTGATATACTTGGCTGTTAGAAGCAAATATTTTTGGGCAAGGCCAAAGTTAGATATGTGCCAGAGCTGCATTATATCACTGTATTTTAATTTTCTTTCTTAAACTCTGAGTCCCTTTAGCTCAGTGGTTCTCAACCTTCCTCATGCCGTGACCCCTTAATACAATTCCTCTTGTTGTGGTGACCCCCAACCAAAAATTATTTTGTTGCTATTTCATAACTGTAATTTTGCTAGTGTTGTAAATTGTAATGTGAGTATCTGATATGCAGGATGTATTTTCATTCACTGGACCAAATTTGGCACAAATACCCCATACGCCCACATTTGAATACTGGTGAGGTTGGGAGGGGATTGATTTTGTCATTTGGGAGTAGTAGTTGCTGAGATTTATAGTTCACCTACAATCAAAGAGCATTCTGGACTCCACCAACAATGGAATTGAATCAATCTTGGCAGACAGAACTCCCATAACCAACAGAAAATACTGCAAGGAATTGGTGGGAATGGACCTTGAGTTTTGGAGTTGTAGTTCACCAACATCCAGGGAGTACTGTGGACTCAAACAATGATGGATCTGGACCAAACTTTGCACAAATACTCAATGTGCCTAAATGTGAACACTGATGAAGTTTGGGGGAAATAGACCTTGTGATTTGGGAGTTGTAGTTCCTGGGATTTATAATTCACCTACAAACAAAGTGCATTCTGAACCTCACCCATGATACCATTGGACCAAACTTCCTACACAGAACCCCCATGACCAACAGAAAATACTGTTTTTCTGATGGTCTTTGGTGACCCCTCTGATATGCCCTCACAACCCCCACAGGGGTCCCGAGAAACATTGCTTTAGCTCATTGTTGGGATCCTGAAAAATCTGGCAAAAGTAAATGTTTTTAGAATGCCACCTAGTGGCTGTTTTAGACCATTACACAAATCTGTTGGGTGGACTCTGCAGAAGATGCATCAGCTGAACTTTACGAGGGTTGAATGAAAAGTAATGCCTCCACCTTTGTTACTTGGGTTTGGATGGGAATATTTTAATAAATCAAATGCAGAAATAATCCTTAGACTGTGCTCTTTAACTACCACTATTCACTTTCCCACATAATCACCAGACAATTGGATACATTTCTGCCAACAATTAACAAGTTTTCTGAATCCATCACCGAAGAAGTCAACACTCTGTTTCCACAACCAGCGTCTCACACTTCTCTCATCCTGGGTACCCATCGTGCACAGATCTTCCAATAGCCAACAAAAGCAATAATGTGACCCACACATTCTTTTGAAATGCCAATTATGCTTGAAATTTCTCTCTGAGTGATACGACAATCATCCTGAATCAATCTGTCAACCTTTTGCTTGTGAAACTCGGTAGTTGCTGTCACTGGACGTCCAACTCTTTGTCACGCAAGTCAGATGTTCCCACCTCAACATCTTTAAACTTACTTCTCCAACGACGCACAGTACTTACATCAACACAATCACCAAAAACAGGAGGAATCTCCTTTGGGGTGACACTTTCTGCTGTCAAGAATTCAATGACTGCATATTGCTTAAGACACATTGACCGACCGTCTACATGGGTTCCATACTTCGCACTTTAACAACACAACTGTTCAATGTTAAGGCTTCCCACCCAAATGGAACTGTAGAGGAGAGTCTACTGAACAAGCCAGTACCTGCTGCATACCAGTACTGCCATCTTTTGAGGAGTTATGAAGGTGGAGGCATTACTTTTCATTCAACCCTTTAGCATGCTTTGCAAATGCTGATTTGGCATCATTAAAAGTTTGAGGTGTTTAAGAAGCCCTGTACTATTTGATCCAACTTGTGTTCCATAAGGATTCTGGTGTTTGAAACCTATATTCACAATGTTATCCTCTCAGTTTACCAATGTGATCCATGAACCTCCTCACACGATCGGGATCGACTGCCTTTGTCCAATGGCCGCCTTTCTTGAAATGTGAGCCAACGATCAAGCCATTTGCATCCAAGTAGTCCTTCACATTCCCCACGGTGACTCCAGATCCTACCAGCACTGGGATCTTCACAGCATGTCCAACCTCTAGAGAAAGTTAATGGGGGAAACTCAAAATAAATCCTTTAAAGAAAGGTAGTTGTAGCCACAATTGCTTTAAATCTTGCAATCCTGCACTGGTTTTTATGTTGTTTACGTATTTCAGGCTGGATGGCCCATGAGGTCTCTTCCAACACTTTGATTCTATGATTCTATAATAATCCAGCATATATATCTCATTTGCTGTGACATACTGTGTTTTTGTATCAGTAAAATAATAATAATAATAATAATAATAATAATAATAATAATAATAATAATAATTTCGCTAGTACTAGTCTCAGGTCCCAGCTTAAAGCTACAGCTCCTTGTAAGAGAGTGAAGAGCCTTTATACTTCTTGCACTGATGTTCTTCCATCTAGTTGGCATTTCCTTGCTCCTGAGCAAATGTTTAAGTATCAGTGTTCATTATCACACTGCATGTTCAGAAACTACCATTCTGTTTACAACACTATTTTAAAATGACAGGGTAAACCAGTCTTTTTTAAAAAGAAAAATAGTTCTATTAATTTAAAAGAAAGCCAGCAAACACGAGAACAAGGATATACAAACTCTCAGTTCCCGCATCCTGTGACCAATGCCAAAAAAAGGGGAGGGGGAGGCTGATAAAGCTGGAAACCATTATAATAGACTCTCCTCCCTTTTTAGCTCAGCTTTCAGAGATGAGTGATCAGATCAGAACACAAATTGGCATAAGCAACTGAATGGACCTCTTTTGTAATATGATGAAAGGAATCCAATTGTGCCTACATTTTCGTAGCACAGCAGGGGTTCCAATGGCGCAGACAGGCTCAATTTGCTGACATCGATCTCCATTAGAAGGCCAAATTAAATAATGCACACACACAAAAAAGTCAAATGAACTTTGTTTGCTCCAGTTAGATTTGTGGCACTGAGCTGTAGCCATTTTGGTTCCCTTTGAGGAAACACTGGAATGTTCTCTGGCAAAAATAAGGCACATGTTCCTCCTTCTCATGCAGGTTGTACAGGAATAACATTGGATGTGCCACTTATTTATTTATTTAAGACATTTATATGTTGCCCTTCTCACCCCGAAGGGGACTCAGAGTGGCTTACAAGATATATATGCATACAATATATCAGAGGTCCTCAAACTAAGGCCCGGGGGCCGGATACGGCCCTCCAAGGTCATTTACCCGGCCCTCTCTCAGGGTCAACCTAAGTCTGAAATGGTTGAAAGCACACAACAACAACAAGAATCCTATCTCATCAGCCAAAAGCAGGTCCATACTTCCCACTGAAATACTAATAGAAGAAGAAGAACTTTATTTTTATACCCCGCCTCCATCTCCCCAAAGGAACTTGGGGCGGCTTACATGGGGCCAAGCACAAACACATACAGTTAAAAACATCGCAAGTACAATATTAAAACAACATAAAACAACATTATAACAATAGAAAAACAAACATCATAAGCAGCAACCAGAAGTATTCCAATACTCATGGGGGGGGGGGGGGGGGGGGGATGGTGTGCAAATAAGTTAGAATAAGTTAGGCTGGTCAATAAGGTGTATAGAGCGTATAGCAACATATAGAGCAGTTGTAACAAGTTTATATTTGTTAAAATTGTTCTTTATTTTAATTATTGTATGGTTTTTAAGTGGGGTTTTTTTGCACTACAAATAAGATATGTGCTGTGAGCACAGGAATTCATTCATGTTTTTTTAAAAAATTATAATCCGGCCCTCCAACAGTTTGATGGACTGTGACCTGGCCCTCTGTTTAAAAAGTTTGGGGACCCCTGCAATATATTATATTATATTATTATATTATTAGCATAGTACAATATCAGTATTATATATGACTATATATTACTATATTACTATATTGTACTATACCATTATATTGTAATATTATTAGTAATATTTATTTATTATTTATTTATTTCGGATATTTGTATCACATCCTATCTCGACCTCCGCAGACGGCTAAGAAAGCAGCACCCCATGGTGCTCACAACCAAAAACATAAATATGCAATTTAAATAACAATAGAACAATATAAAACAGTATAAAATAATATTATATGTGTAATATATTATAACATATATTACATATATATTATATACTAGCTGTCCACTGCCAGGCGTTGCTGTGGCCCAGTCTGGTGATCTGGAAAATAAAGTAATGAGAAAGTGTTGGTTTCTAATATATGTAATTCCTTTCTGCTTGTGGGTAAACAGTATTTCTTGTTGTTTCTTTGTCAGTGTTGATGTGGAGATTGCCTGGTTTGCCCGCCCTGGAACATGCAACATATCATTGTCCTTCTTTAAGGGTCCCTTTCAAATCTAGGATACTATATCTGTGTGTGTGAGAGAGAATCATATCTATCTATATCTATAGCTGGATGGCTCTTTGTCAGGAAGGCTCTGATTACATTTTATTGTCCTGGTGAAGAGAGTTGGACTGGATGGCCTTAAGTATTTTCTGTTGGTCATGGGGGTTCTATGTGGGAAGTTTGCCCCAATTCTGTCATTGATGGGGATCAGAATGCTCTTTGATTGTAGCTAAACTATAAATCCCAGTAACTACAAATCCCAAATGTCAAGGTCTATTTCCTCCAAACTCCATCTGTGTTCATATTTAGGCATATGGAATTTTTGTGTCAAGTTTGGTCCAGATCCATCATTGTTTGAGTCCACAGTGCTCTCTGTGAACTACAACTCCCAAACTCAAGGTCATTTCCCACCAAACCCTTCCAGTGTGTTCTGTTGGTCATGGAAGTCCTGTATGCCATGTTTGGTTCAATTCCATCATTGGTGAAGTTCAGAATGCTCTTTGATCGTATGTGAACTATAAATCCCAGTAACTACAACTCCCAATTGTCAAGGTCTATTTCCCCCAAACTCCATCTGTGCTCATATTTGGGCATATTGAGTATTCATGCCAAGTTTGGCCCAGATCCATCATTGTTTGAGTCCACAGTGCTCTCTAGATGTAGGTGAACTACAACTCCCAAACTCAAGGTCAATGTCCACCAAACCCTTCCAGTATTTTCTGTTGGTCATGGGAGTCCTGTGTGCCAAGTTTGGTTCAATTCCATTGTTGGTGGAGTTCAGAATGCTCTTTGATTATAGGTGAACTATAAATCCCAGCAACTACAACTCCCAAATGACAAAATCTTAATGTTTTCAGTGATGGTCACTCCTTGTGTTGTGGGACATCTTGTTGCCAAATTTGGTGTGATTTCGTTCATTGGTTCTTTTGTTTTTAAGGTACTCATTATGCACAGAGCATTTTTATATATATAGATTATTAGTAATATTTATTTATTATTTATTTCAGATATTTGTATCTCATCCTATCTCGACCTTCGCAGATGGACTCAGGGCGGCTAACAAAACAGTACCCCATGGTGCCCACAACCAAAAACATAAATATGCAATTTAAATAATAGAACAATATAAAAAAGTATAAAATAATATTATATATGTAATATATTATATATATATTACATATATATTATATATTATAAATATATATTATAAAATAATGTAATATATGTAATTAAAATATATAATTATAATATCATGTCACACTTATGTCACACTTCCATTGCACTATGTAACACAGTTTTTGTTCCTGGGTTATAAAGGTCATTTCCTACTTGGTTCTATCATTAACCATGGAAAAAGTTTGTTAAACTGCAAACTGCAAACGCTTGTTAAACTGCAAACACTTTGTTACTGTGAGAGGGACATCCTGCAGCACATATTGCTATAGTTTCCCAATGAATACCTCGTCGAGTCTCAATCAATTCAACCTCATTTGTAGCAGCCACAAAAATGAAGTTTGTGGAGTAGAACAGCTACTTTCAAAGTAAGGATTCCACAATTGACAATTGGGAGTTGTAGTTCCTGGGATTTATAGTTCACCTACAATCAAAGTTGAATAACACTTTCAAACCAGGAACCGATTTTTTTTTCCAAAATTTGTTATATAGTGTTATTCTACACTCTAATAATGTTGAGGCTCAAAGCTGATCATACAGACTTTGGAATAAATAGAGGACAAATATGAAATGAAAAGATGAGAAAGGTGGAAGGTATTTTTTTTCCTTCTGTTCTGGAACGGCTGTTCCAGGGGCACCAATTTTGTGTTTTGCACTGAGTGTTTGTTCATAGTCCTAAGTTGCAGGGACTTTGCAGATAGGTGGCTTCCTTTGGCTGCATTCATAGGGCAAGCCACCTGTCAATTATAGCTAGGATCCTTGGTCCCGCCTCTCTCTGGGGCTTTTGGAGGGAAGGGGCCATTTTTCAGTTAGTCTCAGCAAAGGAAGTCAATGCAGGCTGTATACAGACAGCCTCCTGTACAAAGGCTTCGTCCCTTAAGACTTCCCGGGGGAGAACAGTCTTAAGAGCCTCTAACGATTCCCAAAGGTTCCGGGGAAACAGCCTCACAGCCCTGAGGAATTCCGGAGGGAATAACAGCTCTAATCGTCAAGATCTCCAGCTAAGTGACTACAGGCCTGCTGGTACATCTGCTCGGTTCTGTAACGCAGTTCAGCCGGTAGTGGATTCAAATCAGTCAGGTTTAGATTCACAGCAGCCTGGGAGGAGCTAGAAAGGGGAATTTTCCTTTGAACAAAGTTTTTGAAGATAGTGCCTGTTCCCTGTGGACAAGTTTGCGAGAACTGGTTTTTTTTTGCCAAGAAAGCTTTACAATTCCTGTTTGTTCATCAATAAAAGACTGTTATATTTAAGCTCAAGCCTCCTAAAGACTGTTTAATGAGGGAAATTTCTCTAAAGGCTCCTTTTTGGGCCCCCTGGCTTCCCGCTGGATTCAAGCCATACATCCTCTCTTAAGGGCACTTCATTTCAGGTCCAGCGGCGACAGAACACCTTCAAATTTAGTTACATAGTGTTATCCTACTCTCTACCTGGCGGTGCAATGGGTTAAACCTTTGTGCCGGCAGGACTGCCAAATCTCAGGAGAGCAGGTGGAGCTCCCTCTGTCAGCTCCAGCTCCCCATGTGGGGACATGAGAGAAACTTCCCACAAGGATGGTTAGAACTGGGACTGTGGCGCAGCTGGCTCCGAGTCAGCTGCATTAACATCACTACTGACCGAAAGGCCAGCCCAGGTTGGAGTGAGCTTCCGACTAATTTGTGTAGCTTGCTGTTGACCTTTGCAGCTAGAAAGACATATGCGGGGAGGCTAATTTAACTAATTTACAATGCCATAAAAATCTCCAGAAAGCATGCAAAGAACGAGGAAGTACTTAATCACTGTCACAAATGGACGGTAAAGCGACAGCTCCCCTAGTGGCCAGAATACCCTCATCAAAAGCTGGAATGTTAAGTAGCCTCTGTGTGTCTGTCTATGTATGTTGTGTGTCTATGGCATTGAATGTTTGCCATGTATACATACATTGTAATCCACCCCGAGTCCCCTGTGGGGTGAGGAGGGCTGGATATAAATACTGTAAATAAATAAATAAAAACATCAAACATTCGAGCATCCTCTGGGTAACGTCTTTGCAGACGGTCAATTCTCTCACAGCAGAAATGACTTGAGGTTTCTCAAGTCACTTATCTTACATCATGTAGCTGAACCTGATGAGTTTATGGGTCTACAGA
This sequence comes from Anolis sagrei ordinatus, assembly GCF_025583915.1. NCBI lineage: Eukaryota > Metazoa > Chordata > Lepidosauria > Squamata > Anolidae > Anolis > Anolis sagrei. Next base: position 41,170,027 of record NW_026847993.1, read on the forward strand.
CCTATCATAAGGGATCAAATCAGGCTCCTAATGGCTGTTTGAAGGAAGTACATCAAGAGTGTCATCTTTTCTTCCTGGCATTTATTGATCCAACAGCTCTGTCCTAGAACATGCGCAACCTTTACAATAACTTCGTGTATTTGTAATTACGCACCAAAACCGAGCTCCCCTCGGTGTCCTGCAGTTATCATTTGCACTCAATTCCGTCAGATGATGTTCTTTTTTAGCTGAATGTCATTCAAGCTAAATCTCCTATTTTTCACCCTATTTTAAAAGTTATGCTTTTGATTTACTTTCATTAGAAGTAACCTTTCAAAAAAGGTTATGAAGAATGTCATCATTCATGAGCTACAGCTATCAGAAATGAAGCCATTCCATCCTTTTTTAATTAAGAGAAATGAGAAATATGTGCATCCACGTATATGGTTATCTGCTTGCGGTGACAGCCAGTTCCAGCAGACAAAAACTGTCAGATATGCCATAGTGGGCTTCTGTGAGCACACTTCCGATCGTATCTAACTTTTCATATTACGTTAAAGTAAATCATAGAAGGTGAAGTAAGAATGACAGCCACGACTCATGCACTATCATTTGCAATCCTGTTTTATATTTTGCATAACAAGCCCACACACCCATAGACATGGGTGGGGGTACGATGTTGAGTTTCAAAGGCCATTTTAAGTGTATTTATTGTATTTTAATCTGTTTTTACCACACTTTTACTATTTTTAAAAATCTTTGTATTGTGCTTTTTAAACTTGACTAAGTGTGAGATTGTAAGCCGCCTTGAGTCCCTACAGGGAGAAAGGTGGGTATAAATATAGTTAATAATAATAACAATAACTTTATTTATTTGTTTTTGTGGGAGGTACTTCCTACATCATATTTTGCTATAGTTTTCCAATTAATATCTCATCGACTCTCAACCAATTCAACACATACATATAATAGATGTTAATGAGGAGTCCTCTAATGCAGTGCTTCTCAACCTGGGGGTCGGGACACCTGGAGGGGTCATGAGGGGATTGTCAGAGGAGTCGCCTAAGACCAGCAGAAAACACAGTATTTTCTGTGGGTCATGGGGGTTCTGTGTGGAAAGTTTGGCCCAATTTTCTCATTGGTAGGGTTCAGAATGCTCTTTGATTGTAGGTGAACTATAAATCCCAGCAATTACAACCCCTAAATATTTTCCCTAAACTCCACCAGTGTTTGGTCCAGATCCATCATTGTTTGAGTCCACTGTGCTCTCTGGGTGTAGGTGAACTACAACTCCAAAACTCAAGGTCAATTCCCACCAGACCCTTCCAGTATTATCTGTTGGTCATGTGAGTTCTGTGTGCCAAGTTTGGTTCAGAATGCTCTTTGATTGCAGGTTAACTATAAATCCCAGCAACTACAACTCTGTTCATCTCAAGAACAGAGAAGCATCCCGAGCTCTGAAGATCACCTGGGAAGGAATCCCACTGGAGCACTGCAGCGCACCCAAACACCCGGGAGTCACTCTGGACCATGCTCTGACCTACAAGAAGCACTGCCTGAACATCAAGCAAAAAGTGGGTGCTAGAAACAATATCATACGAAAGCTGACTGGCACAACCTGGGGATCAAAACCAGATACAGTGAAGACATCTGCCCTTGCGCTGTGCTACTCTGCTGCTGAGTACGCATGCCCAGTGTGGAACACATCTCACCACGCTAAAACAGTGGATGTGGCTCTTAATGAGACATGCCGCATTATCACGGGGTGTCTGCGCCCTACACCACTGGAGAAATTACACTGTTTAGCCGGTATTGCACTACCTGACATCCGCCGGGAAGTAGCAGCCAATAGTGAAAGGACCAAGGCAGTGACATCTCCAGCTCATCCCCTGTTTGGGTATCAGCCAGCACGTCAATGACTTAAATCAAGAAATAGTTTTCTAAGATCTACAGAGACACTCGCTGGAACACCTCAGCAAGCAGAGTCCAAAAGTGGCAAACCCAGAACTTCAACTAATGGCTGATACCAAATGTGGTCAACCTTCGATTCTGGAGAATGCAGACGAGAGGAAGGGCACTGAACAGACTGCGCTCTGGCACCACGAGATGCAGAGCCAACCTTAAGAAATGGGGCCACAAAGTGGAGTCCACGACATGCGAGTGTGGAGAAGAGCAAACCACAGACCACCTGCTGCAATGCAACCTGAGCCCTGCCACATGCACAAGGGAGGACCTCCTTGCGGCAACACCAGAGGCACTCCAAGTGGCCAGATACTGGTCAAAGGACATTTAATCAACTACCAAACTCACAAATTTTGTATTTTGTCTGTTTGTTTGCTTTGTTCTGTTAGAAATGTAATATAATTGACTGGTTTCCCTGACACGACAAATAAAATAAATGACATAACCTATTAGGAAATGACATTTATACCCAACCCCACCAGTATTCAAATTTGGGTGTATCGGGTATTTGTGCCAAATTTGGTCCAGTGAATGAAAGTATATCCTGCATATCAGATATTTACATTACAATTCATAACAGTAGCAAGATTACAGTTATGAAGTAGCAACGAAAATAATTTCATGGTTGGGGCTCACCACAACATGAGGAACTGTATTAAGGGGTCACGGAATTAGGAAGGTTGAGAAACACTGCTTTAATGGAACTTCCATAAGTATACTCCACCCTGTTTTCTTACAGCTGGTAAGCTGTTAGGAATTGTGGGAGTTGAAGTACAAAACACTTGGAGGAGGGTCAAAGTTTGCCCATGCCTGGCTTAGTCAGTATGCAAATGCTGATTCTAGGAGTGCAGTCCCCAAAAGTTAGCCTTTGCAAGAGACATTGACAAGCTAGTAGAGCGCTCACCTTTCAGTTCCTTGGGATCTGCCTCTAATCCAGTTGCTGTTCCAGTTAATATCACCCCATCAGCCAGGAAGAATTCAGCAGCCTTAGCCGTCTCTGCTACGTTGACATCAGCTGTCAGGGCGTGAGCGCTGTCAACAGCAGAAACACAGCCTGCTCACTTTGAGCAATCATATCTGTGACCAGTAAACTTATTTCCCAACTATATGCTTTTAAAATAGCTGCAGGATAGATTTTCAGTCTATATTTTTTTTCAAAAAATCTTTATTATTATTTCAGTATATAACAATTAAAATTTTCTATATAGAAAAACAATAAGCATAAAAATAAATGAGGAGAAAAAGTCTAAGAATAAAGGCAAATATATGTACATTTACATGTTTGTATATGTCTCTAGGGAAAAAATGAGAAATACTTTTAAAATGCTTTTAAAATAGTCAAAGGATAGACTTTCTGTCTATCTTTAAAAAAAATCCTTATTATTATTTCAGTACATAACAATTAAAATTTTCTATACAGAAAAAATAAGCATAAAAATAAATGAGGAGAAAAAGTCTAAGAATAAAGATATATGTGTGTGTACATTTAAATGTTTGTATATGTCTGTGTGTGTGTGTGTGTATATATATATATATATGTATATATATGTGTGTGTGTATATATATATATGTATATGGGAAAAGAGAGAAATGCTTTTAAAATGCTTTCAAAATAGCCGAAGGGTAGATTTCCAGTCTACCTTTTAATAAAGCAAATAAAATGCAAGAAATAACAGGAAAACTGTATGGCACGTTCTACATACAATGGATCAAGATTACATAGACTACACTATCTAACACAATTTTTGTTCCAGGTTATAAATGTCATTTCCTAATTGGCCCTGCTCACTGTGATTTATTTTCTGTGTTTAATTGTGATTTTATATTGTTTGATGTGCTTTTTATATTGTTTTTTGTATTTTATTATTTTTATTATTTTTATTGTTTTTATTGTTGTTGTATGTTGTTATTAGCATTGCTGCACTGTATTGTAGGGCTTGGCCTCATGTAAGCCACCCCGAGTTCCCTTGGGGAGATGGTGGCGGGGTGTAATTAAATAAATTGTTATTATTATTATTATTATTATTATTATTTTATCATAAAAACATGGAAAAAGCTCCCCTCCCTTTTTCCTCTTTTCTTCTTTTTATGAGAATGAAAAAAAATACATAAGAAAAGAGAAAAAAGTTTTTTAAAAAGTAAAATATATATGTAAAAAAGTAGAAATAATAAAAATAATAAAAATAAAAATAAAATCTTCTTATTGACTTCTGAATTCTTTTCCTATCTGGGCAATTAATCTCTTGTATATAAATTGTAATTAGTCTCTCCATCTTCTCTTTGTTAGATCATTTCCATCTGCTTTTTTGAAAAAAAAAGTCTAGTAAAGTCCAGTCTGTAGGGCATTTGGGTTTGCCTTCATGTCCTTTCAAAAAAAGTTAATCTATCCATGTTCTTTATACCCATTATTTTTAATTTCCAATCTTTTTCCATTGGGTTATCTCTTTAAAATTGCAACCAGAGTTGCTATAGCTTGTCAATCAATATTTTGTTATTGAGTCTCAACCAATTCAACCTAGTTTGTGTTAGCCACAAAAACAAAGTTTCTGGAGTAGAACAACTGCTTTCAAAGTAAGTTTTGTTGTTGGTTATTCGTTCAGTCGCTTCCGACTCTTCATGACCTCATGGACCAGCCCACGCCAGAGCTCCCTATCGGCCATCGCCACCCCCAGCTCCTTCATGGTCAAGCCAGTCCTTTCAAGGATAGCATCCATCCATCTTGCCCTTGGTCGGCCCCTCTTCCTTTTTCCTTCCATTTTCCCCAGCAGCATTGTCTTCTCCAAGCTTTCCTGTCTTCTCATGATATGGCCAAAGTACTTCATCTTGGCCTCTATTATCCTTCCCTCCAATGAGCAGTCGGGCTTTCTATCCTGAAATATGGACTGGTTGGATCTTCTCGCAGTCCAAGGAAAGTATCACACAATTAAACAGGAATAACACTTTCAAACCAGGAACATAACATTTAAAAAATGTTGTTACTTAGTGTTAGTTTTGATGAGTTTCTCCTATTTACTCTTCAGTTACAACGTGTATCAAGGTATGATACACTGAACCACTAGCATTAGACTTTGACTTTTCCTCTTTTGGAAACATTTACTAAGTCTGTGCAAGAAAAGATACTTAATATTTAAAAATAAATATTTTGCATTGGGCCAAATGTAATATTAGGCGCTTTAGGAACAAGGAGATGATGCGTTCAATAGACCTGTTTTGCACAATCTGCGGCTTTGGCTTCTGTAGCTGCCAGAAGAGTAGGAAAATACAAATGACAGGAAGATATGGTATCAGAGGCCGTGGAGAAGAAGATTGGGAAGTCAACAAACCCCCTACACAACCCCCAGCCTTCCTCTTTCCTCCCCAGTTCCTTTGACTTATCCGATCACACCCCCTTTCCCCTTCCCCAAACATTCACTACCCCTCAACCTAATCCCCTATTCCAATCCTACCACAACTTACCCTTTTTTACCTTTTTGAATCCTATTTTTATGTGTAAGTAAGAAAAAGTCTCAATAAAAAATTATTTTAAAAAACACAGTGGAAGGGACTTAAAAAGCCAAACAAGCAAAAAAACAAAACACTACAGCGCATGTACAAAATGACTCCCTCTGGCAAACAAAACATACAATAGCATATCCATACTCTCTTCCAGACTACAGATCCCAGCATCCCCTAGAGCAGGCCCTTTAGGAGAGGAGGATGATTCAAATGCACTGCTTCCAAGCTGCAAGCTTTCTGCTCCTCGGATTTCTTTGAGAGCATCCCAATCCTTGAATATTTCCAATTTCCTATTCCTGGACTGCAACTCAAAGCAATCCTCCAGATAGATAAGGTAGATAGATGAGATGGATAGGTTGGTAGATAGATAGATTGATCAGGAGGGCTGCTGGGAGTTGCAGTCCAAGAATAGGTAGAGAAGGAAGAAAGAGGAGAAAGAGGGAGGGAAAGAAAAAAGGGGGAGGAAGGGAAGAGGAAGAGAAGGAAGAAAGGAGAAAGGGGGAAAAAAAGGGAAGGAATGAGAGAAAGAAAGGAGAGAAAGAGGGAGGGAAGGTTGGCCACAGCAATGAGTAGTGGGTACAGCTAGGTTAATATTTAATTTTACACACATATATATCCCTCGTAAAAATAGTCAATCAAGAGAGAAAATATTTCCAACTGGAACTTATCTACATTTTTCTAGAAGATTAATTTGGAAGCATAGGCATTTTGTCACTTATCCAAAGACGTTGCAAGCAAAAGTGGGACTGTTATCACTGAATGGGGCTTTCCTGTTGGTTCTCACTGACAAACAAAACTGTCCATCAAATATTCCATGCAAATGTAACCTATTTACCTGTGTTTCTTTTTAATGTCAGCAAAAACCTGGATATGTTCTGCGCCAATTTGCTTCCGGTATCTCAGTAAGTCACCAGCACAAGCATTCAGAATCCCTTCATCCGCCACATGAGAAAAAACAAAGCCTTCAGCTCTAATAAAGTCAAGACCTGTGAACAGTAATAAACCAAGATTACTGTAATAAACCTGAGTGAGAGCCAGGCAGGAACAGTCAATCACAGTTAGTTACTAGACAATGCCAAACGCAGAATGGGATTTTATGAAAGACCAGTAATGCATTCGCAGGTTGATTCTCATTCCTGATGCTTGTTTCCTCACTCCGCACAAGACATTCTCTTAACTTACCTTTCAAGCTTGTCCTAAAGAAAACAAATGTACTCCTCTTCCCACAGCCTTCCTTCTGATTCTAGAAAAGCAAAGATACTACCCGCTTCTTGCTTGTCTAATGGCATTCACCATTAAAAAGCATTTCTGAGATAAGGTAAATGGGGAAGGAGAGATGCAAGGACTTACTACTACCAGCTTAAATTTGATCTTAAATTTTTGATGGAGGGTTTCTTATTTTTAATGAGGACATCTTTACTGAGCGATGGTTTATGTTTTGAAAGTTGACATACTTCCTGAGGAGGTATACACGGAGACCAATGAAACAAACAGAGTGGAAACTATTTGAGGAATATAAGAAAACCAATTAAATACCCAAGGGTTTCACCCAAGTTAATAAACAGAAATAAGAGAGGACACTAGCTGCAATGAAAAGGGGGGTTTATAAAGCAACAAACAAAAAACAAACAAACAAACAATTTTTAAAGGTATACTTCCTTAACAGGAAGAGAATATAGAAGGAAAATATATATTCCACCAAGAAGAAGAATGGAAGTCAACTTGTGTTTATGTTTTGTTTCGTTTGTATTGTTGAACCTGTTTTATTTATTTATTTATTTATTTATTTATTTAGAACTTTTATATACTGGTCTTCTCAACCTCCGCAGAGGGGCTCAGGCCGGTTTACAACAAAGGATTCATAACAATAGTTTAAAATATCACATCACATAATGCACTAATACATAAAATACATTAAAATACAATCATATAATTACTTAAGACCAAGTCATCAGAATGAAATCACAATTCATCACCATTTGTCCGTGTGCTAAATTCCAGAGCCAAGTTTTCACTAGCTTTCTAAAAGTCAGGAGAGAAGGGGCAGTTCTAATCTCCAGTGGGAGAGAGTTCCAGAGCTGAGGGGCCACCACCGAGAAGGCCCTGTCCCTCGTCCCCAACAGCCGTGATTGCGAGGGTGGTGGGACCGAGAGCAGGGCCCCTCCAGAAGATCTCAATAACCCTGATGGTTCATAGGGGAGAATCCGTTCGGACGGGTAAATTGGGCCGGAGTTGTTTAGGGCTTTATAGGTCAACACCAGCAATTTGAATTGTGCTCAGAAACTGATTGGCAGCCAATGGAGTTGACGTATTGTATTCTTCTTTCTTAAATTGCATCTTACTTTTTTCGGGTTTTTTTTTTGTCTGATCTCCTTCCTGCTTCCCTCTTACTTACCCCTTTACCACTGGAATTCCCACACTACCCTTCCTACCTTTCTTGACCCCTCCCCAACCCTCCATTAATGTTTTGCAACACTGTATTCAAAAACACCAATAAATAAATAAACAAGTTCCAAGTAAAACTGGCATTTTAGAGACTTCTCTGCTGCCTGGTTTACTGGCAGGCCAAGTCCATTTTCATAGCTGTACTAAAGTTTTAGTGTAAAACTAATACTATGGTAAAATAGTAGGAAACCCTTATTTCCTTATAGCTACCTAAGCTCAATGTTCGTGAACTGCTTAAGTTCAGATGCCATCATTCAGAATTGACACTGTGCAAGTGACTTATACATGAGTATATATGGTAGTACTAGCCATCCCCTGTTATGCGTTGCTGTGGCCCAGTCTGTATATATGTGTTTTGTGTGTATATATGTTTTTAAATATTTGTGTATCTGTGTATATATGTGTGTTTGCGTGTATATATATATATATATATATATATGTGTGTGTGTGTGTGTGTGTGTGTGTGTGTGTGTGTGGGTGTATATGTGTGTGTGGAGATGTGTATATATGTGTATATATTTGTGTGTTTATATGTATATATGTATATTGTATATATGTGTGTGCTTGTCTATATGCATATTTGTGTTTATATATGTGTGCATGTATATGTATATGAGTGTGTGTATTTAGATGTATGTGTGTGTATATTTGTGTGTGCTTCGGTATATATGAGAAGGGTATTTTTTAAGTAAGGTCCGTTTTGTTGTGGACACTAGTAGTTCGCGTGCATACCGCAACGAGCGCGTGCGTCGTGCACCGGCATGCCTTGGGAACAACTGTGCTCAGTTTCCGCTCTGTAGCTCACCTGTACGGTTCTGTTCTGTGCTTTGAAAATGTTTAAGACTCTCAACTCACCTTCCTCCGCATGTGAGGTTCGCTCAGGGATACGGTTTTTGTCAGCAAGGGACCTGCCTGCTGCAGAAATCCATCGACAGATTTGTGAAGTGTACGGTGAGACTGTTATGAGTGAAAGCAAAGTGCGTAAGTGGGTACGACAATTCAAAGATGGCCGTGACAAAGTCCATGATGAGGACCGCTCTGGTCGCCCTTCTTTGATTACAGACGATTTGGTTATCGGAGCAGGCGGCAAGTTTTTATGAAGAGGGTATTTTAAAATTGGTTCAGAGGTATGATAAATGTTTGAACAAACTTGGCAACGAAAAATAGATTGAAGTATGTACTTTCTGAAAATAAATTTACTTTTTTGAAATAAACTTTCGTTGTGTACTTGTGTTCAAACGGACCTTACTTAAAAAATGCTCCTCGTATATATACATATGTGTGTGTATGTGTGTGTGTGTGTGTGTGTTTGTGTGTGTGTGTGTGTGTGTGTGCATATATATATATATATATATATGTAGGGTGTATTTCTGGGGTTTTTAAGTCTGTTCTGCTGGATTTTGTTGTTGTTTTTGTGTGTGTATGTGTGTGTGTTTTTTTGTTTTTGTTTTTGGTTTGTTTTGCTTTTTTGTAATTTTAGGGGTGATGAACACTCATTGGTCTGTTAGGAGTGTACTGTCCAAATTTGGTGTTAATTCGTCCAGTGGTTTCTGAGTTATGTTAATCCCACAAACGAACATTATATTTTAATTTATATAGATCTGTGAGCCATTTCATCCTTTAGACTGCTAGTGTTCAGTATTTCTTTTTTCATTTCTTACTTTGATGGATTGCTTTTCAGCGCTATATCTTGGGTTTTTCTTTTAATGATGGAAACTCAGTGATGTCACTACCTTGGCCAAAACCGCGTCACTTCTTGATTCTTGTTTTTCCGTGAGAAGCGGCAGAGTTTTTCCCCCACGCCTGTGCAATGCTTTGCTAATCTTTGTTCACAACTGCCTCATTATTAACAGGTGTACCATGTGTTCTTCAGTGGTGCATAATTTCCTGAGCGTAGATCCTGACTTAATTAACTGCATCTGTTTGGGGCTGCACAACATGATGCATATTACTGAGTCTTGGGAACATTTACGGAGGTGATAAAGATACAAATATAGACGCTTTCTGCACTGCAGCTATCATTTTGCTATCTTTTTGATCGTGCTTGTGTCACCACATCTGGGCTAGCTTCTTCTCTTCCTAATCTTACTGATTCATATCAAATTATTTGATAGAACAATTAGCATACATGGCATAAAGATGAATGCTGTGCAGGGGTGTGAATCATGTGGCCCTCCAGATGCTATTGAATTGCCATACCAGCATTCCTTGCCATTTACTGTGTTGGCAACCCAGCTGCATCTGGAAGACTGCATAGTTCCTAGTTTATTGTGGCCTGTGTCTCCTTGCACATGTGTTGCACAGTAAGTAGGTTAGTTCGCAGCACTCTCTGGACCATCCTCCAGAAAATCCGGTGCCCTAACAAATTTGTGAGCATCCATGATGACATGATGGCAACAGTCTTGGACAGCAGTGGCTCCCAAAGTGACCCATTTAAGGTGGAATCAGGTCTCAAACAGGGATGTATTATTGCCCCAATCTTATTCTCCATCTTCATCGCTATGATACTTCACCTTGTTGATGGGAAGCTTCCCACCAGAGTGGAAATCATCTATCGGAGAGATGGCAAGCTATTTAACTTCAGCAGACTGAAAGCCAAAACCAAGGTTACAACAACATCTGTTATAGAACTCCAGTAGGCTGATGACAACATTGTCTGTGCACATTCAGAAGAAGACCTACAACAGTGGTTCTCAACCTGGGGTCCCCAGATGTTTTTGGCCTTCAACCCCCAGAAATCCTAACTGCTGGTAAAATAGCTGGGATTTCTGGGAGTTGTAGGCCAAAAACATCTGGGGACCCCAGGTTGAGAACCACTGACGTACAAGCCACTCTAAACACCTTCGCAGAAGCCTACGAGAAGCTTAGCCTCTCATTGAACATCGAGAAAACCAAAGTGCTCTTCCAGCAGTCACCAGCCAATCCCTCTCCAATGCCAGAGATACAGCTTAATGATGTAACATTAGAAAATGTTGACCATTTCCGCTACCTTGGCAGCCACCTCTCCACCAAAGTCAACATCGACACCGAAATACCAACACCGCCTGAGCTCTGCGGGGGAAGCATTTTTCCGAATGAAGCAGAGAGTGTTTGAGGACTGGGATATCTGTAGGGATACCAAGGTGCTTGTTTATAAAGCTATTCCCCTCCCAACCCTGCTATATTCCTGCGAAACATGGACTGTCTACAGACATCACATGCAATTTCTGGAACGATTCCATCAGTGCTGCCTCTAGAAAATCTGGCAAATCTCTTGGGTAGACAAGCGGACAAATGTCAGTGTGCTGGAAGAAGCAAAGGCCACCAGCATCGAAGCGATGGTCCTCCGCCATCAACTCCATTGGACCGGCCACGTTGTCCGGATGCCTGACCACTGTCCTACAAAGCAATTGCTCTACGCTGAACTCAAGAATGGAAAACGGAATGTTGTTGGGCAGGAAAAGAGATTCAAAGATGGGCTCAAAGCCAACCTTAAAAACTCTGGCATAGACACTGAGAACTGGGAAGCCCTGGCCTGTGAGCCCTCCAGCTGGAGGTCAGCTGTGACCAGCAGTGCTGCAGAATTTGAAGAGGCACCAATGGGGTGCGAAAGAGAGAAACGTGCCAAGAGGAAGGCGTGCCAAGCCAACCCCGACCGGGACCGCCTTCCACCTGGAAACCAATGCCCTCACTGCGGGAGAAGATACAGGTCAAGAACAGAGCTCCACAGTCACCTACGGACCCATCCTGGAGGATTACCCTACTCGGACAATGAGGGATCGCCTAAGTAAAGTAAGTAAGGTTACTTCACTTGGTTAGAGTATCATATTAGTAAGGTAGTCAAGCCATAGTTTGATCCCATATGTACCTGGATGGAGGAATAGTAGCTTTATGCTTTGCTTTTAGAGGGTCTCAGGTTCTGTCCTTGAAATCAGTTCAGGTCATAGATCATGGCAAATTCACTGCCGGAAACATCAAAGTGATGCTGATGGCAGGAAACAGTCATCTGGATAAATTTCCAATCTGATATGTTTATTTGTTTTGGTTTTTGGTTTTTTAAACTTGTCACAAATACTCCATATACCCATTGCCCAAATATGAATGCAGATGGAGTTTGGGGAAAATAGACCTTGACATTTGGGAGGTGTAGTCACTGGGATTTATAGTTTACCTACAATCAAAGAGCATTCTAAACCCCACTAACGATAGAATTGATCCAAACTTTCCACACAGGACTCCCATGACCAACAGAAAACACTAGAAGACTTTGGTGGGCATTGACCTTGAGTCTGGGAGTTGTAGTTCACCTACATCCAGAGAGTCCTGGATGTAGGTGAACTGGACCAAATTTGGCATGAATATTCCATATGCACAAATATGAACTCAGGTGGAGTTTGGGGAAACCTTGATATTAGGGATTTATAATTCACCTACAATCAAAGAGCATTTTGAACCCCACCAATGACAGAATTGGGTCAAACTTCCCACGCAGAGCAACAGAAAAGACTTAAAGCCATCCAGCCCAACTCCCTTCACCAGGGCAAGAAAACGTAATCAAAGCCCTCCTGACAAAGAGCCATCCAGCCAAAGATATAGACAGATATATATGATTCACACACAGAGAAATATAGTATCATAGATTTGGAAAGGGACCCCTGAAGAAGGGCAATGATATGTTGCCTGTTCCAGAGAAGGCAAACCAGACACTCTCCACATCAACACTGACAAAGAAACAGAAAGAAATACTGTTTACCCACAAGCAGAAAGAAATTACATATATTAGAAACCAACACTTTCTCATTACTTTATTTTCCAGATCACCAGACTGGGCCACAGAAACGCCTGGCAGGGGACGGCTAGTTCAAAATAAATGAAGACTATAAAGTGTTGTCTAAAGCCACACAAGGGCACCTTGTTCTTTTCTAAAAGCATAGGAAAAATATGAACAACAAAGGAGGAAATATATCTGAAATTATAGAGTGAACCTTAATATAAAGATATATCTGCTGTCTAATCAATTCTCCTTATTGACTGAAGATCCTAGTTGCTTAAGTAAACCAAGGCATTCATCTGCAGCAATGAAGGACAAAAAATAGCTTTTTGAGAATAAAATAGAATATGAAAAAATAGTGCCAATCTCAGAAACAGATGTTAGGTATAATAGATGATTCATCTGTCACAGTTTGCATCATAATACATTAAAGGGATTGTATAAAGTAATGTATGCTTTCAATATTAATCATCCAGCATTCTGGAACGTGATGCAGAAACAAAATGCTGGAAGTTTAAAACTAGGATTCCAACAGACTGAAAACAAATTTGCTTGGGCATAATTTGTATTATTAACTAGCTATCCCCTGCCACACATTGCTGAGGCCCAGTCTTGTGATCTGGAATATAAAGTAATGAGAAAGTGTTGGTTTCTAATATATGTAATGTCTTTCTGCTTGTGGGTAAACAGTATTTCTTGGTGTTTCTTTGTCAGTGTTGATGTGGAGATTGTTTGGTTTGCCTACTCTGGAACAGGCAACATATCATTGTCCTTCTTTACGGGTCCCTTTCAAATCTATGATACTATATTTGTGTGTGTGTGTGAATCATATCTATCTATCGCTATGGCTGGATGGTTCTTTGTGAGGAGGGCTTTTATTAGGTTTTCTTGCCCTGGTGAAGGGAGTTGGACTGGATGGCCTTAAGCAGGGATCCTCAAACTAAGGCCCGGGGGCCGGATACAGCCCTCCAAGGTCATTTACCCTGCCCTCGCTCAGGGTCAACCTAAGTCTGAAACGACTTGAAAGCACAAAACAACAATCCTACCTCATCAGCCAAAAGCAGGCCCACACTTTATTATTTATTTATTCATTTATTTAGAGCTTTTATAACCCGATCTTCTCAACCTCCGAAGAGGGACTCAGGCCGGTTCACAACAAGAGATTCATAAACAATAGTATAAAAACATCACACTTCATAATATACTAATCCATAAAATACATTAAAATATAAACATAAAATTACTAGGCTTGGGCGGTTTCATTCATTAATTTCGTAATTCGTTATTAATTCGTATTTAAATTAGCTTACGATCCGATATTGAGCCATGCAGGACTACTGTGAGGAGTAATTAAAAATCAAAACAATTTTTCCAATTTATTTCGTATTGTTTCGTAATTGTTTCATAATTGTTTCGAAATTGTTTCGTAATTATTTCCGTATGTCTGGTGCAAGTTTTATAGTTGTTGTTTGTTTTATCAGTGATAAAAAATAAATTATCACACCAACAGTCAACAACAGAGGGAGAGGGAAGCTTCAGAAGTTCCCCCTGTCCCATTTGGAGGGTTTTTTAGCATATTGCGCAATCGCGTCCGCCATTAACGAATCGATTCGTAATTTTACAAAATTTCATATATTTCGAACTTTTTAAAAGGAAAATTTCGGAATTCTTTAAAAAAACAAAACGCAAGGGTCCCCTAAAAACGAAACGAGTTTAGAACCAAATTTTTCCATTGTTACCCAAGCCTAATAATTACATAAGGCCAAGTCTTCAGAATGAAATCACAATTCAACACCATCTGTCCATGTGGTCAAGAGTTATTGACTCACTCATCAAATGCTATATTCCAAAGCCAAGTTTTCACCAGCTTTCTAAAAGTCAGAAGAGAAGAGGCAGTTCTAATCTCCAGTGGGAAAGAGTTCCAGAGCAGAGGGGCCACCAACGAGACGCGCTTGCGAGGGTGGTGGGACCGAGAGCAGGGCCCCTCCAGAAGATCTTAACAACCTTGATGGTTCGTAGGGGAGAATCCGTTCAGACAGGTAAACTGGGCCGGAGTCATTTAGGGATTTATAGGTCAACACCAGCACTTTGAATTGTGCTCGGAAGCTAATTGGCAGCCAGTGGAGCTGGCGCAACAGAGGAGTAGTATGCTCCCTGTACCCCGCTCCTGTTAATAATCTGGCTAATCTTGTGTTTTCTGTTGGTCATGGGAGTCCTGTTATGCCACGCTTGGTTCAATTCCATCATTGGTGGAGTTCAGATTTATAGGTTAACTATAAATCCCAGCAATTACAATTCCCAAATGACAAAATCAACTTATTTTTAGTGATGGTCACTCCTTGGGTTAGTAGGTGTCTTGTGGCCAGATTTGGCAGCAATTCGTCCAGTGGTTTTTGAGTTATGTTAATCCTACAAACGAACATTACATTTTTATTTATATAGATGCACAAGCAATAAAAATGGCTTCACTGTTTGTTTCTTTGTTTTTGTTTGAAATACATTAATGAGGCAAAGTTTCAAATACTTTTTCAGGCAATAGGATTGACAAAATGGAATTCACAAATCTTTGCAATGTACTTAACAATACCAATCCTCCCCAACTCTGTGAACGAGGCAAGCCACTATTCTACCTCTACTAGGGAGTGGCTGGAAAACAATAAACATACCAACTACACACGAACGAACTAACTCACATTTGAACCCAAATCTAAGATGGCCACCGCCTTAAAGTCGTTCTGCTTAAGATCAGGTTAATTTGTTCTTAAGCGAACTTCATTAATTCCAGAAAGGTGTAATAGTTCATTACATTACATTACTGCGATATCCCGAGGTACAACTGGAATTAGATGAGCAACTATAATGAGTTAAAATTACCTCTTGTACCATTTTACTGGGCTAAAGAGGAGAAAGCCATCAATGGGTATTTATCATAAAAGACATACAGAACAATGGCTAAAATGGGTTCGGGAAGCAAGATCATCTTAGAACGGAAACAGAACTTGAAGTTTGGATCCCAATCTTGGGTTTTCCAGATCTTACTGAACTATAGTTCACACCAGTTTGGGGACTTGGTCATGTTCATCTATCTATATATAAATGCTCTGTGCGTAATGAGTACCTTAAAAAAAAAAGAACCAATGAACGAAATCACACCAAATTTGGCAACAAAACGTCTCACAACACAAGGAGTGACCATAACTCAAAAAATAATGACTTTGTCATTTGGGACTTATAGTTCACCTATAATCAAAGAGCATTCTGAACTCCGCCAATGATAGAATTGAACCAAACTTGGCACACAGGACTCCCCTGACCAACAGAAAACACTAGAAAGGTTTGGTGGGCATTGACCTTGAGTTTTGGAGTTGTAGTTCACTTACATCTAGAGAGCACTGTGGACTCAGACAATGATGGATCTGGACCAAACTTGGCATGGATACTCAATATGCCCAAATATGAGCACAGATGGAGTTTGGGGAAAATAGACCTTGACATTTGCAAGTTGTAGTTACTGGGAATTATAGTTCACCTACTACCAGAGCATTCTGAACCCCTCCAACGACAGATTTGGAGCAAACTTCCCACACAGAACCCCCATGACCATCAGAAAATACTTCAGGCCATCCAGTCCAACTCCCTTCACCAGGGCAAGAAAATGTAATCAAAGCCCTCCTGACAAAGAGCCATCCAGCCATAGATATAGATAGGTTAGATATATAGGATTCACACACAGAGATATATAGTATCCTAGATTTGAAAGGGACCCCTAAATAAGGACAATGATATGTTGCATGTTCCAGACAATCTCCACATCAACAGTGACAAAGAAACAGCACG
Organism: Anolis sagrei ordinatus; assembly: GCF_025583915.1. NCBI lineage: Eukaryota > Metazoa > Chordata > Lepidosauria > Squamata > Anolidae > Anolis > Anolis sagrei. The sequence goes on from NW_026847993.1 coordinate 41,186,495, forward strand.
AAATACTATTTACCCAGAAGCAGAAAGAAATTACATATATTAGAAACCAACACTTTCTCATTACTTTATGTTGGTACGGCTGTACCAGGAGCTCCAACTTTATTTGCTTTGTATTAAATGTTTGCTTGCAGTCCTAGGTTTCAGGGGTTCTGCAGAAAGGTGGCTTCCTTTGGTTGCAGTCATAGGGCAAGTCACCTGTCTATCATCGTTAAGTTTTGGTTCTGACCCTTGCTCAGGGCAATTGGGAAGGGAAGGGAGCCATTTTTAGTTAGTCTCAGTAAGGAAAGCTAATGTAGAGGACATGTTCAAGCTTCTCCTGTACAAAAGCTTCAACCCTTAAGACTTTCTGGGGGAGAACAGTCTTAAGAGCATCCAAAGATCTCCAAAGATTTCCAGGGAAACATCCCCAAAGCTTTGAGGAATTTCGGAGGGTGAACAGTTTGAAAGACCAAAGAACTCTAGCTGGAGAATCTACTGGCCTTACTGGTAGGTCCACTCGGTGCTCAAGACGCAGTTCGACCCTGTAGCGGAGCCCACATCAGTAAGGCTTAGATTACAGTCAGCCTGGGAGAAGTTAAAAAGCGATTTTCCTTTAAAGTCAAGAAACAGTTATTGAAGACAATTGCCTGTCCCTTGTGGACAAGATTAGGAAGCCACCAGTTGCATAAAGGCTTGGAAGCATTTCTTTACTGAAGACAAGAGAAGTTTCTGTTTGATTGTTCATTAATAAAGGACTTTGTTATACTTCACAAGCCATCTAAAGACCATTTGTGGTGGAAAATCCTTGAAAACTTCTCTTCAGGGGCCCCTGGCTTTCCGCTGGGCTCAAGTCGCACGTCCTATTTAAAGGCAATTATTTACAGGCCCAGCGCGCGACAAAACATACTTTATTTTCCAGATCAACAGACTGGGCCACAGCAACGCCTGGCAGGGGATGGCTAGTTCAGCCCACACATCTTATAAAAACAAATACATTTTTCTAGAATCAACAGGCGGCCACTTTTTCTTTGTTCTTTACATATTCTAACTACACTCCCTGCTAGGACAGCTTAATGAGGGAGTTGACATTATGAAAAGAATATAAAATCCACCTTGGTTTTGCAGAAATATTGTGTCAACTGAGGCAGTCACAAATCTAAGCAATCTGCTCATCAACATGGTATGTGCAACTCTAGTGTGGCAAACAGTCTCAAATCACTTCGCTTACCTGCCGCAAGAGCGACTGCCACGGCCTGCTGATTTGCAGCACACAGAATCTGCACGCCAACCGGGAGAAGAGGGACTGTCTGTTTCACGGTGGCACAAATGACCGCCATGGCTGCTGTAATTTCTGCACCAATGCTGACTGCATATGGCCGGTCGTGCATATTTTCTACAATTAAACCGTCCTGTGGGAATTAATAACAAAGTAAGCCTGTTAAAATCACAAGAGCTGCTGAAAAAGAGCCAGCCTGGAAAAGAGTAGATAGATTTGGAGATTTATTCATTCATTTATTTATTTATTTGCCGTGTCAGGGCAACCAGTCAATTGTATTACATTTCTAACAGAACAAAACAAACAAACAGACAAAACCACAAAATTTGCAAGCTTGTTATTTTATTAAATGTCCTTTGACCAGTATCTGGCCACTTGGAGTGTTGCTATAAGGTCCTCCCTTGTGCATGTGGTGGGGCTCAGGTTGCATTGCAGCAGGTGGTCAGTGGTTTGCTCTTCTCCACACTCGCATGTCATGGATTCCACTTTGTAGCCCCATTTCTTGAGGTTGGCTCTGCATCTCGTGGTGCCAGATCGCAGTCTGTTCAGTGCCTTCCAAGTCGCCCAGTCCTCTGTGTCCCCAGGGGAGAGTCTCTCATTTGGTATCAGCCATTGATTGAGGTTCTGGGTTTGAGCCTGCCACTTTTGGACTCTCGCTTGCTGAGGTGTTCCAGCGAGTGTCTCTGTTGATCTTAGAAAACTATTTCTAGATTTAAATTGCTGACGTGCTGGCTGATACCCAAACAAGGGATGAGCTGGAGATGTCTCTGCCTTGGTCCTTTCACTATTGACTGCTACTTCCCGGCGGATGTCAGGTGGTGCAATACCGGCTAGACAGTGTAATTTCTCCAGTGGTGTAGGGCACAGACACCCCGTGATAATGTGGCATGTCTCATTAAGAGCCACATCTACTGTTTTAGTGTGGTGAGATGTGGTCCACACTGGGCATGCATACTCAGCAGCAGAGTAGCACAGCACAAGGGCAGATGTCTTCACTGTGTCTGGTTATGATCCCCAGGTTGTGCCAGTCAGCTTTCGTATTATATTTTTTCTAGCACCCACTTTTTGCTTGATGTTCAGGCAGTGCTTCTTGTAGGTCAAGGCACGATCCAGAGTGACTCCCAGGTATTTGGGTGCGCTGCAATGATTTGGAGATAAAGCTCAAGGAATTGGCATTGTAATTGTAACAAAGCAGGACATCAGTCCAACTAAGTGCAGAACCAGGAGCCTTAAATAGTCGCCTGAGAATTCTTTGTCTTCATTTCTAGAAACATAAAAAGTACTCTCAAATGTGTGGGCTGAATGGCTTGCCTTGTTCACATTTCTATTCTGCATGGAAAAACGTTTTCATTTCAATTATCATGCAAAGTACGACATAAACAGACATAAACAGAATCCAGACAAGAGAGAGGTCCTTCTGGACAGTCGCAAGGCCAAACAGGGGATAGGGTCACAGCCTGTGCTGGATGGGGTCACACTTCCCTTGAAGGCGCAGGTTCATAGGTTGGGAGTTCTCCTGGATTCATCACTGAGCCTGGAATCCCAGGTTGCAGCGGTGGCCAGGGGAGCGTTCACACAGTTAAAACTTGTGCGCCAGCTGCGCCCGTACCTTGGGAAGTCAGACTTGGCCACAGTGGTCCACGCTCTCGTTACATCTAGGATAGACTACTGCAATGCACTCTACATGGGGTAGCCTTTGAAGACTGATTGGAAGCTTCAAATAGTCCAACGAGAGGCAGCCAGGATAATAACTGGGGAGGCATACAGGGAGCATACAACTCCCATGTTACGCCAGCTCCACTGGCTGCTAGTTTACTCCCAGACACAATTCAAAGTGCTGGCTTTGTCCTATAAAGCCCTAAACGGCCCCAGCCCAGTTTACCTGTCTGAACGCATCTCCCTCTATGAACCATCGCGGAGATTAAGATCTTCCGGGGAGGCCCTGCTTTCTGTCCCGCCATTGTCATAGGCACGATTGGTGGGGAGGAGAGACAGGGCCTTCTCGGTGATTGCTCCCCGGCTATGGAACTCCCTTCCTGGTGAGATCAGGTCAACCCCCCTCCCTCCTGTCCTTTAGAAGGATGGTCAAAACTTGGCTGTGGGACCAAGCTTTCAGGACAGGGCAATAAAGAAGCAATAGGAAAGATGACCAGACCAATTAGATTAGATGCAGATAACTAGGACAGTTTTAAATGGTGTATTTTAATATTTTGATAAATATTTTTAATGTTTATGTATTGTATGTGAATTTGTGCCCCGGCATTGAATGTTTGCTGTGTATATGCTGTCCTCCCCGCTGAGTCCCCTGAGTTGGGGTGAGAAGGGCAGAATATCAATGTTTAAAATAATTAATAAATAAATAAATAAACACACTGGCATAGTTGCCACCTATAAGAGTGTATAAATAGATATTTATGAGGCATTCCTTTCTGCTCTGTTCCTTCTACCTAACACAGGCCTTCTAGTTTTACTGAATTTAATGTATTGTCGAAGGCTTTCATGGGTTGTTGGGTTTTTTCGGGCTGTATGGCCATGGTCTAGAGGCATTCTTTCCTGACATTTCGCCTGCATCTATGGCAAGCATCCTCAGAGGTAATGAGGTCTGTTGGAACTAGGAAAAAGGGTTTATATATCTGTGGAATGAGCAGGGTGGGACAAAGGACTCTTGTCTGCTGGAGCTAGGTGTGAATGTTTCAACTGACCACCTTGATTCGCATACAATGGGCTGACTGTGCCTGGAGCAAACTTTTGTTGAGAGGTAATTAGATGTCCCTGCCTGCTTCCTCTCTGTTGTTGTGCTGTTGCAATTTTAGAGTTTTTTAATACTGGTAGCCAGATTTTGTTCATTTTCATGGTTTCCTCCTTTCTGTTGAAATTACTGAATTTAGCCTTACATCCTCTGAATCTGCCTTGATGCCTTACATTATGCCACAGTACTATTAGACAGTCAACTAAAAGAGTAGAACAGAAAAACTGATATGGAAATTTGAGCTTAAACCCATAACAAAGCACATTTCATATTATAATTTAGCCAGATTAAGAGCAGACAAAGTTCTTAAAAACCTTTTTTTTGCTGAACCTGAATATCATTCACGTTGCACACTAAATTAATTTGGTCACCTCTCAAGCGACTACATTTCTATTATTTATCTGCATTGTGTTTTTGTTTGTGGAAAACATAACAACAGCAATAAAGTGTTCTTAAGATGAGTATTTGTGCTCACATCCCTATTCCAAACAGCTTGTCTACCCCAAAAAATCACATCAGCCACCTATTATGGGGAGAAGAGCTTTTCAAGTTATTGTAGGGAAAAAAGGGTCTTAAAAGCCGGAGAGCGCGTTCAAAAGCTATAGCTAAAAATAAACCCTATCACTTTTCAATGTACAAAGTGCTTTACCATTCTTATCAAACTTATTAAATATGACAAGAAAATGAAAGGAACTAGATTAGAGAAGCGTGGAGGACAAAGGGATAATTATTTCTTTCATTTCCCACATAAATAGGCTTGGGATGATCAGGACTCGGAGACAGAGGGCCAATCAGCCGCACATCACAATCAAGAATTATTTCCAGTCCACATGGACCAGGCGCACCAAGAGGCAGAGCTTGTGTTGCCCCAAAAGACTGACCAAAACGCCACGCAGAAAGGAAGGTTTTAAATGAAGCATGTCCTTGTTTTCTAGATGCCATTAGTGATCCTTGATTGTTCAAGCAGTCCTTAATATAACTTCCTTCTAAGTCACAGACATCAGAATAAATATCCCCTTTATTATTAATGGACAAATTTATAGCTCCAGTACTATCTATATAAATAAAAATGTAATGTTCATTTGTGGGATTACCATAACTCAAAAACCAGTGGGCCAATTGACACCACATTTGGACAGCATAGACCTAACAACCCAATGCATGTCCTTCACTCAAAATTTTTTGATTTTGTCATTTGGGAGTTGTAGTTGCTGGGAATTATAGTTCACCTACAATCAAAGAGAATTCTGAACCCCACCAACGATGGAATTGAACCAAACTTGGCACACAGTTCTCCCATGACCAACAGAAAATACTGGAAGGATTTGGTGGGCAGTGCCCTTTGGTTTGGGAGTTGTAGTTCACCTACATCCAGAGATCACTGTGGACTCAAACAATGATGGATCTGGACCAAACTCTGCATAAACACTCAAGATGCCCAAATGTGAACATTGGTGGAATTTGGGGAAAATAGAATCTTGACATTTGAGAGTTGTAGTTGCTGGGATTTCTAGTTCATCTACAAGCAAAGAGCATTCTGAACCCCACCAATGAAACAATTGGGCCAGACCTCCCACACAGAACCCCCATGTGGGCCACAGCAACGCGTGGCAGGGGATGGCTAGTCTATATAAATAAAAAGGTACTATTCGTTTGTGGGATTAACATAACTCCAAAACCACTGGACAAATTGACGCCAAACTTGGACAGAATATGACTAACAACCCAAGGAGTGACCATCACTTAAAAAAATGATTTTGTCATTTGGGAGTTGTAGTTGCTGCAATTTATAGTTCACCTACAATCAAAGAGCATTCTGAACTCTACCAATGATGGAATTGAACCAAATGTGGCACACAGGACTCCCATGACCAACAGAAAACACTAGAAGGGTTTGGTGGGCATTGACCTTGAGTTTGGAAGCTGTAGTTCACCTACATTCAGAGAGCACTTTGGATCTGAACCAAACTTGGCACGAATATTCCATATGCTCAAATATGTACACAGATGGAATTTGGGGAAAATAGACCTTGACATTTGGGAGTTGTAGTTACTGGGATTTATAGTTCACCTACAATCAAAGTGCATGCTGAACCCTACCAAAGACAGAATTGGGGCAAACTTCCCACACAAAACCCCCATGACCAACAGAAAATACTTAAGGGCATCCAGTCCAAATCCCTTCACCAGGACAAGAAAGCGTAATCAAATACTGTTTACCCACAACCACTGGACAAATTGTGCCAAATTTGGCCACAAGACACCCACTAACCCAAGGAGTGACCATCACTCAAAAAATTGATTTTGTCATTTGGGAGTTGTAGTTGCTGGGATTTATAGTTCACCTACAATCAAAGAGCAATCTGAACCCCACCAACGACAGAATTGGGGCAAACTTCCCACATAGAACCTCCATGACCAACAGAAAATACTTAAGGCCATCCAGTCCAACTCACTTCACCGGGGCAAGAAAACTTAATCAAAGCCCTCCTGACAAAGAGCCATCCAGCCATAGATATAGATATATATGATTTATACACAGAGAGATATAGTATACTAGATTTGAAAGGGACCCTTAAAGAAGGACAATTATATGTTTCATGTTCTAGGGTGGGCAAACCAGACAATCTCCACATCAACACTGACATAGAAACAGCAAGGAGTACTGTTTACCCACAAGCAGAAAGACATTATATAGATTAGAACCCAACACTTTCTCATTACTTTATTTTCCAGATCACCAGACTGGGCCACAGCAATACGTGGTAGGGGACGGCTAGTTTAAAATAAGTATTTAAGATCTTTGCTGTGTTTTTAGCAATGAAACAGGTTCAAGCTTCTTAAATTTCATTTACAGTACTTTTTTATCTTTTGTCAAAGCCCGTATGTTGTTACTAGAATCAAGCGATATCATCTCTGAATACGGCAAATCATGTCTGGTGACGACTGGGAGACTTGAAAGGTGCTGAACAGACTTAAGATGCAGAGCTAATCTTAAATATTGAGGATACAAAGTGGAATCCATGACATGCGAGTGTGGAGAAGAGCAAACCACAGACCACTTACTACAATGCAGTCTGAGCCCCGCCACATACACAATGAAGGACCTTCTTACAGTGACACCAAAGACATTTGACGTGGCCAGCTTCTGGTCAAAAGAAATTTAGTAAAATGCCAAGTTTTTAACTCTGTTTGCGGTTTTTTTTATACATTATAACTGTATTCTCAAATCATACAATCTTCTATATAAATAAAAATGTAATGTTCGTTTGTGGGATTAACATAACTCAAAAACCACTGGACGAATTGACAACAAATTTGGACAGAATATGCCTAATAACCCAAGGCGTGACCATCACTCATAAAAATACTGGAAAAAACAGCAGAAGAGACTTAAAAAGCCCAAAAATAAAAAAAAATACATTACAATGCATGTGCAAACCTGTATAAGATGCTAGTTCTGACCTTTAAAACTCTTTACGGCCAGGGTCCATCGTACCTTAGGGACCGCCTCTCCTTCTCCCATCATCGGAGGTCGCAATGACCAGCCCAACGTGACCTACTCCATATACCAGGTCCTAGAGAAGTGCCCTTGGAAAGGACCAGGCGCAGATGGGCTTTCTCTATTTCTGCCCCTGCCTTGTGGAATTCCTTGCCGCCCTACATGAGAGCCATGCGTGACTTAGTGCCTTTTACTCTCGCACTTAAGACCTGGCTTTTTACTACAGCATTCGATCTCTGTTGATTTTTAATTTTTGTATGTATGTATTTTATCTTTTGTAATTTAGCTGTAAATCGCCTGGAGCATTCTCGGATGGAGGGCGATTAATAAGTTATTAAATGATGATGATGATGATGATGATGATGATGATATACACAAATATATATGCACATATATACACACACAAAACACGTATACACAGACTGGGTCACAGCAACGTGTGGCAGGGGATGGCTAGTCTCTGAATAAAAACTCAGACACCATTTGATCAAATATTTGAGAAAAGTGAACATAATGTCCTTGGTAACTGGTTTTCCCCACAATATATGACTGAATGGCTTCTGCCAACCTAGCAGTTTCAAAAATGCAAATGTGAGTAGATTAATAGGTACTTCTCCGGCGGGAAGGTAACGGAGGTCCCTGCAGTCATGCTAGCCACATGACCTTGGAAGCATTTACGGGCAACGGTGGTTCTTAGGCTTAGAAATGGAGATGAGCACCACCCCCCAGCATCGGACACAACTTGACTTAATGTCAAGGGGAAACCTTTACTTATTTTGCTGTATGGGGTGCTACCTTGTTCTGTCAGTTCTAAATTACTGCCTGTCAGCTTCACTGATGGTGACTCATAATATTAGCAAATAAAAAGGAAGACTTTTTCTTTTCGTGTTCTCCAATATTTTTTAATGAAAACCCTAGGAGACAACGTGGCACAACACAAGGCTCTATCAGAACCCGAGGGTGCAGGGTGTCTGATGTTTAGCTACAGATATTTTATGCCAAAATGTTGAGTGAGATAAAAGCAGTAAAGCTTGTAGGCTCTCTCCCACTCTCTGCCATTGCCTTTATAAAAATTTGAAAGCAGCATCTAGCAAAATTGAGCGAGTTCTAAACCCCTCTGAATCTGTCACTGCATATAATCTTGTCATGGCAATTTTGATTGTGTTTGGCAAAACAAGCATAGAGCAGCTACAATTTTTCAGCACAGATGGCATCATGTCTGAGCATTCACTTGTTTTCATTAATATGCTCCAGCATTATAAATCTTCCATATTTATTATGTTCTTTTAAAAAAGAATCACTAATGCATCAAACAAGCTACCTTCTTTTAGAAAAAAAAACCCTGAGGATTTGCTTTCATCAGTCATGTCTGCATACCACTTTGAAACAGCGAGATGTACTAGCAATCCTTTCGATTCCACTTCACTGTTCAGCAAATTTTTAAGGGGCTATAGAAGAGTTATAGCTACAAAAAAGGCATTGATAGATAGACCAATCACGTTAATGTAGATTCCCCTCAAATCAGTGGAAATACAGCCCTGTTAAAAGTTTGAAAGTCATCTATAGAAATTGGTTGTTGTAGGTTTTTTTTGGCTATATGGCCATGGTCTAGAGGCATTCTCTCCTGACGTTTCGTCTGCATCTATGGCAAGCATCCTCAGAGGTAGTGAGGTCTGTTGGAACTAAGAAAAAGGGTTTATATATCTGTGGAATGAGCAGGGTGGGACAAAGGACTCTTGTCTGCTGGAGCTAGGCGTGAATGTTTCAACTGACCACCTTGATTAACATATAATGGCCTGACAGTGCCTGGAGCAAACTTTTGTTGAGAAGTGATTAGATGTCCTTGTTTGTTTCCTCTCTGTTGTTGTGCTGTTGTAATTTTGGAGTTTTTTTAATACTGGTAGCCAGATTTTGTTCATTTTCATGGTTTCCTCCTTTCTGTTGAAGTTGTCCACATCTATAGAAATAATACTAAATGAAACCTGAGGTCTACAGTGGGGCAACAACAGTTTTATCATAATGAAATACATTGTCATAAAATGGTAAGCAAGCCTTGGGGTTCTCCAGAGAGATGGAAATGGGAGAAGAGCTGGGAGTGAGGCACCTGATTCATAGATTTGACACCTATAACAATCTTAAGCCAGAACACCAGAAAATTGGGAAAGCCTTACCAATACTACTGTGACATAACAAATGTGACATAACATTTTGAAGATTGTAAAACCTATTTATTAAATTCTTTTGTAGACCTATGGAACACACAGATCCCCTGAAAGACAGCAAACAAAAGCAATTCTTAGTCTGGATTGTTGTAGGTTTTTCAGGCTCTATGGCCATGCTCTAGAATAATAACAACAATAACAACAACAACAACAACAATGAACAAGAGGGATCCTCTTGCTTCTGCAGGAGTCTACCGTATACCATGCAGCTGTGGACAAGTCTACACAGGGACCACCAAACGCAGCAGCATTGCCCAGGCACCAATCAAGGAACATGAAAGGCACTGCAGTCTACGTCAACCAGAGAATTCAGCCATAGCAGAGCACCTGATGAACCAACCTGGACACAGTGTATTATTTGAAAACACAGAAATGCTGGACCACTCCAGCAACCACCATGTCAGACTACAAAGAGAAGCCATTGAAATACACAAGCATGTGGACAATTTCAACAGAAAGGAGGAAACCATGAAAATGAACAACGTCTGGCTACCAGTATTAAAAAAAACTCCAAAATTAGAACAGCACAACAAGAGAGAGAAAACAAACAAGGACATCTAATAACCTCTCAACAAAGGATTGCTCCAGGCACTGCCAGGCAACCAAATGCTAATCAAGGTGATCAGTTGAAACATTCACACCTGGCTCCAGCAGACAAGAGTGTCCCACCCTGGTCATTCCACAGATATATAAACCCTTTTTCCTAGTTCCAACAGACCTCACTACCTCTGAGGATGCTTGCCATAGATGCAGGCGAAACGTCAGGAGAAAATGCCTTTAGAACATGGCCATGTAGCCCGAGAAAACCTACAACAACCCAATAATAAACTTTAGTTGTACCCGGCCACCATCTTCCCCAACGGGGACTTGGGAGGCTTACATGAGGCCAAGCCCAAACAACAAATTACAATAAAATAAACAACATCGCAGTAAGGTACAAAACATATAAATGCAATAAACAATATACACAAAACATAATAATAATAATAATAATAATAATAATAAGCAGTAAACTAAACATAATGACAGTGAGCGGGCCTCATGAAAATAAAATGATTTAAAAACTCAGGGTGAGATAAAGGAGCGGAAATTTTTTGTAAGGGAGAACACGTAGAGAGACAGGGTGATAGACAGACCTTCGTACAAGGGGGGGGGGGTGTACTCATAGGATAAGAATGTTGAGGGGAGCAATAGCTTAAGATTATGTGACTACTCTCCAAAAGTGCAAAGTGCAAAGAGTCGGGGGGTCACAAAGGAGAAGGCTCTCTCCCTTGTACCCACAAGGCGAGCCTGAGAAACTGGCAGGGGCGAAAGGAGGGCCTCCCCTGAAGATCGAAGAGTTCGGGCTGGTTCATGGAGGGAGATACGGTCATGAAGGTAGGCGGGTCCCAAACCGTTTAGGGCTTTATAGGTAAGAACCTGTACCGTGAATTGGGACCGTAAAATGAACGGCAGCCAATGGAGCTCCTTAAAAAGGGGGGTTTACCTCCTGACGTTTCGCCTGCATCTAGACAACTCTTAGTCTGTTTGCTAACAAGGCTGGGAAAAAAAACCTTTAGAATAGCCAAACAAGGGACAGAAAGAACAATTTCCTTAAATTCAGGTGTGGTCTAACCAAAGTGGAATAGAGCATGGGGAGCATGACTTCCCTAGATCTAGACACTAGGCTCCTATTGATGCAGGCCAAAATCCCATTGGCTTTTTTTGACGCCACATCCCATTCCTGGCTTATGTTTAACTTGTCCACGAGGACTCCAAGATCTTTTTCACACGTACTGCTCTCGAGCCAGGCATTGTCCCCCATTCTGTATGTCCCCGCATGTATTTCTTCAACTGTATTTCAAGACCAGGTAGCATATCTGGTTCTGAAGCATCACATTTATTTTCCCACCCCTTCTTCTCATGCCACTTTCACTCATCTTTTCCCAATATTCTGTTCCATTTTTTAAAAATTGGCCAGAAAATGAGGCTAAAAGCAAAAATGAGTGGTTCATTCAAATCCTGACTGAAGGATGGTGCATGCAATTTATATCTCCACTGTAGGCAAGCTAAAGCAGCAAGTGGTAGTATAGGGTGCAAATGAAATGTGTAAAATACACCCTGACCTTTCAAAAGGACATGGACCTTGTTAAAAATCTGCCGACCTATGGAAATTACTGCAACACCTTAGGACCAATGAAAACTGAAGTCACTGGTATCTGAGTATTGTTGCCTCTGGCTCAAGACGCCCTTTCAAGTCTTGCCTTCCAAATATACACAGCAGAAGGCTGCTTATTGTCAAAAGGTCTATTACAGGAAGGCTGTGCTTGGGCAAAAGGGACAGCCAAGTGGAAGTTACACTTGGGTGCCTTGCTTTTTAATAAGATCTGCTACATTATCCAGCAAAAGTTTGACATCATTATTGTTGTTGTTTATTGATACCCCATTTATTCTCTCTACATCAGAGACTCAAAGCAGTATACAATAAAACCAATGAAATACAATTTAAAATCTAAAAATATACAGACATTGAAATAGAATTAAATATTAATAGTATTAAAAACAAACAGTTACAATCCTTATTTATTTGCCGTGTCAGGGCAATCAGTCAATTGCATTACATTTCTAACAGAACAAAACAAACAAACAAACAGACAAAATACAAAATTTGCAAGTTTGGTAGTTGATTAGATGTCCTTTGACCAGTATCTGGCCACTTGGAATGCCTCTGGTGTTGCTGCAAGAAGGTCCTCCATTGTGCATGTGGCAGGGCTCAGGGTGCATTGCAGCAGGTGGTCAGTGGTTTGCTCTTCTCCACACTCGCATGTCGTGGATCCCATTTCTTGAGGTTGGCTCGGCATCTCGAGGTGCCAGAGCGCAGTCTGTACAGCGCCTTCCAAGTCACCCAGTCTTCTGTGTGCCCAGTGGGGAGTCTCTCATTTGGTATCAGTTGAGGTTATGGGTTTGAGCCTGCCACTTTTGGACTCTTGCTTGCTGAGGTGTTCCAGCGAGTGTCTCTGTAGATCTTAGAAAACTATTTCTTGATTTAAGTCGTTGACGTGCTGGCTGATACCCAAACAGGGGATGAGCTGGAGATGTCTCTGCCTTGGTCCTTTCACTATTGGCTGCTACTTCCCGGCGGATGTCAGGTGGTGCAATACCGGCTAAGCAGTATAATTTCTCCAGTGGTGTAGGGCGCAGACACCCCGTGATAATGCAGCATGTCTCATTAAGAGCCATATCTACTGTTTTAGTGTGGTGAGATGTGTTCCACACTGGGCATGCATACTCAGCAGCAGTGTATCATAGCGCAAGGGCAGATGTCTTCACGGTGTCTGGTTGTGATCCCCAGGTTGTGCCAGTCAGCTTTCGTATGATATTGTTTCTAGCACCCACTTTTTGCTTGATGTTCAGGCAGTGCTTCTTGTAAGTAAGAGCACAGTCCAGAGTGACTCCTAGGTATTTGGGTGCGTTGCAATGCTCCAGTGGGATTCCTTCCCAGGTGATCCTCAGAAGCAACCAGAAGTTACAATCCTTAAAACTGATTAAAACAACGCATTCAGAGCTAATACTGCAATATAGTCTGGATGCAAACACCAGCCTGATTACAGGAAAAGAAGCAGGAAAAAAAATCATCTTCGAGTATTGTGCAGAGCCCAGAGCAAACCTGTTTTCTGCTGCTCCAGAAACTAGAATATGCAGCAACTGACTCAAATTGCAAGAAAATGATTCCACCTAAACATTAAGAAGAATGTCTTGACCATAAGAACTGTTTGAAATGGAACAGACTGCCTTAGAAATGAGTTTGAGTGGGAATAGACTTCCTGTTCCTTTTGAGATCTTTAAAAAGAGCCTGGATTGTCATCTTCCAGAAGTGCTAGAATTAAGTGTTTCTGTATGGCAAGGGATTGAACTTGATGACCATTTGGCACCTTCCAAAGGTATGGTTCGATAAAATATATGAAATGATTTACAGTTTGTCCGTGGTTCATCTAGTTCATTTTGCAGCTAGCAATAGAGTTTCGATAGAGTTACAAGCTGGGTAGATGCGGGGAATGCCGCGGATGTAGCGTACCTGGATTTCAGTAAGGCCTTCGACAAGGTCCCCCATGACCTTCTGGCAAGGAAACTAGTCCAATGTGGGCTAGGCAAAACTACGATGAGGTGGATCTGTAATTGGTTAAGTGGACGAACACAGAGAGTGCTCACTAATGCTTCCTCTTCATCTTGGAAAGAAGTGATGAGCGGAGTGCCGCAGGGTTCCGTCCTGGGCCCGGTCCTGTTCAACATCTTTATTAATGACTTAGATGAAGGGCTAGAAGGCAGGATCATCAAGTTTGCAGACGACACCAAATTGGGAGGGAGAGCCAAGACTCCAGAGGACAGGAGCAGGATTCAAAACAATCTTGACAGATGAGAGATGGGCCAAAACTAACAAAATGAAGTTCAACAGTGACAAATGCAAGATACTCCACTTTGGCAGGAAAAACGAAATGCAAAGATACAGAATGGGGGACAATGACCTGGCTCGAGAGCAGTACGGGTGAAAAAGATCTTGGAGTCCTCGTGGACAACAAGTTAAACATGAGCCAACAATGTGATGTGGCGGCAAAAAAAGCCAATGGGATTTTGGCCTGCATCAAGAGGAGCCTAGTGTCTAGATCTAGGGAAGTCATGCTCCCCATGCTCTATTCTGCTTTGGTTAGACCACACCTGGAATATTGTGTCCAATTCTGGGCACCACAATTCAAGAGAGATATTGACAAGCTGGAATGTGTCCAGAGGAGGGCGACTAAAATGATCAAGGGTCTGGAGAACAAGCCCTATGAGGAGCGGCTTAAGGAGCTGGGCATGTTTAGCCTGAAGAAGAGAAGGCTGAGAGGAGATATGATAGCCTTGTATAAATATGTGAGAGGAAGCCACAGGGAGGAGGGAGCAAGCTTGTTTTCTGCTTCCTTGGAGACTAGGACGCAACGGAACAATGGCTTCAAACTACAAGAGAGAAGATTCCATCTGAACATGAGGAAGAACTTCCTGACTGTGAGAGCCGTTCAGCAGTGGAACTCTCTGCCCCGGAGTGTGGTGGAGGCTCCTTCTTTGGAAGCTTTTAAACAGAGGCTGGATGGCCATCTGTCAGGGGTGATTTGAATGCAATATTCCTGCTTCTTGGCAGAATGGGGTTGGACTGGATGGCCCAAGAGGTCTCTTCCAACTCTTTAATTCTATGATTCTATGAATAGTTCTCTCAACCCTTCTTGAAGATGTTTTGCTTACATTCCCAAAGATAATCAGCAATGACAACAACCTCACAACCTCTGAGGATACTTGCCACAGATGCAGGTGAAATGTCAGGAAAGAATGCTTCTAGAATATGGCCATATAGCCCAAAAAACCTACAACAACCCAGTGATTCCAGCCATGAAAGCGTTCGACAATATATTTTTAATTTTTCTTAGAATATAGAGGTCAAACTGACTACCTAATGAATCTAGGTCATACCATATCAAACTGCTAACATTACTTTTCTGAACTAGCCAATCGATGGCCATTTAAAAAATCAATTTAGAAAATTTGCATCCAGACTTAAAAAAAACAGATTTCACACTTAATTCTAATATGCCATCACTTAGTTTAATTCCAAGCCCAATGTGGGATTATTATTTTTTTGCAAAGTTCTGCAACATAAAACACAGGAGAAGTCTCAACAAAATGAGAGAAAAAGAGGTGTCTTACAATTCCTGCAGCCCTATAAATCTCAGCATCTCGACAAGCTTCTTCGGTGATTTGGGCCAATGGCAACACACTCCCAGGTGTTCCTAGAAACATAGAAAATGTTACTCTGATTCAGAATACAAACATGCACACATTTCTGGATTAATAAATACAAAGAAAGTGACAAGCCTGGTCCATATCTGGTCCACTTGATCTTCATTGAAGACCAAGTGCTAGTCCCAACAAAAACAAACCCACTGAATCAACTAAACTTACCACATTCCCATGGGTCTGTACTAATTGGAACTAAGATCTAGGTCAGTGGTTCTATACCTTCCTAATGTCGCAACCCCTTAATACATTTCCTCATGTTGTGATTACCCCCAGAAAATGGAATGTTGGTGGGCAGGAAAAGAGATTCAAAGATTGGCTCAAAGCCAACCTTAAAAACTCTGGCATAGACACCGAGAACTGGGAAGCCCTGGCCCTTGAGCGCTTCAGCTGGAGGTCAGCTGTGACCAGCAGTGCTGTAGAATTTGAAGAGGCACGAATGGAGGGCAAAAGAGAGAAATGTGCCAAGAGGAAGGTGCGTCACGCCAACCCTGACCGAGACCACCTTCCTCCTGGAAACCAATGCCCTCACTGCAGAAGAAGATGCAGATCAAGAATAGGGTTCCACAATCACCTATGGACCCACCAGAATACTGATCCTGGAAGGCTATCCTACTCGGTCAATGAGGGATCGCCCAAGTAAGTAAGTAAGTAAGTAAGTAAGTAAGCCCTCAGCCGTAAATTATTTTTGTTGCTACTTCACAACTGTAATTTTGCTACGATTATGAACCAGAATGTAAATATCTGATATGCAAGATGTATTTTCAATCACTGCATGAAATTTGACACAATATCCAATACACGCAAATTTGAGTATTGGTGGGGTCGGGGGGGGGGGAATATTGATTTTTTGTCATTTGGGAGTTGTGGTTGCTGGGATTTATAGCTCACCTACAATCAAAGAGCATTCTGAACTCCACCAATGATGGAATTGAACTAAACTTGGCACGCAGAACTCCCACGTCCAAAAGAAAATACTGGAAGGCTTTGGTAGGCATTAACCTTGAGTTTTGGAGTTGTGGTTCACCTACATCTAGAGAGCACTGTGGACTCAAACAATGATGGATCTGGACCAAATTCTACACGAATACTCAATATGCCCAAATGTGAACACTGGTGCAGTTTGGGGAAAATAGACCTTGACATTTGGGAGTTGTGGTTACTGGGATTTACAGTTCACCTACAATCAAAGAGCATTCTGAATTCCACCAATGATAGAACTGGGCCAAACTTCCCACACAGAACCCCCATGACCAACATAAAATGCTGTGTTTTCTGATGGTCTTTCGCAAGCCCTCTGATACCCCCCTCGCGACCCCCCCCCCCGGGGGTCCCGACCCCCATGTTGAGAAACACTGAACTAGGTTAAGGCCACAATTTGTTATAACATTTGTAGATGTGTTCCCACTTGGCGATTTTAACTTATACATAAAAGTGTAAAACATCCTTGTCAGAATAAGGAAACAAGGATTTACCTGGCAGGGCTTTCACATGGACCATCCCAATGACAACTGATTTCGATCGCCCAAAGAGTCGGAAAAAGCTCATTATTCACCGGAGGGGAATAGGATTCAGATATACTATTTCCAACAATATTATTATGAACCAGTTTTCTTTCAACAGGGGAGACCTGCAAATGATAATGGTTGTGTGCATGTTTGCTTCAAAATAATTGGAGTTCCTACAGATGTGTTTTTTAAGTGCCACTAGCAATGAAAATGCATTCTGCACATGGTCAGAGGCAATTCCAAATTGTTCAACATGTTATGATACTTATTTCTTATTAGTCTACAACTGAACTGGAAGATAAACGAAGTCCAAAGTATTCGTATCACTCCCAACTATCTGAGATGCCATCTACACTGCCATATAATACAGTCAGCGTAGACTTATATGATGCAGCTTAACTACACTGTCATATAATGCAGATTATCAAATCAGATAATCCACATTATCTGGTTTGAACTGGAGTATATGAGTCTACACTGCAATATAATCCAATTCAAATCAGATAATCTGGATTTTATTTGGCAGTGTAGATGGGGCCTGACCATATAATGCAGCTTAGATGGAGCGTGAATATCAATTGTAATCCTTAAAACCAAAATATGATGGCATTTTGGCTTCTTTTTTTTCCCTTTGGATCACAACTCTTCCTGATCCACACCTTGAAAAAAAAAACTATTTTGGAATAATTCTGTCTTATAAGTCTTTTTACTTATAATTCTTGGCCTTTCGGCAAAGATCAAGTGTGTAATTTAATTGAAATTTAGGATGGATGGATGCTGGCATATAATCCAAATTATCAAAGCAGATAATCCACATGATCTGCTTTGAACTGATGAGTCCGCACTGCCATATAACCCAGTTCACAGCAGATAATCTGGATTTTACATGGCAGCGTAGATCCAGCCTTGGCTGCATGGAGGTCCTTAATAAGGAACCAAGCAAATTGCCTTTGAAATTATACAAAATACATACGGTAATAGAAACCAGCTTTTGAAAACAGGTAAGGGCAGAATATGCAAAATGTAGAGCAGGTTATTAACATATTTAATAATCAATGGGCCTTTTTGTTTTTTCTCTGGAGGGATCTCTTGCTGTATGAAAACTCACCAAGAGGATACAGAAGGCAACATTTCAGGACAAATGAAAGGCAACAGTCCTGCAAGATAAGGCCTCCCCATTCTTTATCAGCACCAGACACATACTGCACATTCCCAGAAGCATTGATGACCCCGGGAGCTTCATTTTAAAACAAAAATAATCTAATATACTACAGATCTTCCACTTAACTTCTCTTACAGTATCAGTTGCCTTTTGAGAAACCCACTCTACAATGTTTTTCTTCTGGAACTCCGACACAGCAGTCCTGAAAATAAAGATGTAAATAAATACAAATGGATAACGTCTGTATTCTCAGGCCCCTTCTACACTGCCATATAATCTAGATTATCAAATCAGATAATTCATGTTATCTGCTTTGAACTGAATTATCTGAGTCTATACTGCTGTGAAATCTGGTTCAAAGCACATAATCTGTATTTTATATGGCAATGTAGGATTCCTTCCACACAACTGTATAAAATTCCACATTATCGGCTTTAAACTGGAATATATGGCAGTGTGGACTTAGGCTCCTTCCACACAGCTGAATAAAATCCCACATTTTCTACTTTGAACTGGAATATATGGCAGTGTTGACTTGGGGGGGGGGGGGTCCACATGGCCCTATATCCCAGAACATCAAGGCAGAAAAGCCACAATATCTGCTTTGAACTGGGTTGAGTCTGGGTGTGAACTGGGTTATCTGAGAAGGCTGCGCCAAATACTGTTGACAGGCCCAAGGCCCCTTCTACACTGCCAGATAATGCAGTGTAGACTCGCATTATATGAGTCTACATTGATGTCAAATGCTGTTCCAAAATGTTGATAGGCCTAAATCCCCTTCTACACTACCATATAATCCAGACTGAACTGGATTACATAGCAGTGTAGACTCATATAATCCAGTTCAAAGCAGATTATATGAGTCCACACTATGACTCTAATCAAATGTGGATCATCTGCTTTTATATGGCAGTGTAGAAGGGGTTTCAGGGCCCTTCCAGACAGCCATATAACCCGGAATATCAAGGCAGATAATCCACAATATCTGCTTTGAACTGGATTAGCCGAGGCTACTTCCACACAGCTGTATAAAATCCACATTTTATTTTATTTATTTATTTGCAATATTTCTATCCTGCCATTCTCAACCCCCGAAGGGGGACTTAGGGCGGCTTACAAACTGGCGACAATTCGAAACCTCAATATAATACAAATATAAACACAAATAGCAGCAGTTTAAAACAGTAAATAAAACATTAAGTTAAAATCACGTTAAAAACATTGTCATTAACCATATAGCCAATTTCAGTCTGGTTCAACATCTAAGGTGCTGTCATGTTAGCTGTCCAAAGGCCTGGTCCCAGAACCATGATTTAACCTTCTTTCTGAAAGAAAGGAGGAAAGACGTCGACTTGATCTCGCTGGGGAGAAAGTTCCACAGGCGTGGGACCACTGACGAGAAGGCCCTGTCCCTCGTCTCCGCCAAGCGCACTTATGAGGCTGGCGGGAACGAGAGCAGGGTCTCCATGGATGATCTTAAGCTAGAGGGAGATATGTTCGAACAGGTAAGCTGGCCTATATGAATTGGACTATATGGCAGTGTGGACTCAGATAACCCAGCTCAAAGAAGATGGGATTGTGGAATTTTTCTGCCTTGATATTCTGGGTTATAGGGCTGTCTGGAAGGACCCATAAATCCACACCGAACTGGATTATATGCCAGTGTGGACTCAGCGCCTTTCCACACAGCCATATAACACAAAATATCAAGGCAGAAAATCCCACAATATCTGCTTTGAACTTGGGTCCCTTCCACACAACTGAATAATAATAATAATAATAATAATAATAATAATAATAATAATAATAATATCTCCTTTGAACTGGAATATATGGCAGTGCGGACTCAGATAACCTGGTTCAAAGCAGATATTGTGGTTTTTTTCTGCCTTGATATTCTGGGTTATATGACTGGAAAAACCCATAAATCCACACTGAATTGGATTATATGGCAGTGTGGACTCAGGGCAAGTCCACACAGCCATAGAACCCAAAATATCAAGGCAGAAAATCCCACAATATCTGCTTTGAACTGGGGCCCCTTCCACATAGATGAATAATGTTAAAAAAAAAACAAACCTATTATCTCCTTCGAACTGGAATATATGGCAGTGTGGATTCAGATAACCCAGTTTAAAGCAGATATTGTGGGATTTTCTGCCTTGATATTCTGGGTTATATGATTGGAAGGACCCATAAATCCACACTGAACTGGAATATATGGCAGTGTGGACTCAGGGTCCTTCCACACAGCTGAATTAAAAAAAAACCCCATTATCTCATTTGAACTGGAATATATGGCAGTGTGGACTCAGATAACCCAGTTCAAAGCAGATATTCTGGGTTATAGGGCTGTCTGGAAGGACTCATAAATCCACACTGAACTGGATTATATGGTAGTGTGGACTCAGGGCAATTCCACACAGCTGAATAATTTTAAAAAACCCATTATCTCCTTTGAACTGAAATATATGGCAGTGTGGACTCAGATAACCCAGTTCAAAAAGATATTCTGGGTTATAGGGCTGTCCGGAAGGACTCTATACCAGATTATATGGGAGTGTGGACTCAGGGCAAGTCCACACAGCCATATAACCCAAAATATCAAGGCAGAAAATCCCACAATATCTGCTTTGAACTGGGGCCCCTTCCGCATAGATGAATAATTAAAAAAAAAAACCCTATTATCTCCTTTGAACTGGAATATATGTCAGTGTGGAGTCAGATAACCCAGTTCAAAGCAGATATTCTGGGTTATAGGACTGTCTGGAAGGACCCATAAATCCACACTGAACTGGATTATATGGCAGTGTGGACTCAAGGCAATTCCACACAGCTGAATAATTAAAAAACCCATTATCTGTTTGAACTGGAATATAGGTCAGTGTGGACTCAGATAACCGGGTTCAAAGCAGCTAATGTGGGGTTTTATTGAGTTGTGTATCAGCTCAAAGCAGATATTGTGGCATTTCAGGCCTTTCCTGAAAAAAAGGCCCTTCTCCGGAGGCCCCGCCCCTCAAATCGCGAGGCCCCGCCTCCTGATGACGCGCTCTTCCAGCGCCGCGGCTAGGCCCAGGCGGATCCCCGCGCTCTCCTGGATGGGGGGCCCGGCTGGGGGGCCCCTTTCCCGTCTTGGGGCCTCTCCTCTTCCTCCGCCGGGAGGGAATGGGCCCCGCGGGAAGGGGCAGAAGAGGCGGAAAGGAGGAGGAGGAGGAGGAGCCCGCCTCGCCTCAGACTCAGAGACTCACAGGGTTTGGGTGAGAAGAAGAGGCCTTCTTCCTTCAGCGCTCGGGAGGGAGGGAGGGAGAGGGACGGGGTTTCCCAGGGGGGCCTCCAGGGGCGGGCAGGGGGCGGGGCTTCCCATTGGCGCCTTCAAATGCGGAAGGCCTGCTTGGAAGCACTTTCTCATTTCGAGGATGGAGGAGGAGAAGGAGGTGAGCAGCCTGGCCTTTCCTCTGGGGTTTGGAGCACATTGGGAAACGAGGGCCTCTCTCTCCTTCGGCTCATGGAAATCAAGGAGCGGGATGGCTTTCTTTGCAATAATAAAGGGGAGATTAAGGGGTTTTCTTGGAATTATGGGGAAAATTAAAGTGTTTTCCTGCAAATATAGGGGAAAATAAAGTGTTTTCTTGGAAATATAGGGGAAATTAAGGTGTTTTCTTAGAAATATGGGGGAAATTAAGGTGTTTTCTTGGAAATATAAGGAAAATTAAAGTGTTTTCCTGCAAATATAGGGGAAATTAAAGTGTTACATTGCAAATATAGGGGAAATTAAAGTGTTACATTGCAAATATAGGGAAAATTAAAGTGTTTTCCTGCAAATATAGGGGAAAATAAAGTGTTTTCTTGGAAATATAGGGGAAATTAAGGTGTTTTCTTAGAAATATGGGGGAAATTAAGGTGTTTTCTTGGAAATATAAGGAAAATTAAAGTGTTTTCTTGGAAATATGAGAAAAGTTAAGGTTTTTGGGGAAAATATGGGAAAAGTTATGGAAATATATGGAAAATTAAAGTTTTGTCTTGGAAATATAGGGAAAATTAAAGTGTTTTCCTGCAAATATAGGGCAAATTGAAGTGTTTTCCTGCAAATATAGGGGAAATTTAAGTGTTTTCCTGCAAATATAGGGGAAAATAAAGTGTTTTCTTGGAAATATAGGGGAAATTAAGGTGTTTTCTTAGAAATATGGGGGAAATTAAGGTGTTTTCTTGGAAATATAAGGAAAATTAAAGTGTTTTCTTGGAAATATGAGAAAAGTTAAGGTTTTGGGGGAAAATATGGGAAAAGTTATGGAAATATATGGAAAATTAAAGTTTTGTCTTGGAAATATAGGGAAAATTAAAGCGTTTTCCTGCAAATATAGGGCAAATTGAAGTGTTTTCCTGAAAATATAGGGGAAATTTAAGTGTTTTCCTGCAAATATAGGGGAAATTAAAGTGTTTTCTTGGAAATATGGGGAAAATTAAAGTGTTTCCTTGGAAATATGGGGAAAATTAAGGTATTTTCTTGGAAATATGGGGAAAATTAAGGTGTTTTGGTGAAAATATGGGGACAATTAAGGTTTTTTGGGGAGAAATATAGGGAAAATTAAAGTTTTATCTGGGAAATATGGGGAAAATTAAAGTGATTTATTGGAAATATGGGGAAAGTTAAGGTGTTTTCTTGGAAACATGGGAAAATTTTAAGTGTTTTCTTAAGTAGGAGCTCTGCAATGTGCAGAAGCCTAGGTGAGCTCCTCTTCCAATAATTATAATATATATATAGGTGTGCGCGCGTGTATATATGTATACCATATATATAATTATATAGTATTATATAAAATGTTTTATATGCATATGTAGAGATATATCTTAGTTGTTTCTTTTAACTGAATTTTAGTGTTTTATGCTTGCATAAGTGTATGTTTTAACTTGGATACTAATGCTTTTAGGTCAAGCTGCTTTGAGTCCCTTTTGGGGGGAAATAAAGTGGGGTAGAAATAACTATAATCATAACCATGCTCATTTTATGCCCCTTTTTCACTTTTAGGGGGGAATCCTATTCTAAAATACTTATGACCAGGGGAGATATTTTGGGGAGTGGGGTTCCTTAAAGGGAAGGAGGGGTGGCAGGGCTTTTTCTCTGGCTCCTTAAAGTTAGGAAACAAATTATGATATATTCTCATTTCACCCCCAAATGAGATCATTTTAATGGAGGAGCAGGAGCTCTGCAGTGCACAGCAGGCCAAGTGAGCTTCCCTGCCTCCCTATCCAATATAATCCTTGGATTTCCCCCATTTTGAATCAATCTCATTATAAAATAATGTTTGTTACCACTATCTTAGTTTAAGATTACCTCAAGGGAGAGTGGAAGGAAGGGGGGTAAGTATATTCTTCATTATGTGCAAAATTTTGAAGGTATACAACTAATAAAGGGTAATATACTATTTCTTAATTTGATATCTCTTTCTCTCTACCAATTTGGACTTGTTAGGGCCTTTCTTCAGCCATTAGATTAGGATTATCTAAAATAAAGGGGTATTTTCTTGTCTAGTTTTTTGTGCAATCTTTTTAGAAGGATGCAAATAATAAGGGTGCCACGCACATTCTTAATTTGGTGTCCCTTTATATCCTTATGAGATATAAAATCATAGTTTGGGTTTGTTGGGCCCTCTCTTCAGCTGTGCACCCATGTGCTCTTTGCAGCATAAGGCTTTTTTTGGGCCTATAGGCGTTTATGGAGGATTTCTCCTCTTTGATATTCAAATAATACTTGCTTTTTTCCTTTTTTGGGGGGATACATATTGATATTTTCCTCGTTTTCTTGTCTTTTCAAGCTCTTTTCTGCTCAATTTTTTTCCATATCCTTCATCATTCTTGAGCTACTTCTAAAAAAATAAAACTTGAGTGTTGCTTAAACTGAACTGAAAGTGCTGAATGATTCATCAGTGCCCTTCTTTTCTTTCAGGTTGCTAATCAGGCCTTCTCTTGACCTCTGTAGGCCAACATGCCCAGCGAAAGGTGAGCTGCACGTCTCCTTGCAAGGCCTATAGCAGTGGGAAGCAGTAGGCCTGCAGTTCCCTAAAAAATGTATGCCATGCTTTCAGGATATTTTAATAGTGATTAAAGAGATGCATACCAAAAAAGGGAAATGCGAAAGACTGCTCAAACTTCCGTACAGTGGCCCTTATTTCTCATGCCAGTAAGGTAATGCTCAAGATCCTGCAAGGAAGACTCCAGCAATACATGGAGCGAGAGTTGCCAGATGTGCAAGCTGGGTTTAGAAAAGGCAGAGGAACGAGAGACCAAATTGCCAATATCCGCTGGATAATGGAGAAAGGCAGGGAGTTTCAGAAAAACATCTACTTCTGCTTCATTGACTATTCTAACCTTTGACTGTGTGGATCATAATAAATTGTGGCAAGTTCTTAGTGGGATGGGCATCCCAAGCCACCTTGTCTCTCTCCTGAGGAATCTGTACAAGGACCAAGTAGCACAGTCAGAACTGACCATGGAACAACAGACTGGTTCAAGATTGGGAAAGGCGTACGGCAAGGCTGCATCCTCTCACCCAACCTTTTTAACTTGTATGCAGAACACATCATGCGATGTGCGGGGCTGGATGAATGCAAAGCTGGGGTGAAAATTGCTGGAAGAAACATTAACAACCTCAGATATGCAGATGACACTACTCTGATGGCCGAAAGCGAGGAGGAGCTGAGGAGCCTTCTAATCAAGGTGAAAGAAGAAAGCGCAAAAGCCGGGTTGCAGCTAAACGTCAAAAAAACCAAGATTATGGCAACAAGAATGATTGACAACTGGAAAATAGAGGGAGAAACCGTGGAGGCCGTGATAGACTTTGTATTTCTAGGTGCAAAGATTACTGCAGATGCAGACTGTGGCCAGGAAATCAGAAGACGCTTACTTCTTGGGAGGAGAGCAATGTCCAGTCTCGATAAAATAGTAAAGAGTAGAGACATCAGACTGGCAACAAAGATCCGCCTAGTCAAAGCCATGGTATTCCCTTTAGTCACCTACGGATGTGAGAGCTGGACCTTAGGGAAGGCTGAGCGAAGGAAGAGAGATGCTTTTGAGCTGTGGTGTTGGAGGAAAGTTCTGAGAGTGCCTTGGACTGCGAGAAGATCCAACCAGTCCATCCTCCAGGAAATAAAGCCCGACTGCTCACTGGAGGGAAAGATACTAGAGACAAAGTTGAAGTACTTTGGCCACATCATGAGGAGACAGGAAAGCCTAGAGAAGACAATTATGCCGGGGAAAGTGGAAGGCAAAAGGAAGAGGGGCCGACCAAGGGCAAGATGGATGGATAGCATCCTTGAAGTGACTGGACTGACCTTGAGGGAGCTGGGGGTGGTAACGGCCGACAGGGAGCTCTGGCGTGGGCTGGTCCATGAGGTCACGAAGAGTCGGAGACGACTGAACGAATGAACAACAACAAAGAGATGCAAATTAACAAATTGGGCAATAGTAAAAGCACGTCTCGCTATACTCCCAGTCCATTAACTTTTCCTTACATTATAAACATCCATCTATCTATATATATAAAAAAATGCTATGTGCATAATGAGTGCCTTAAAAACAAAAGAACCAATGAATGAAATCTCACCAAATTTGGCAACAAAACGTCTCACAACACAAGGAGTGACCATCACTCAAAAGATTATGATTTTGTCATTTGGGAGTTGTAGTTTCTGGGATTTATAGTTCACCTACAATCAAAGAGCATTCTGAACTCCACCAACGATGGAATTGAACCAAACTTGGCACACAGGACTCCCATGACCAACAGAAAATACTAGCAGCATTTGGTGGGCCTCGTGTTTGAGAGTTGTAGTTTACCTACATCCACAGAGCGCTGTGGACTCAAACAATGATGGATCTGTACCAAACGTGGCACGAATATTCCATATGCCCAAATATGAACACAGACGGAGTTTGGGGGAAATAGACCTTGGCATTTGGGAGTTGTAGTTACTGGGATTTGTAGTTCACCTACAATCAAAGAGCACTCTGAACCCCACAAACAACGGAATTGGAGCAAATTCCCCACACAGAACCCCCATGACTAACAGAAAATACTTAAGGCCATCCAGTCCAACTCTCTTCACCAGGGCAAGAAAATCTAATCAAAGCCCTCCTGACAAAGAGCCATCCAGCCGTAGATAGAGATAGATCTATATGATTCACATACACAGAGATATAATATCATAGATTTGAAAGGAACCCCTAAAGAAGGACTACGATATGTTGCATGTTCCAGGGTAGGCAAACCAGACAATCTCCACATCAACACTGACAAAGAAACAGCAAGAACTACTATTTACCCACAAGTAGAAAGAAATTGCATAGATTAGAAACCATTACTTTATTTTCCAGATCATCAGACTGGAAACGCGTGGCAGGGGACAGCTATTAAAGATAATAAAGACTCAACATCTTGGTTTCTTTGCAGTGATCGCCAGGATAAAAGTGCTGCTATTCATGAAGGAGGGGCTCCTGCCTTTGCTGTTCGATCCCGCAAACGGAAAGCTGATGTTGTAATAGTAAGTGCATATTGTTATTAGAGTGTAAACGCAAAAAGTAATCCTATTGTTATACGTGTGAACCATTTCTATTAGAAGGATCGGCCTTGTGAGACCTTCAGCACGCAGGCGCTCCCTCATGAACTGATTCAATCAGTGGGGTGTGTGGATGCAGCTTTCAAAGGATGTGGCCTACCATTCCTGAACGAAATGTGCTTTGGTTGCTCCTACTTCACTTTCCGCACATGGAATTAACCAAACAAACCACAACTAGATGCCACATAAATAAAAGTTGATGTGTGCGTTGGGTAGATCACCACCTCTATATATATTTACTTTAATCTTGGCTACATAAATAAGAGGAACCAGATTTGGTATGAATATATTGTCTCTAGATTTCTATAGCCAATGTCAGTTGAATAAATCTTCCCAGACCTGATGTGGATTCATCTCTACTCATTGCTACAACCAAAACAAGATGACTAATAAGGCATAGTGACCCTATTAATAATGGCTTGTCGGTGTAAATGTTGCATGTTATGTGAACAAATGTTTGCAGGACTAGCTTAGGAGCTTAAAAACTAAGTTTAAAAAAAAAGTATGTTGCGATCCTAGAATTACCGTTTTGTCTCTTCAGATAATTGCAGGCTTTCAATCTGAATTCCTTATTTCCTTGTAGTTTTTACCAGATCCAGATGAAGATGTTGCTGGAATACAAATGATGAAGAAGAAGCAGAATGAAAGTCAGGTAATTGCTTTCACTCTTGATTGGTATGTAAAGGTTGTTAAAACTTGGGGAAATCATGATCAGGAAATGTTGCTTTATTTTTTCTTTTTTAAAAAAGAGCATAGTCTAATTCCAAAATGTAGTACATCTTACTAAATACAGCAGCTGGAGGTCTGGAGGCCAGTGCTGCCAGAGCAGATGGGCTTTGTTTGTTGTGAATTCTGTTTGCTACAGTTTGCTTACTACAGTTGTTGAACAGACTGTTAAATGTTTGTTTTCTGGGCCCTCCCCATGAGACACGTTCCTCTTTGTCTTGCTTTTGTATACTCCTAAAGAAATATTAATTTTAAGTAAGAGAAAATGTATATTGCAAGTACATCTACTGGACTCTGAACTAGATTGCAGCTTCCACCTTTGAACAGACCTAAATTTGCCACAGTGTTGGCTGTGCTGTAAACCCCGACTGTGCCGCACTTACTGGCAATGTGTCGTGTCCAAAATGGCAGCCTTCTGTTTGAATTGCAGAACATGTTAGATTCTGTGGTGATTGTTCAGATGATTTACATAGCATTCACATGTGGATGACGGAGATTTCCGAAGCACATGTTGTGTGAAGAAGAAGCATTAAATGCATTGGCTCTTCTTGGTTCTTTCTCAAATAAAACTGACATCACAGCATCTGTCACTATGTGAAGACAGTGCCTTGGGATAACTCTATATTATTCTGGTTATTTTATAAGCTTACTAGCTGTATCCACCACATATTGCTGTGGCCAACCTTCCCTGCCTCTTTCTATTCTTTCTTTCCTTCTTTCATTCCCTCCTTCCTTCCTTCCTTCCTTTTTTCTTTCTCTCTATTCCTTCTCTTCGTGTTCCCTTCCTTTCCTCTTTCTCCCCTTTCTTCCTTCTCTACCTATTTTTGGACTGCAACTCCTTCATGATCTACCTACCTACCTATCTCTATCTAATCTATCTACCTGGAGGCTGGCTGGGAGTTGCAGTCCAGAAATAGGAAATGGGAAATATGCCGGGATTGGGATGCTCTCAAAGAAATCCAAGGAGAAGAAAGCTTGCAGCTTGGAAGCAGTGCATTTAGATCATCCTCCTCTCCTAAAGCGCCTGGTCTAGGGGATGCTGGGACCTGTAGTCTAAAAGAGTTTGAGTATGCTATTGTGTGTTTTGTTTCCCAGGGGGAGTCGTTTTGCGCATGCACTGTAGCACTTTTTTTTGCTTTTTATGTCCCTTCTACTGTGTTTTTATGAGTGATCGTCACTTGTTGGCCTGAGAAGTGCATTGTGTCCAAATTTGGTGTCATTTCGTCCAGTGGTTTTTGAGTTATGTTAATCCCACAAACAAACATTACATTTTTTATTTATATAGATGAAGGCTGTATTTTGATAACCCAGAAGCAGCTCTGTAGTCTATGATATGGCATTCTGTGAACTACTCTCTAGTAGAAGCATGGACTTAAGCAGCCAAGGAGGGAAAGGAATGGGCCTGAGGCTGTTAGGGATTGTGGGAGTTCAAGTCCAAAACACCTGGAGGGCCCCATGCCTTCTCTAGTGTGATGTGCCTTTAGCTACTAAGGATCCCAAGATTAGAAAAGCAAGAGTGGCATAAGAATAGCATTGCTCTGTTATAAACCAAAATACAGGCCTTTACATGGCCTGTGTTGTGTTGTGCTTCTCTTCCATGTTTATTGTTCCAATAAATAGAGATGGCAGATGTTCATCAGGATCTTGTAGAGGAGGGGGCACAGGTTCTGCGCCCCTGGCTTACGGCACGTTGCCATGGGCAGAAAGGATTTTGAATGCTCACAGACTTCATAATTCCAATTAAAAGAGTGCTTTATGGTGTTTTTAATTATTCCTGGGCTGGTTGAGCATTTGAAGCATTAGAAGAATTGTGACTTCCTGTTGGCAAAGGTCCACTGTGATATCAAAAGAGATTGTTTATGGGCATAAAGATAGAACAAAGAAGCAAAAGAAGGGGTGGCAGAAGCAATATAATTTTTGTATTCTTTGTAATCCAAGCATTCAAGTTATTGGTTTCACATTTAATCCTAGTCCACTCATCACTCTCCTCCATGGTAACTTTTGAGTGATGTAGTTGTAATGGAAAACAACGCTTTTGAGCTGTTCACACATAATATAAACCCCAGTTAAGTGCGGTGTTGTTGTTGTTGCTGTTGTAAGGACCTGGTGGAACAAATCGCATCATAGCACATGAGGTTTTTACTGTGATTAATCACTGGCTTGTCATTATTAAAAGCTCTAAGGAGTTAATAGAAGTCGCCATGCAGAGAATGTCATGCATGATTAAACTACATGTACAATAGAGTCTTGCTTATCCAACCTTTGCTCATCCAATGTTCTGTATTATCCAACGCAGTCAGCCTCCCACCGGGATCTACAGTTGTTTCAATACATTGCAATGTTTTGGTATTAAATTTGTAAATACTGTAATTACAACAGAACGTTACTGTGTACTGAACTGCTTTTTCTGTCGATTTGTTGTAAAACATGTTTTGGTGCTTAATTTGTAAAATCATAACATAATGTGACGTTTAATAGGCTTCTCCTTGATCCCTCCATATTATTCAACATTTTCGCTTATCCAATGTTCTGCCAGCCTGTTTATGTTGGATAAGCGATTGGATGATGCGACGGAAAAATGATTTTAGTAATGAGACGCTGAGGACTTGTGTTTTATGGCTTTTATTGTTTTATTGATTTTATATGGTTTATATTATATGTAATGTTTTAAACTGTATTTTATGTTGTTTGGGGGCATTGACTGCCGACTGTAAACCGCCTCAAGTCGTGTTTGGGCTGAGAGGGGCGATATATAAATATGGTAAATAAATAAATAAGCGAGACTCGACTGTAATTCATGTGACACAGTGGGTTAAACTGCTGAACTTGCTGACTGAAAGGTTAGCGGTTTGAATCCCGGGAACGGGATGAGCTTCCACTGTTAGGCCCAGCTTCTGCCAACCTAGCAGTTTGAAAACATGCAAATGTGAGTAGATCAATAGGTACCGCTTCTGCGGGAAGGTAACAGTGCTCCATGCAGTCATGCTGGCGACATGACCTTGGAGTTGTCTATGGACAATGCCAGCTCTTTGGCTTAATAATGGAGATGAGCACCACTCCCGGAGTTTAGTTCCTGGTGTCGGACTCGGCTAGACTTAATGTCAAGGGGAAACCTTTACCTTTTGTTGTTGTTGTTGTAAGGACCTGGTGGAACAAATAGCATGAGGTTGTTACTGTGATTAATCACTGAGTTGTCATTATTAAAAGCGCTAAGGAGTTAATAGATGAAGTCGCCATGCAGAAAATGCCCTGTGTGATTAAACTACATGTAATGCATGTGTAACAGAGGAAGAACTCTAAAGCTCAGAAATGCATTTCTCGGTTGACCTCGGTCGATATTTAAGTTGCATTTTGTGCCACTTCTGTATACAGCTTAAAGATCAGTTTTATGCTTGATTTTTGGACTTTACTCCTTTCCTTGCAAGTTGTAGCTAAGTTAATGCATTTCACTTTCTGTTTGAGGTGGTAGCTTTGCCTGAGCATACTTTCCCAGAGCAAACCATTTAAGAACACAAAGAGTAACATGTGTGTCAAGTTGCAGTTAACATCTATCACTTTGTGGATAGAGTAGCTGTACTGTAAACCCCAAAACATCCAGATTCATACAATTGTGTCTTAAGTTGTAACAATCCTTAACAATCACAGTAGCAAAGCTATCCAGCATTCTTTGTTTCTCTGTATTCATTATCAGAAGAAAACAAGGTAACTGTTTGAGACCTCCATCTGTTTCCTGAAGTTTTAATCCCTCTGTTTCTTGATTTCTGCTATTAAGGATATCACTGTCAGGTGGAAAGTAAACAGATGGGGATCTGAAATGGAAAGCCTTCCTTCCTTCACGCAGAATATCTTTCCGTTTGGCACAGTAAATGCAGTGTTACAAGTGCTCTTTGAAGAAGACCACTTGCTGATTTGGTGGCTGTTTGTCTCCTCCTTTGTAGGAACAACGCCTTTTTTGTTAAAACACCTGTAATGTAGGGTACCATACAGTTAAGCTCAATCTATATAAATAAAAATGTAATGTTTGTTTGTGAGATTAACATAACTCAAAAACTACTGGATGAATTGACACCAAATTTGGACACAAGACACCTATCAGGCCAACAAATGACCATCACTCATAAAAACACTGAAATACACAGCAGAAGGGACTTAAAAACCAAAAAACAAAAAATCCATTAAAATGCATGTGCAAAACCATATATATGTGTGCAGACACACATATGCACAAATAT
Organism: Anolis sagrei ordinatus; assembly: GCF_025583915.1. NCBI lineage: Eukaryota > Metazoa > Chordata > Lepidosauria > Squamata > Anolidae > Anolis > Anolis sagrei. The sequence continues at coordinate 41,218,265 of NW_026847993.1, forward strand.
GTACACACGTATATACAAACACAAAACACATATACACAGACTGGGCCACAGCAACACGTGGCAGGGGATGCCTAGTCTATATAAATAAAAATGTAATGTTTGTTTGTGGGAAACCACTGGATGGATTGACACAAAATTTTGACACAATACACCTAACAGTCCAGCAAGTGTTCATCACCCCTAAAAATACAAAAAACAAAACAGCAGAACAGACTTAAAAACCCCAAAATGCACTATATATACACACACACACCATATACACATGTACACATACATACACACACACATATATATACCCAAGCACACACAAATATACACACACGTATATACATATACACATGCACACAGAAATATACATATGTACACATACAAATATATACACCCATATACACACGCAAACACGCATATATACACATATACACAGATTGGGCCACAGCAATACGTGGCAGGGGACGGCTAGTGAGTAAAATAATTTAAGTCATTCTGAGTGTGTTGCATGGAGGATTAAGCAACACCTTTACAATTGTGAACCTTAACAGACTTTCATTTTTCATTCAGCAGCCATCTTCAGATCTGCCCCATACGCTGATCCCAACACCAGACAAAGAAGAGCTGAGGAGCCCCAAATTCTCTTCCATTCACCAAAGCCTTACTGCAGCTAGAGATTCACCATTGCCTGTTTTGGGGTAATTCTGCTCCCAATTCATACTGTCCTGGTTTTTACATATACCTCTAATTTACCTTTTAGAAATGTAACTTTTAACATAGCCCTCCATTTTTTTCTTCCTATTTTTTTAAGCTGGGGGAATAGCGATGAAGTGTGGAGAAACATGATCAAGAGAGAACAGGCGTACATGAGAGACAAGCTATATATGCAACGGCACCCACTCTTACAACCTAAAATGCGGGTCATTCTTCTTGACTGGCTAATGGAGGTGAGATTTGTGTTTTGGCGATTAAAATTATACAGTAATATAGTGCCACGATTATCTGTCATAAGGAATTTTGTGGGTGAGAGCAACCTCCAAAATCATTTCTTATTGTAAGGGACCAGACACCTCTTATTTGTTCTTTCTTTTCAAGAGTTGGTCTATGTTTTGCTCAAATAACAGATATTTTGTTTGGCAAAATGTTTGAGGCATGAAAGAGTTTGTCTTGTGCTTGTTGATATGCTTGACACATGTCTGAAGTTGACTTTTTTTTGTGAAACAAGGGGTGATTGGGGAATTAAGCAGGGACCAGATGTCTCTTTTTCATGTGATCTTGTTCCCACCAGAAGGCAGTTGCTCTCTGGTAAAGGATACTAGAATATTTGCTAGACCAGAGAGCAACTGTTTGGCATAACTGTAAGCACTCAACTAGAAGCTTCAAAATAGATTCAGGGGGAAAAGCTTTCTCTCAGTAGCAAGGCTGCTTGTGAAAACACACTTAGAGCAATTAACATTTTATTTTTTTAAAAAACCAAGAATACTCATTGTCTGTTACAAAGATTTATTGAAAAACAAAAGGTTTCAGGGAGTGAGGGCTGCCATTAGAGGTGTGTGTGTTAGATGTTTACAAAGCTGGATATTTACAAAGGCATAGTGGTAGTATTTTTAGTTGATGATTGCGTTTGGGAATAGTGAAAATAGGCTTTGTATATCTAAGATACCACTTGCCCTAGGCATTTGCAAAGGTGCAAATCATGCCAATCAGGCCCTGGTGCTTTGGGTTCTTAGCCTCTGTCAAGGTGACAGAAGTAAAGTAGAGGAAATCACCAGGCATGAGCCATTTTAAGTGTATTTATTGCACTATAATTCTGTTTTTACCACTCTGTTACTATTCAATTGTTTTTTTTAGGTTTTGTATTGCACTTTTTAAACTTGTCTGGTGTGGGATTGTTAAGAAAGTCAATAATAATAATAATAATAATAATAATAATCGTCATAATTAGTTGTCCTCATTATATATCAGAAACCTGGTCATGCTGTCTGGGGGATTCTGGATGCTGTGTGCCCAAATAATGAACGATTTCTAGTTACCGAGTTCAGAAATGTTTACCAAAACAGTTGTAGGAAAGGGTAGTTTCAAACATGTTTCTGGAAATATAGCTGCAGTTCCCAGCACTCCTTATATTGGGTACAAGGGCCAATGGGAGCTGTAGTTGCTTCAAGTCCCCTCGTAGGGAGAAAAAGCAGGATAATAATTGTCCAATAACACCTGGGGGCCACAGTTGATCCATCCCTGCACTCTACTTTTTACACCCTTGATTCTGTGCTGATGTTAGCTTCAAAGGCTTTCCTGCTTTTCTTCTGCAGAATGTGGCCTGGACATGAAAAGTGTTACTTGAGACAAGCAAATACCTCTAAAACAAAGGCAGATTGTGTCAGAAATATTAAAAATTAACTAGGTATTTTTAATTACAAACATGTAAGTCAAGTACTGAAAGGGTTAAATGGCTGCTGTGACTCCGCAAAAGCTGCAGTTCAATATAAACAGGTGTGCCAGTAGCTTAGTAGCACTCAGTCTGTGAGTGGTCACTGTAGGACCATGGTTCTCAACCTGTGGATCCCCAGGTGTTTAGGCCTATAACTCTCAGAAATCCCAGGCAGTTTACCAGCTATTAGTATTTCTGGGAGTTTAAGGCCAAAATATCCAAGGACCCACAGCTTGAGAACCACTTCTGCAGGAAAAGGGCCTCAGTGTGTTAGTAGGCCTCAGTATGAGAAGGCCTCAGTGTTAGTTCACCTCAGTCTGAGAGAGCCCTCAGTGGGAGAAAGGCCTCAGTGTGAGTAGGCCTGGTGTGAGAAGATTCAACGAGAGAAAGATCTAGGTTGAAGGCCTCATGTGTAGAACTATTGTGTGAACCTCCTGTGTAACTTGCATGTGAGAGGAGGCTCTGAGAGTGAGAAAGAAGTCCAGCGTGGAAGCAAAGAAGGAAGTATAAAGAACTTTATTTGTGTTATATTTGTTTGAGTTGCCCGAGGGCTGAGAAAAGTGGTATATAAATAAAGTAAATAAATAAATAAATACAGGAACCTTGTTCTTGTAAATAGTTCAACCATATTATTTTACTACAAAGAAAAGCCTCTTATGGAAGAGATAATACTGGTCTGTGTTTTTTTTGTTCTGGGCTACTGGTGATAAGTTACTTTGCTATACATTCATGTGGAGGGTCTTTTGTTAATAAGCCCACTTGCTCAACAGTTTGGCCTCCATTTCTAACAATCTTGTTACTCACGCAAGCTTCATAATACTCAGCAAGGAGATAAAAATTTGGGTTTGCACTACTCAGAATAGAAATCTTTTAGGGTACAAAATTAGTTGGGCCATGATTTAAATAAATGTCTCAATTGTCCCATAAAAGTGCAATCCCTATGTAATATTCTAAGCCAAAGAGGAGCAAAGATGTTTTTTGGATGGCAGGTCTAAATGTTCCTGTCTTTGCAAGGAGTGATGAAATTTGTAGCCCAACAGTGTCCATTGGCACAGTTAGCCTATTGTTGCATGTAAAGCAAGCATGGGCAACCCCCCCCCCCCCAAAAAAAAACCCACCTGGAGGGCTGAAGTTTGCCCATGCCTGCCCTGAAATGTGATGCTAAAAACAAAAACTGCCTTGAGATCTTGTGATGGAAGGTAGAATAGAAATGTTTTCAGACCCTTTTCTTTTTGATTCACTGCAGGTGTGTGAAGTCTACAAGCTTCACAGAGAGACGTTTTATTTGGCACAAGATTTCTTTGACCGGTACATGGCAACGCATCAGAATGTTATAAAGACGCTTCTACAACTAATTGGCATTTCATCCTTATTTATAGCTGCAAAACGCGAGGTACAATGAGTCTTGCCTTATCGTGTTAAACCCATTTCATAGGGAATCGTTCCTGCTGCTTATAAGAGAGCTTCCTTCCCACTAATAATGCTTGCAATGACAAATGCTAACTGTTAGACGTGTGTACAGCAAGCCAGGTAGCTGTGTGGATTGAACATGGGAAATACTGCTTCAGTTAAATAAATGCCTCTAAAACAGGTCTTTTTCCCATCATCCTTTCCTCACCAGTAGCCTAGAAATGAGTCTTCAAGACCCTTCCAGTTTTGAGCTAACAGCAAACCTCATAAGTGCTCCTTATGATAGATGATCTTCCAAACTGAGCCCATTTATAAGTGAAGCCTCTATTGTGTGCATAAGAGACTGTGTTCTTTGACACGTTTGTGTTATTGACAAGAATACTTTGGTTGCATGATATTTATAGTAACGGTGGTCCTAAGTTATCAGAACTATATCAAGGTGGCTTTCTTACTCCAAGATGTAGACATTGTGAGTTGTCCCACTCTTGTTACATCTCGAATAGACTACTGCTACGTGCTCTACGTGGGGTTGCTTTTGAAGACTGTTCAGAAGCTTCAAATAGCCCAGGTTTCTAACTGGAGCGGTATATAGAGAGCACACAACTGCGCTGTTATGCCAGCTCCATTGGCTGCCAGTCTGCTACTGAGCACAATTCAAAGTGCTGGCTTTAGCCTACAAAGCCCTAAACTGTTTCAGCCCAGATTATCTGACTGAACGTATCTCCCTCTATGAACCTTCTTGGAGGCCTCGATCCCACTCCCCCTGCAGAAGTGACCGGGGGAACGGGGGGCGGGACGAGAGACAGGGCCTTCTTGGTGGTGGTCCCTCAGCTATGGAACTCCCTCCCCAGGGAAATTAGACCGACCCCTTCCCTCCTGACCCTTCAGGAAGAAAGTGGAGACATTGTTGTGGGACCAAGCATTTGCACAATGATTCTCAGTACAACAGTGATCTTTCAGTGTGATAATGAATAATGTAAGTGACAACCGGTATGGCTCCGGAATATGCTTTTGGATTGTTGATAAGTTTTAATTATGTGATTTTAAAGTATCTGTTGTTTTATTTTGATATGTCCTCAAGGCATCAAATTGTGCCTTTGTTGCGAGCTTCCCTGAATTCCCTTTGGGGTGAGAAGGGCGGGATATAAATGCGTTAAATAAATAAAAAAGTTCCTGAAACGGTCTAACTTTGCCACTTAATACAATTAAAAGAAAAAACAAAACCAAAGGGGACAAATGTGTTGATGTCTTCTGTGTTTTAGGAGATCTATCCTCCAAAACTGCATCAGTTTGCATACGTTACAGACGGAGCTTGCACAGAAGAAGAAATTCTTAATATGGAACTCCTCATAATGAAGGTGAGCTGTGACTCTGTCTGTGTTTTGTAAGGCTGAAAAGGGGGTCACAATGTAAGTGTGTGTGTGTATAGTTTTAAATTGTTTTTATATGAATTTTATTGTGTGATTTAACCTGTTTTAACAATGTATTTATATGTGTTCGGCATCTAATTGTTGCCAGTCTCTCCTCCGCCCTGAGTCGCCTTCAGGCTCAAAAGGGCGGGATAAAAGAGTGGTAAATAAACAAATAAGTGTAAATTTCTCGGAGAAAACAACATCACGAGCTGAAAAAGTTTCAGAAGCCCTGATTTAGAGAGAGTGTTCATGTTTGCAAGTAAACTTAATTATACGCCAAGCTGGTTCTGACAAATTTATTTATTTATTGACAGTATTTATATTCTGCCCTTCTCACCCCACAGGGGACTCAGGGCGGATTACAATGTACATATACATGGCAAACATTCAATGCCAAAGACACACAACACATATAGACAGACAGTCAGAGGCTATTTAACTTTTTCTGGCCGCCAGGGGAGCTGTCGCTTTCATCGTCCATCTGCGACACTGATGAAGTACTTCTGCATTCCCCACATGCTTTGCTGGAGTCTTTTTTATGGCCTCGTAAATTAGTTAAATTAGCCTCCCCACACATAGGTGGTACCTAATTTTCCTACTTGACAGATGCAACTGTCTTTTGGGTTGCAAAGGTCGACAACAAGCTACACAATTGGTCGGAAGCTCACTCTGACCCAGGCTGGCTTCGAACTCATGACTTTTTGGTCAGAAGTGATATGCATGATCTTTTTCTAGACCCTGGACTGGCGCTTGAGTCCCCTTACCGTTGTGTCCTGGCTCAACATATACTTGCAAATCGCATATCTAAACGAGATCTACGAGATGCTGCTTCCACATTATCCACAGCAGATATTTGTGCAAATAGCCGAGGTAAGGATTATTCTGTCCTTAAGATTATTTCCTCTCACTCTTAAGAACTGTATTCTGTTAAATTTTATTGTTGCTTTGCAGCTTTTGGATCTCTGTGTCCTGGATATTGGCTGTCTGGGATATGCGTACAGCGTTCTAGCTGCTTCTGCTTTATATCATTTTTCCTCTTGTGAGCTCATGCAGAGGGTTTCGGGTAAGCAACGTTTCCTTAAAAAAAAAACTTAGTAATTCTAGGATAAATGAAGCTCTTTTTTCAAAAACAAAGACGGGTTTTGTGATCTTCTAGGTTATGAATTTTCTGACATAGAGGACTGTGTGAAATGGATGGTTCCCTTTGCTATGGTGATCAAGGAAGCCGGGAGCGCAACGATGAAGCAGTTCAGAGGAGTTCCTGCAGAAAATTTGCACATTATACAGACGCACATAAACACTTTTGATTTGCTGGTAAGCTTCACACCAAGTGATAATTTCATTGTGAATCTTGTTTTTGTAGAGTTTGGGATCATTTTTGTGTGCATAAGAAGAGGGAAATATGGTGAAGTGTTTTGTCAGCTCTGTGGCGTCTACTTAGTGAGCCCCAGATTTTTAGTATTTGACTAGCTGTATCTGCCACTCATTGCTGTGGCCAACCTTCCCTCCCTCTTTCTCTCCTCCTTCCTTCCTTCTCTCTTTCCTTCCTTCCCTTTTTTCTTTCATTCTCTCCTTCCTTCCTTCCTTCCTTCCTTCCTTCCCTTTTTTCTTTCCTTCTCTCCTTCCATGGACACACAACATAGACAGACACAGAGAGGCAGTTTAACATTCCAGCTTTTTCTCGAGGGTATTCTGGCCACTAGGGGAGCTGTTCCTTCACCGACCATTTGTGACACTGATGAAGTACTTCCTCATTCTTTGCATACTTGTTGGAGATTTTTATGGCCTCGTAAATTAGTTAAATTTGCCTCCTCGCATAAGCGGTACCTAAATGTATAGGGCTTCATAGGCCAAGACCAGCTTGGAAGTGGAGCTGGCACAACAAGGGGGTGTTATGCTCCCTGTATGTTACTCCAGTTAGTAATCTGGCTTTTGCTCGTTGGACTAGTTGGAGTTTCCGAACAGTCTTCAAAGGCAGCCCCACGTAGAATGCATTGCAGTAATCTATTCGGGATGTAACGAGAGCGAGGAACACTGGGATAGCTGAGTCTTTACATTCCTGGGTGATATTTTCTCATGGTTGGTGCAGCTTTTGTATGTTGGTATCTAGCTGCGTGAAATTGGAGTGATCCTTCAATTGGGAAACACCTTCTGCGCGCATCAGTGAACGATCAATCCTTCATTCTTGGCTTCTTTCTCTTCTAGGACAAAGTTGAAGCCAAACAGGCCGCTTTGGCTGAGAAGAGCAGGCGTTCCTGTTCCCCTTTGCCTCCTGGAGTCCTCACCCCTCCTCAGAGTAGTAAGAAATTGCCTCAGCTATGACGGAGACGTCTTGGCTTGAAGTGCCTTCTTAGTTATTTCTCCACCACAAAACGCTGCCAGTGATTGACTGAACATCTATGGAATCGTACAATGCAAGCTGTTGTTTTATTTTTATTTTTTATGGAAGAAATGTATATCATGGAGACTATTTTTATGGGACGCTTATTTTTAAATGAACTGCTTGAGTACACCAGCCACCCCAAACAACAGGCATTTGCTTGGATCGCTGCTAAAAGGAGGGTGATACTCACTGTGTTGATTCTCAGAAGGGAGACAGTCTCGTGCCCTTGGCTCTTCTGGACCACTTTGGATTGTCTACTTTGCTGCCGGAGATGAACCTCTCCTTAGTTTACAACTTGACATTTTTTTTAAAAAAGCAAAACACTTTGTATGAATGCTCTTACGTGTCTTTAATTTTTAAATAAAGTGCTTTTTGTGTGTAGTCTCACGCATGGCTTCTTACGCAGTGGGAACCGACCCCTTTGATCAGGGATGGGGTCGTGAAAAGTTTGGCAACAGAAAAAAGGTTTCTGAATGCCACCTAGTGGCTGTTTTAGACCTTTACACAAATGGATGAGCAAAAAAGTGAAGTCTTTGTTGCGCAAAGTGTGTTTGTTTATTTATTTATTTACATCACTAATATCCCGCCCATATCAGCCCGCAGGCGACTCAGGGCGGTCTACATATCGGCACAATTCGATGCCATCAATACAATACAAAACAAAAACAATTAAGTGCATTTAGACAAAAGAGACAGTGCAATAACAATTTAAAAAGATCTATATCCTCTCATTCCAATCCTCATCCGTTTCATCGTCTTGGCCGTTCCTGGGTCATTCTCCATCTCAAGCTTGACTATCTATTCCGGGGTTCCGAATGCTTACGCGAAGAGCCAAGTTTTTACTGTCTTCCGAAAAGTCAGGAGGGAGGGGGCTGATCTAATATCCCTAGGCAGGGAGTTCCACAGCCGAGGGGCCACCACAGAGAAGGCCCTGTCCCTCGTCCCTGCCAAGCGTGCTTGCGAAGCAGACGGGATCGAGAGCAGGGCCTCCTCAGATGATCTTAACTTCCTGGAGGGTTCGTAGGAAGAGATGCGTTCGGATAGGTAGGCTGGGCCGGAACCGTTTAGGGCTTTATAGGCTAAAGCCAGCACTTTGAATTGAGCCCGGTAGCAAACTGGCAGCCAGTGGAGCTGATGCAGCAGAGGAGTTGTGTGCTCCCTGAGCCCCGCTCCTGTTAGCAACCTGGCTGCCGCACGCTGGACCATTTGAAGCTTCCGGGCCGTCTTCAAAGGCAACCCCACGTAGAGCGCGTTGCAGTAATCTATGCGGGATGTAACCAGAGCGTGGACTACCGTGGCCAAGTCAGACTTCCCAAGGTACGGGCGCAGCTGGCGCACAAGTTTTAGTTGTGCAAATGCTCCCCTGGTCACCGCTGAAACCTGGGGTTCCAAGCTCGGCGATGAGTCCAGGATCACACCCAAGCTGCGAACCTGCGTCTTCAGGGGGAGTGCGACCCCGTCCAACACAGGCTGTAACCCTATACCCTGTTCGGCCTTTTGACTGACCAGGAGGACCTCTGTCAGTTTCACTTTTGTTTTAGCCAAGTCCCATGCAAAAGCCACACAAACAAGAGGAAAAAAGGAACAGAAAAACTAATCTAATCAGCAGAAGCATAAACTTGCAGTGTTGCATACAAAATCAAACAGTGCAACAAACTTACATAGTCCTTGTAAGTAATACAGAATAAGGCTTCATCTTCATTCAAATGAGAGAGCAAAATATAAACCTTGAGTAAATGGCTATTCCACCACAGCAAAGAGCATCACTGCTTGAGCATAGCAGTATTACAGCATATTTATTTATTTCTGGTACTTTTACCCCGCCCTTCTCAACCCCCGAAAGGGGAACTCAGGGCGGCTTACAGAAAACGCAGAATTCGATGCCTATACAAATTACACATAATATACAAAAACGTAATTAAAACAGTTATCACTGTTGCTTCTCTTCCTCAGAGTAGCGTATTGCTTCTCCAAACTGTATTCTAAAATCCATACAGTTATACCCCACTGGGTGTGGCCCAAACATGCTGACTGACTTACATTACCAGCTGCACATAATAATTAACATCATAAGGTTTTTTCTTTAACACACACTTGATCCTGCTACAACTTACTGTAACAAGATTTAAATATAAAAATAAATAAATGCAATTAAAACCATACAATTAAAATCACTTAATCCAGATCATAGTCCAAGGCCCTTCCAATTGTCAATTCCATTAGTCCGTTATCCTTATTGCATGATTTACTGGTTGAATGCTTGGTCCCACAACCACGTCCTAAGCTTCTGCCTGAAAGACAGGAGGGAGGGAGCTAACCTGATTTCATTGGGGAGGGAGTTCCATAAACAAGGGGCCACCACTGAGACGGCCTCATCTCTCGTCTCTACCAATCGTGCTTGCAAAGGTGGTGGGATCAAGAGCCGGACCTCCCCACATATCTTAATTTAACTGAGTTATAGAGGGAGATACATTCGGACAGGTAGGTGGGCCAGAACCGCTTAGGACAATGGTTCTCAGCCCGTGGGTCCCTAGGTGTTTTGGCCTACAACACCCAGAAATCCCAGGCAGTTTACCAGCTGTTAGGATTTCTGGGAGTTGAAGGCCAAGACATCTGGGGGGACACAGGTTGAGAACCACTGTTCTAGATGGTCTTTGAGAGCCTCCTAAGGTCACTATATAGATCTAAATCAGTGGTTCTCAGCCTGTGGGTCCCTAGGTGTTTTGGCCTACAACTCCCAGAAATCCCAGGCAGTTTACTAGCTGTTAGGATTCCTGGGAGTTGAAGGCCAAAACATCTGGGGACACACAGGTTGAGAACCACTGTTCTAGATTATCTTTGAGAGCCTCCTAAGGCCACTCTATAGATCTAGATTAGTGGTTCTCAACCTGTGTGTCCCCAGGTGTTTTGGCCTACAAGTTCCAGAAATCTCAGCCAGTTTACCAGCTGTTAGGATTTCTGGAAGTTGAAGGCCAAAGCATCTGGGGAGGGACCCACAAGTGGAGAACCACTGGTCTAGAAGAATAAACATTTGGTTTTAATCACATATTTCCCAACTGATGTGGTCATGTCTGCATATTGTAGAACACATCGTGTCAACACAAAGCCAGAATCTGAATCTGAAGGGAGTTTACCGAAGTGCCAACCCTCGTTGGCTTTATGAGATTCATTTAAGAACTTCCATAATACTCAGCAGTGTTCTTGAATATACTCCTTTCCCAAACAGGTTACGATGCAAGAAATACATATGTTTTCCCCAATTCGGGCAGTGTTCTTAAATGAGGCCGTTAGTGTTTACAACTTCCAAAAGGCAGTTGTAAATTGGTCAGTAATGGAATGAGTGTAAATGTCAACTTCATCAGCGCAAAGTTGACAACTTGATGGTTTTATTGCCAATAGGAAGCTATAGAAGTGGAAGGTTGGCATTATATTATTTTCAAATTCACATAAAGCCCCATTTTCCTTAACGCAAAAAAGAATGCTGCCATAACTTCTAATGGGGTGGGGAGGTTTACGCTTGCTGTCTTGACTTGAGATGATCACATTGTATTAAATCAGCGGCTGGTGCTTCAGAAAGGCATGCCTGCCTCCCCTTGGAGATGCCTCTTACATTTTATGGGGCAGCAAGAGTCGAGTTGGTCTCTTCTGCTGAGAGGGCAACCTCCTCACCTTAAGCTTCACCCTTGTCTAGACTTAGTTACTATCTGCAATAACATGCACGACCAACATTCCCACTGGATGAAGGCAGGCTAAGCTGTTTCCCCCCTTTCCATTACGTCAGCTGGTTGCAATACAAGCAAACATTTTGGAATATGTGAAAATCAAGCAAATCATAGAATCATAGAATCAAAGAGTTGGAAGAGACCTCATGGGCCATCCAGTCCAACCCCATTCTGCCAAGAAGCAGGAATATTGCATTCAAATCACCCCTGACAGATGGCCATCCAGCCTCTGTTTAAAAGCTTCCAAAGAAGGAGCCTCCACCACACTCCGAGCAGAGAGTTCCACTGCTGAACGGCTCTCACAGTCAGGAAGTTCTTCCTCATGTTCAGATGGAATCTCCTCTCTTGTAGTTTGAAGCCATTGTTCCGCGTCCTAGTCTCCAAGGAAGCAGAAAACAAGCGTGCTCCCTCCTCCCTGTGGCTTCCTCTCACATATTTATACATGGCTATCATATCTCCTCTCAGCCTTCTCTTCTTCAGGCTAAACATGCCCAGCTCCTTAAGCCGCTCCTCATAGGGCTTGTTCTCCAGACCTTTTATCATTTTAGTCGCTCTCCTCTGGACACATTCCAGCTTGTCAATATCTCTCTTGAATTGTGGTGCCCAGAACTGGACACAATATTCCAGATGTGGTCTAACCAAAACAGAATAGAGGGGTAGCATTACTTCCCTAGATCTAGACACTATGCTCCTATTGATGCTTTTTTTGCTGCCACATCACATTGTTGGCTCATGTTTAACTTGAAGTTCTCTAGGAGTCCCTCAAACGAAATGCAAAGATACAGAATGGGGGACGATGAGGCCTGGCTTGAGAGCAGTACGTGTGAAAAAGATCTTGGAGTCCTCGTGGACAACAAGTTAAACATGAGCCAGGAATGTGATGTGGCGGCAAAAAAAGCCAATGGGATTTTGGCCTGCATCAAGAGGAGCCTAGTGTCTAGATCTAGGGAAGTCATGCTCCCCATGCTCTATTCCGCTTTGGTTAGACCACACCTGGAATATTGTGTCCAATTCTGGGCACCACAATTCAAGAGAGATATTGACAAGCTGGAATGTGTCCAGAGGAGGGCGACTAAAATGATCAAGGGTCTGGAGAACAAGCCCTATGAGGAGCGGCTTAAGGAGCTGGGCATGTTTAGCCTGAAGAAGAGAAGGCTGGGAGGAAATATGATAAAAGGTAAGAGTCGGAGACGACTGAACGAATGAACAACAACAACAACAAAGGTAGTCTGTCTGACTCTGGGGGGTGCTGCTCATCTCCATTTCTAAGCCGAAGAGCCAGCGTTGTCCGTAGACACCTCCAAGGTCATGTGGCCGGCATGACTGCATGGAGCGCCGTTACCTTCCCATCGGAGCGGTACCTATTGATCTACTCACATTTTGCATGTTTTCGAACTGCTAGGTTGGCAGAAGCTAGAGCTGACAGCGGAAGCTCACGCCGCTCCCTGGAATCGAGCCTGCAACCTTTCGATCAACAAGCTCAGCAGCTCAGTGCTTTAACCCACTGCGCCACCAGGGCTCCGGGAGATATGATAGCCATGTATAAATATGTGAGAGGAAGCCACAGGGAGGAGGAGGGAGCAAGCTTGTTTTCCGCTTCCTTGGAGACTAGGACGCGGAACAATGGCTTCAAAATACAAGAGAGGAGATTCCATCTGAACATGAGGAAGAACTTCCTGACTGTGAGAGCCGTTCAGCAGTGGAACTCTCTGCCCCGGAGTGTGGCGGAGGCTCCTTCTTTGGAAGCTTTTAAACAGGCTGGATGGCTATCTGTCAGGGGTGATTTGAATGCAATATTCCTCCTTCTTGGCAGAATGGTGTTGGACTGGATGGCCCATGAGGTCTCTTCCAACTCTTTGATTCTATGAATCTCTAGGCCTGAATCTTTCCAATCAGTACCTGAAGAAGTCAATGCTTCTGCCCAGATCCTTCGCTGTTTCCCCCCAACAAAAATGGCACCATATTTTCCTTTTCCCCCCTGGAAACTTGCTTTGAAGCTTGCAGACTAGAGGCCAGTGTTTCTCAATCTTAATGCAGCGACCCCTTAATACAGTTCCTCGTGTTGTGGTGACCCCCAACCATAAAATTATTTTCGTTGCTACTTCATAACTGCAATTTTGCTACGGTTATGAATTGTAATATAAATATCTGATTTGCAGGAATGGACTAAGTTTGGCACAAATGCCTGATAACGTCCAAATTTGAATGTTGGTGGGGTTGCGGAGAGGATCGATTTTGTCATTTCGGAATTGTAGTTGCTGGGATTTATAGTTAACCTAAAATGAAAGAGCATTCTGAACTTCACCAATGATGGAATTGAAGCAAACATGGCACACAGGGCTCCCATGACCAACAGAAAACACTGGAAGGCATTGACCTTGAGTTTTGGAGTTTGGGAGTTGTAGTCTACCTACATCCAGACAGCGCTGTGGACTCAAACAATGATGGATCTGAACCAAAGTTGGCATGAATACTCAATGTGCCCAAATGGGAACTCTGGTGATGTTTGGTGAAAATAGACTTGACATTTGGGAGTTGGAGTTGCTGGGATTTATTGTTCACCTACAATCAAAGAGCATTCTGAACCCCACCAATGATCTTGACTTGATTCCAAATGATGCTTCATCTGACTACATATCCCGTACTTGGGACTTTTATCTCCTTGTTAGCTATGTCTCTACCATCAGAAATTGGTTTTGCTTTCGCTGAGAATTTCTTATCTTTTTCTCTTGGAGCCTGGCAGATTGCCAAAGCCACTGTTCGGCTCTCCTGTTTTGTTTGATCTCCTCCCGTCTATTTTCTCATTAATTTCTGCAGCTGGGCCAAATGCCGAGCTGATTTCATGTTCCCTATCATGGGAACTCTCTGGTAGCAATTCAGAAAGCACACCATCATCCCCACACCCCTCAGGGACATTCTCATGGGAAACTACACTTTGAACAGGGGTCTCCTGGTCTCTGCATTGATATCACTGGCCAAACCATTGCCATCTTGAAACTCATTCTGCAACTCATTGACATCACTCCACACATGCAAAGCACCTTGATCCTGAAACACAATTAGAGACTGAGCTCCAACACTAGAACTCTTTGGCAGAAAAGGCTCAAGACCTTGTAAAACAACACTTGTTCCATCACATAAGATTAAGAAAAGCATGATCTTGTCAACGAATCTTTGGGCATCCCAGCCGAACATGGATTTGGGTGTTTTCATGAAGATTAATTAACCTTGAAAGATAGGTGGTGCTGAAGAGGAAGTTCGTCATTTGAATTGAGACATCACTTCTTCTGGGTTATTTTAAGCTGTCAGACCCAAGCATATGGTCTTCCGAGAACGGAGCACTGTGCATATGTATTCCTTCACACAGCGCATCGGAAGAGGAGTGTAAGTATTTTGCTAAGCCTGCATAATCATGCATAAAGTGTGTGTATATGTAGGGGAAAGGGGTGGAAGCGAACTTCACACATAGCGGGGTGGGAAATAGGAGGACACAGATTTATTTTCATCACTCCGACAGCCTGCCTCGTCTTAACCGTGAAAACTTGGGAGATGTAAACTTGAGAAAATAAGAAACATGTTGGCAAAAATGTTCTCACATAGTTGGCCAGACACTCAAGTTTGAGGCGCCTATTGATTCAGAGTGAAGGATGATGGAAAGGGGTCTCAGAGAAGAGATCTGCATTAATTCTCCAGTGCAGACACACCCTATGCCACACAAATTGCACTACCAGAGAGTGGTTTATGTACCTTCATGTAGACTCTAAGGCTGTGGTTCTCAACCTTTCTAATGCCATGACT
The DNA here is from genome assembly GCF_025583915.1 of Anolis sagrei ordinatus. Classification (NCBI taxonomy): domain Eukaryota; kingdom Metazoa; phylum Chordata; class Lepidosauria; order Squamata; family Anolidae; genus Anolis; species Anolis sagrei. The sequence goes on from NW_026847993.1 coordinate 41,233,406, forward strand.
CCTTAATACAGTTCCTCATGTTGTGGTGACCCCCAACCAAAACGTTAGTTTCATTGCTACTTCATAACTGTAACTTTGCTACTGTTATGAATCGTCATGTAACTATCTGATATGCAGGATGGATTTTCATCCACTGGAGTAAATTTGACACAAAGACGCAATATTCCCACATTTTATTATTATTATTATTATTTGCTTTATTTCTATACCGCATTTTTCAGCCTAAATTAGGCGACTCAATGYGGTTTACACAATGCAGGTTATACAATAATATACAGTTAAAAACACATCACACATTACAACAAAATCAACAATTATTATCAATTCATGACGCCTCAAAACAGAACAAGATCCATTCTCATAATCCTTGTGCCATTCCTATGTTCAATTTTACCGTCTTYCTGTGTTCAGTTGTTCAGTTGCACTGTTAGCCAAACGCTTGCKYGTAGAGCCAAGTCTTAACYTTCCTCCRAAAYGCCAGCAACGAAGGGGCCTGTCTGATGTCTACCGGTAGGGCATTCCATAGCYGAGGGGCCACCACCGAGAAGGCCCTGTCCCTCGTTCCCGCCAACCGTGCCTGTGATGCAGGCGGGACCGAGAGCAGGGCCTCCCCGGACATTTGCACTTGCTGAGCCATTTTGCAAACATTAGTCATTTAAAACCAGTCAACTGGACATTTCTTCATTGTTTTCCTGTTGCCCGCCTCCCTTCCTTCCACCCCATTGGCTGAGAGGCCAAAGCAGAGCTCAGGCCACCATTGGCTATCCTGCTGGCTTGCCAACGTCACAGCCAATCACAACGAAGCTGGCTCAGGGAGTGGGCATGGAAACTTTTGAATCTGAAATCTATATATTCTGTATTTACCTGCCTAGCAGGACATGTCGATTTGTTTGGCAAATTACTGCAATCGTCATCCTTTCCAGATGGAATGAAATAAACATCTCGGTGGCTTCTGCTTCAACTTGGTGAGATTTATTTTGCAATATTGGCTTCTCTTTTCTCACCAGGCAACCCACAATGGCTTGGGCCTAATCCACAGCCATTCTAAATTGCTCGACAACACTACTTCATAACTGTAATTTTGCAAATGTTATGAATTGTAATGTAAGTATCTGATATGCAGGATGTCTTTTTATTCACTGAACCAAATTTGGCAGAAATACCAGATATGCCCAAATTTGACAACCGGTGATATATCTGGACCGAACTTGCCACAAATACTCAATATGCCCAAACGTGAACACTGGTGGAGTTTGGGGAAAACAGACCTTGACATTTTGGAGTTGTATTTGCTGGGATTTATAGTTCACCTACTATCAAAGAGCCTTCTGAACTCCACCAATGATGGAATTGAACCAACTTGGCACACAGAACTCCCATGATGAACAGAAAACATTGGAAGGATTTGGTGGGCATTGACCTTGAATTTTGGAGTTGTAGTTCACCTACATCCAGAGAGCACTGTGGATTCAAACAATGATGGATCTGGACCAAACTTGGCATGAATACTCAATATGCCCAAATGTGAACTTTGGTGGCATTTGGGGAAAACAGACCTTGACATTTGGGAGTTGTATCTGCTGGGATTTATGGTTCACCTATAATCAAAGAACATTCTGAACCCCACCAACGATTGAATTGGGCCAAACTTCCTACACAGAACCCCAGTGACCAATAGAAAACACTGTGCTTTCTAATGGTCTTTGGAGAGCCTTCTGACACCCCCTCGTGACCCCCTTAGGGGTCCCAACCCCCAGGTAGAAACACTGCACTAGTGTGTCCCAACACAGTTTGCAAAACTCTTGCCTAGACTTATACCTGAGTGTATAGAGTTCCTTTGGCAGCCTTGAATTAAAACATAGCCCTTTATAAAGAGGGACCCATGACCCCCGAAGTATTGGAGGCAGAGAAGATAGGAGCCAGCCACATAAGTTTCAGTGCCAGGAGACACATCCGTTCATCTCGCCGGCATCCTAGAAGAGAGGCTTGGCTGGGCCAGAGAAGCATTAACATTTCCGTTAATAGGACCATCCCCGCCGTTCGAGAGCCTGAATCCAGCTTGGGTTACTTATTAATGAAGCCGGAAAGTGCCTCCACTTTAGACTTCACTTAGCTGAGGGGCGCCTTCGAGCACCAATTTGACTTCTATTAAATGACTAATGGCTATTGAGACATAATGTCCTTGCGGCAGATAGCACGTGCTATTTGGTATTTAATGTTTAAATATTTAATTAATTAAACACTGCCAAATATTTAATTAAATGCCATCAAAGCCATCCTGACACTTCCAGTATGCATTATGCAAAAAAAAAAGAAGAAAGAGAGGGAGAGAAAGGATGCTACACACACACACACATCCACACGCTTCATCCGTGTTAACAGCAGGTTCCTTCTTGTGCAGAGGGAAATGGGCAGTGCTTGGGAAACCTCTTTCTCAGGGCCACGTCTTATGCCTTTAAGTAACTTCTGTAATTCAAAAGAAAGAACTTCTCCAAGACCTGGAAGAAAAGGCAAGTCATTTCAGAGCGTGTTCTGCATTATGGATCAATTAGGCAATTCAGTAAATGTGCCTGTGTTGAACACCTCCACATTGCACAATTATAGCATTATGATTCTGTGGTGACTGATATGATTCCATCCTCAGACTTGCAATTTAAGGAGGATCATTTGGGCTTCTCATCCAGAGCACCCAATGCCCTTTGAAAGTACTAAATCCCAGGTGGGCAGGCTCTTTGTGTGTCTCTTCATTTCCTTCCTCCTTTTCCCTCATACACCTTTTTCCTCTCCCCTTCCTTCCTTCCTTTCCCTCTACTCTTGTTTCACTCATAAATCTTCCCTCCTCTCTTTCCTTTCTCTTCCCTCCTTTTTCTTTCTGTCCTCCTTAGTTTGTCACTTATTTTCCCTTTCTTTCCTTCTCTTCCCTTCTTTCTATTTCCTCCCCTCTTATGCCTTTCCCAATTTCCCTCCCTCCCTCCTCTTCCCCTTTATTATTATTATTATTATTATTATTATTATTATTATTATTATTATTTTATTTGTACCCCGCTAGCATCTCCCGAAGGACTCGATGCGGCTTACATAGGCCAAGGCCTCAAAACACAGTGCAACAATACAATACCTAAAGCAAATTAAAAACAGTTAAGCAAAATAAACAACAACAATAAACAATACATCGAGACACTATAAAACTGGGCCGGCCAGAGTAATGGGTACAGGATTAAAAGTGCTGATGTGGCAGGAGGTATGTAGGATTACTTCCTTTCCTTCTTTCTCTTCCCTTCCTCCTTCCCCCTTTCTTTCCTTCTCTTCCTTCCTTCCCCTTCCCTCCTTCCTTTCCTCCCTCTCTTCCTCCTCCCTTCCCTCCTCCCTCCCTCCCCTTCCTTTCCTTTCCATTCCTTTCCTTTCTCCTTCCTTCCCTCCCCTCCTTCCTTTCCTTCTTCTCCTCCCTTCCCTCCTTCCTCCCTTTCCTTTCCTTTCCCTTTCCCCTTCCTTCCCTTCCCTATCCCTCCTTCCTTTCCTTCCTCTCTTCCCTTCCCTTCCCTTCCCTCCTCCCTCCCTCCCTGCCTCCCTCCCTCCTTTCCTTTCCTTTCCTTTCCTTTCCTTTCCTTTCCTTTCCTTTCCTTTCCTTTCCATTCCATTCCATTCCTTTCCTAATCCTTGCCATCTCATTTTTTAGGAGGGACAGAGAGAGAGAGTGAGAGGACACCCTCCTCCAGATCTCCCTCCTTTCCTTTCCTTTCCTTTCCTTTCCTTTCCTTTCCTTTCCTTTCCTTTCCTTTCCTTTCCTTTCCTTCTTCCTCTTCTCCCTTCCTTCCTTTCTTTCCTTCCCTTCCTTTCTCTATCCTTCCAGTCTTCTTTCATATCCTTTCCTTTCCTTTCCTTTCCTTTCCTTTCCTTTCCTTTCCTTTCCTTTCCTTCCCCCTTCCTTCACCAGGCCACAGCAGATGCCTTTTCCTTCTTTGCTTTCCCTCTGCTCTCGGGCGAAAAAGGGTGGGTTCGTTTGGTTCAAGACCTTGATTAATTTAAGTTGGATAATGATGGGTCTCTGTACCAAGTTTTGTCCAGATCCATCAAGCCAAGAAACCGGGATAGATAGATAGATAGATAGATAGATAGATAGATAGATAGATAGATAGACAGAGAGAGATAGAGATGGAGAGAGCGAGAGGGAGATATGGAGAGATGGAGATGGAGAGATAGAGGTAGAGATGGAGATGGAGAGATGGAGATGTGGAGATGGAGATATATATATATACACACACGGGATATGTGAACAGACGCCAATGTGTTCAGGCAGGAGAAGACCAAACAACAGTATTGTGATGGAGAAGTATGGAAATAGCTACTTGGCGAAGGGGAATTACAAGTCCCAGGACCCCCCATCCTTAATACTGTCATCAAAAACATTTGGAGGATGACAGATTAAATGGGGACAAACCAGTGCGCATGTCTGTGCCTGTAAATTGAGCTCCAAATGAACATGTCGGCAAGCAGAGCTCTGCTTGAAGATGAAGTTGCTCCGTCAATCTATTGACTTTTAATTATTTAAAAGTAAATGAGTGCTACTTCGCCTGGCATACCTGCCAAGAGTTTACACTGCTTTTTTAAACTTAAATATTTACTCTGTTATTCAACAAAGAATGAATCTGCTGAAGCAAAAAAAATAAAAGGGGGGGGGGGGGTTCTGCTGCCTTAACTACTCCATGTCTCAATACTATGAGATCAAGAGAGTTGTAGTTTTATTAATTAATTTATTTATTTACGACATTTATATGCCGCTTTTCTCACCCCGAAGGGGTCTCAGAGTGGCTTGCAAGATATATACACATACAATACATTATATTATTAGCATAGTACAATATCAGTATTATATATTACTATATTGTACTATACCATTATATTGTAATATTATTAGTATTACATGTAATATAAAATATATAATTATAATATTGTATTATTATTATTATTATTGTATTACATTATAATATTATAAATTGATATGTATAAATATTATGTATATTATATTATATTATATTATATTATATTATATTATATTATATTATATTATATTATATTATATTATAAGCATAGCACAGGAGACAAGGTGGGACTGTTCTCCTGGCCCCCTTTCTCTTCATTCTGGCCCAGAACAGCAGTTGGTGCTGGGGAGAGGGGCTCTCAACCGATGACATAGGCAGGAGACAAGGTGGAACTGTGTTCCTGGCCCCCTCTCTTGTCACTCTTGCCCAGAGCGGCAGTTGGTGCTGGGGAGAGGGGCTCTCAACCAATGACATAGGCAGGAGACAAGATGGAACTGTGTTCCTGGCCCCCTCTCTCTTCACTCTGGCCCAAAGCAGCAGTTGGTGCTGGGGAGAGGGGCTCTCAACCGATGACATAGGCAGGAGACAAGATGGAACTGTGTTCCTGGCCCCCTCTCTTGTCACTCTCGCCCAGAGCGGCAGTTGGTGCTGGGGAGAGGGGCTCTCGACCAATGACATAGGCAGGAGACAAGATGGAACTGTGTTCCTGGCCCCCTCTCTCTTCACTCTGGCCCAAAGCAGCAGTTGGTGCTGGGGAGAGGGGCTCTCAACCGATGACATAGGCAGGAGACAAGATGGAACTGTGTTCCTGGCCCCCTCTCTTGTCACTCTCGCCCAGAGCGGCAGTTGGTGCTGGGGAGAGGGGCTCTCGACCAATGACATAGGCAGGAGACAAGATGGAACTGTGTTCCTGGCCCCCTCTCTCTTCACTCTGGCCCAAAGCAGCAGTTGGTGCTGGGGAGAGGGGCTCTCAACCGATGACATAGGCAGGAGACAAGATGGAACTGTGTTCCTGGCCCCCTCTCTTGTCACTCTCGCCCAGAGCGGCAGTTGGTGCTGGGGAGAGGGGCTCTCGACCAATGACATAGGCAGGAGACAAGATGGAACTGTGTTCCTGGCCCTCTCTTCATTCTGGCCAAAGCAGCAGTTGGTGCTGGGGAGAGGGGCCCCAACCGATGACATAGGCAGGAGACAAGATGGAACTGTGTTCCTGGCCCCCTCTCTCTTCACTCTGGCCCAAAGCAGCAGTTGGTGCTGGGGAGATGGGCTCTCAACCGATGACATAGGCAGGAGACCAGATGGAACTGTGTTCCTGGCCCCCTCTCTTGTCACTCTCGCCCAGAGCGGCAGTTGGTGCTGGGGAGAGGGGCTCTCAACCGATGACATAGGCAGGAGACCAGATGGAACTGTGTTCCTGGCCCCCTCTCTTGTCACTCTCGCCCAGAGCGGCAGTTGGTGCTGGGGAGAGGGGCTCTCAACCAATGACATAGGCAGGAGACAAGATGGAACTGTGTTCCTGGCCCCCTCTCTCTTCACTCTGGCCCAAAGCAGCAGTTGGTGCTGGGGAGATGGGCTCTCAACCGATGACATAGGCAGGAGACAAGATGGAACTGTGTTCCTGGCCCCCTCTCTTGTCACTCTCTGCCCAGAGCGGCAGTTGGTGCTGGGGAGAGGGGCTCTCAACCAATGACATAGGCAGGAGACAAGATGGAACTGTGTTCCTGGCCCCCTCTCTCTTCACTCTGGCCCAAAGCAGCAGTTGGTGCTGGGGAGAGGGGCTCTCAACCGATGACATAGGCAGGAGACAAGATGGAACTGTGTTCCTGGCCCCCTCTCTTGTCACTCTCGCCCAGAGCGGCAGTTGGTGCTGGGGAGAGGGGCTCTCAACCAATGACATAGGCAGGAGACAAGATGGAACTGTGTTCCTGGCCCCCCCTCTCTTCACTCTGGCCCAAAGCAGCAGTTGGTGCTGGGGAGAGGGGCTCTCAACCGATGACATAGGCAGGAGACAAGGTGGAACTGTGTTCCTGGCCCCCTCTCTTGTCACTCTCGCCCAGAGCTGCAGTTGGTGCTGGGGAGAGGGGCTCTCGACCAATGACATAGGCAGGAGACAAGATGGAACTGTGTTCCTGGCCCCCCCTCTCTTCACTCTGGCCCAAAGCAGCAGTTGGTGCCGGGGAGAGGGGCTCTCAACCGATGACATAGGCAGGAGACAAGATGGAACTGTGTTCCTGGCCCCCTCTCTTGTCACTCTTGCCCAGAGCGGCAGTTGGTGCTGGGGAGAGGGGCTCTCAACCAATGACATAGGCAGGAGACAAGATGGAACTGTGTTCCTGGCCCCCTCTCTCTTCACTCTGGCCCAGAGCAGCAGTTGGTGCTGGGGAGAGGGGCTCTCAACCGATGACATAGGCAGGAGACAAGATGGAACTGTGTTCCTGGCCCCCTCTCTTGTCACTCTCGCCCAGAGCGGCAGTTGGTGCTGGGGAGAGGGGCTCTCAACCAATGACATAGGCAGGAGACAAGATGGAACTGTGTTCCTGGCCCCCTCTCTCTTCACTCTGGCCCAAAGCAGCAGTTGGTGCTGGGGAGATGGGCTCTCAACCGATGACATAGGCAGGAGACCAGATGGAACTGTGTTCCTGGCCCCCTCTCTTGTCACTCTCGCCCAGAGCGGCAGTTGGTGCTGGGGAGAGGGGCTCTCAACCGATGACATAGGCAGGAGACCAGATGGAACTGTGTTCCTGCCCCCCCTCTCTTCACTCTGGCCCAAAGCAGCAGTTGGTGCTGGGGAGAGGGGCTCTCAACCGATGACATAGGCAGGAGACAAGATGGAACTGTGTTCCTGGCCCCCTCTCTTGTCACTCTCGCCCAGAGCGGCAGTTGGTGCTGGGGAGAGGGGCTCTCAACCAATGACATAGGCAGGAGACAAGATGGAACTGTGTTCCTGGCCCCCCCTCTCTTCACTCTGGCCCAAAGCAGCAGTTGGTGCTGGGGAGAGGGGCTCTCAACCGATGACATAGGCAGGAGACAAGATGGAACTGTGTTCCTGGCCCCCTCTCTTGTCACTCTTGCCCAGAGCGGCAGTTGGTGCTGGGGAGAGGGGCTCTCAACCAATGACATAGGCAGGAGACAAGATGGAACTGTGTTCCTGGCCCCCCCTCTCTTCACTCTGGCCCAGAGCGGCAGTTGGTGCTGGGGAGAGGGGCTCTCAACCAATGACATAGGCAGGAGACAAGATGGAACTGTGTTCCTGGCCCCCTCTCTTGTCACTCTCGCCCAGAGCGGCAGTTGGTGCTGGGGAGAGGGGCTCTCAACCAATGACATAGGCAGGAGACAAGATGGAACTGTGTTCCTGGCCCCCTCTCTCTTCACTCTGGCCCAAAGCAGCAGTTGGTGCTGGGGAGAGGGGCTCTTGACCAATGACATAGTTTTACACAGTCTGTAGCCTTCTCTGATAAAGAGTACTGGTGCCAGGTTCTTGTGGGTTTTTTCGGGCTATAGAGCCATGTTCTAGAGGCATTTCTCCTGACGTTTCGCCTGCATCTATGGCAAGCATCCTCAGAGGTGTGAGGTCTGTTGGAAGTAGGAAAAATGGGTTTATATATCTGTGGAATGGCTGGGGTGGGGCAAGGAGCTCTTCCCTGCTGCAGTTAGGTGTAAATGTTTAGCTGATCACCTTCATTAGCATTTGAAGGCCTGCCTGAGCCTGGGAAAATCTGTTGCTGGGAGGTGTTAATCTGTGCCTGGTTTTTTCCTCTCTGTTGTTTAGCTGTTATAATTTTAGAGTTTTTTAATACTGGTAGCCAGATTTTGTTCATTTTCATTGTCTCTTCCTTTCTGTTGAAATTGTCCACATGCTTGTGGATTTCAATGGCTTCTCTGTGTAGTCTGACATGGTGGTTGTTGGTGTGGTCCAGCATTTCTGTGTTCTCAAATAATATGCTGTGTCCAGGCTGGTTCATCAGGTGCTCTGCTATGGCTGACTTCTCTGGTTGAAGGAGTCTGCAGTGCCTTTCATGTTCCTTGATGCGTGTCTGGGCGCTGCGTTTGGTGGTCCCTATGTAGACTTGTCCACAGCTGCATGGTATACGGTAGACTCCTGCAGAGGTGAGAGGATCCCTCTTGTCCTTTGCTGAACGTAGCATTTGTTGGATTTTCTTGGTGGGTTTGTAGATTGTTTGTATGTTGTGTTTCCTCATCAGCTTCCCTATGTGGTCAGTGGTTCCCTTGATGTATGGCAGGAACACTTTTCCTCTGGGTGGATCTTCATCTTTACTCTCGTGGCTTGTTCTTGGTTGTCTTGCAGCTCTTCTGATGTCTGAGGTGGAGTCTCCATTGGCCTGGAGAGCCCAGTTGAGGTGGTTCAGTTCATCTTGGAGGAGGTGGGGTTCGCAGATTCTTTTTGCACTGTCTGCCAAGGCTTTAATGGTGCTTCTTTTTTGACTTGGGTGATGGTTGGAGTTTTTATGTAGATATCTATCTGTGTGTGTGGGTTTTCTGTAGACGGTGTGACCCAATTGTTGATCTGGTTTGTGGATGACTAGGACATCTAGAAAAGGCAGTCTTCCTTCATTCTCTTTTTCCATGGTGAACTGGATGTTTGGGTGGATGCTGTTAAGATGGTCCAGGAACCTGTTGAGTAGGCCTGTGCGGTTTCGTTCGTTAATTTTGTTATTCGTTAAACATTCGTTATTTTTAGCATTTACGAATCGATATCAAAACACTTTTTCAAACCCGGAAGGGTTTAAAAATATCGAAGCGGCATCCCCCATCCTTTTAACGAGCTTCCGCCCGTTTCGGAAATTGGATGGAGGATGCTGGTGCCTGGGAGCGAATCCGGCGCTCCCAAGCACCCAAGCAGTGCACCGTGGCTGATTTTGATTGGCCGGGAAGGCCTTTAAAAGCGGCTCCGCGTGGCCGCAGAGCTCATTTGCGCGGAGGCGAGGGAGGAGAGAGGTCCGGGACGGGAGGGCTGCTTGGCTTGCTTTGGGTTGGCTTAGTTGGTTGCGGTAAAGACTTGCATTGTTGGAAAAGACTCTTCTTTGTTGGAAAAGACTCTTCTGTTGGTGTTTGCTCTCGACTGCCCTGTCTTTTGGCTGTGTTAGCTGTTCATCAGGGCCATTTTTGGGTTGATTTTCCATTTTTGAATATTTTTAAAAAATACCTGTCTTTTATTCTTTAAAAAATACAAAAAATATTCTAAAAAAAGAGAAGACTCTTCTGTTGGTGTTTGCTCTCGACTTGCCCTGTCTTTTGGCTGTGTTTGGTCCACATCAGGGCCAGTTTTTGGTTAAGTTTCCATTTTTGAATATTTTCTAAAAATACCTGCCTTTTATTGTTAAAAAAAAAACCAAAAATATTCCAAAAAAAGAAAATACTCTTCTGTTGGTGTGTGCTCTCACTTGCCCTGTCTCGTGGCTGTGTTTGGTCCACATCAGGGCCAGTTTTTGGTTAAGTTTCCATTTCTGAATATTTTCTAAAAATACCTGTCTTTTATTCTTAAAAAAATACAAAAAATATTCTAAAAAAATAAAAGAGTCTTTGGTGGCTGTGTGTGCATTTGTCATTTGTGTAGTTCCAACCAGTGCGCTCCTTTTGCCAACACAAAGTGCTAGAATACAGTGCTTGCTTGCTCATTTGTGTAGTTCCAACCAGTGCGCTCCTTTTGCCAACACAAAGTGCTAGAATACAGTGCTTGCTCGCTCATTTGTGTAGTTCCAACCAGTGCGCTCCTTTTGCCAACACAAAGTGCTAGAATACAGTGCTTGCTTGCTCATTTGTGTAGTTCCAACCAGTGCGCTCCTTTTGCCAACACAAAGTGCTAGAATACAGTGCTTGCTCGCTCATTTGTGTAGTTCCAACCAGTGCGCTCCTTTTGCCAACACAAAGTGCTAGAATACAGTGCTTGCTCGCTCATTTGTGTAGTTCCAACCAGTGCGCTCCTTTTGCCAACACAAAGTGCTAGAATACAGTGCGTACTACTTTGCTTTGTGCTTTGTGTTGCCTTACATTACCACTGCCTGCTGAACGCGGGAACATTGTCCTGATGCGTACTACTTTGCTTTGTGCTTTGTGTTGTAACTGTGGCTGTGTTCGCTCCACAAGACGGCAAGGTTTTTGTTAATTTTCCATTTTTAAATATTACTGAAAAATATTTGCCTTTTATTCTTAAAAAATACAAAAAATATTCAAAAAAAGAAAAGACTCTTCTGTTGGTGTGTGCTCTCGTTTGTCCTGTCTCGTGGCTGTGTTTGGTCCACATCAGGGCCAGTTTTGGGTTAATTTTCCATTTTTGAATATTTTCTAAAAATACCTGTCTTTTATTCTTAAAAAAATACAAAATATTCGCTTTAACGAATCGATTCGTTATTATCCCAATATCGAATCGAATCGTATTTAATAACGATGTTTGGAAGCCGCTTTTGCGCATGCGCGATCGCGTCCGCCATTTTAACGAATCGATTCGTTATATCCTTAACGAATCGACCCCGCGCCAATAACGAAGCTTCGGAAGTGATTTTGCGCATGCGCGGGGGTCCGCCATCTTTACGAAATGTTTTGTAAATATTTACGAAATTTCGTAAATACCGAAACTTTTTTTTGGAAAGTTTTGTAATTATTTTAAATATCGAAACAAAAAAACACCCCAATTACAAATCGATTTTAGAAACAAATTTTTTCTTGATCAAACAGGCCTACTGTTGAGTTCTTCTTCTCCATGGCTCCAAATGGTGAAGGTGTCATCCACATATCTGAACCATATCGTGGGCTTTTTGGTTGCTGTTTCCAGGGCTTGTTCTTCAAAGTGTTCCATGTAGAAGTTAGCTATGACCGGGCTGAGAGGGCTCCCCATAGCTACTCCATCTTTCTGTTCGTAGAATTCATTGTCCCACTGAAAGTAACTGGTGGTAAGGCAATGGTGAAACAGAGCCGTGATGTCTTCTGGGAACCTCTGGTTGATGAGTGCCATGGTGTCTGCTACTGGGACCATGGTAAATAGAGATACCACATCGAAGCTGATCAGTTTGTCGTTTGTATTTAGCTTGAGATTGCTGATTTTTGGTGCCTCTCCAAACCACAAATCCCAGGATTCCATTACATTGAGCCGTGGCCATTGAAGTGTTGCTGGAGGACCTCAAAGGGCTAGAAAGGTGTTCTGTAGGCATTTACAAGGTCCATCAGTGCAATTCTATGGTATGCTTCCGATGGAAGTGGCTTGTTTCAGTAAACTTTGCTATTTTCTGCAGATTTAGTTCTACAATGGAGGCACCAATGGTGCAATGTGTTAAACTCTTGTGCCGGCAGGACTGAAGATGACAGGTTGGAGGTTTGATTCTGGGGAGAGCACGGATGAGCTCCCTCTGTCAGCTCCAACTCCTCATGCAGGGACATCAGAGAAAGCCTCCCATAAGGATGATAAAACATCAAAATATCTGGTCGTCCCTGGGCAATGTCCTTGCAGATGACCAATTCTCTCACACCAGAAGCGACTTGCAGTTTCTCACGATAAAAAAAGTTCTACAATATATTCTCAGTAGATAATATGGCAGTTATACTATATACTTTTGAGAGAGATGGAGAGTATTTGGGACTGTCATTGAACATTGAAAAAACCAAGGTTCTGTTCCAGCAGTCACCAGCCAATCCCTCTCCAATGCCAGTGATACAGCTTAATGGTGTAACATTAGAAAATGTTGACCATTTCCACTACCTTGGCAGCCACCTCTCCACCAAAGTCAACATCGATGAAATACAACACCGCCTGAGCTCTGCAAGTGCAGCATTTTCCAGAATGAAGCAGAGAGTGTTTGAGGACCGGGACATCCGTAGGGATACCAAGGTGCTTGTTTATAAAGCTATTGTCCTCCCAATCCTGCTATATGCCTGTGAGACGTGGACTGTCTACAGACGTCACATGCAACTCCTGGAACGATTCCATCAGTGCTGCCTCTGGAAAATCCTGCAAATCTCTTGGGAAGACAGGCGGACAAACGTCAGCATGCTGGAAGAAGCAAAGACCACCAGCATTGAAGCGATGGTCCTCCACCATCAACTCCAATGGACCGGCCACGTTGTCCGGATGCCTGACCACCATCTCCCAAAGCAGTTGCTCTACTCCGAACTCAAGAACGGAAAACGGAATGTTGGTGGACAGGAAAAGAGATTTAAAGATGGGCTCAAAGCCAACCTTAAAAACTCTGGCATAGGAACTGAGAACTGGGAAGCCCTGGCCCTTGAGCGCTCCAGCTGGAGGTCAGCTGTGACCAGCAGTGCTGTGGAGTTTGAAGAGGCACGAATGGAGGGCGAAAGGGAGAAGCATGTCAAGAGGAAGGCACATCAAGCCAACCCCGACCTAGACTGCCTTCCACCTGGAAACCAATGCCCTCACTGTGGAAGAGGATGCAGAGCAAGAATAGGGCTCCACAGCCACATGCGGACCCACAAGAATATTGGAAGACAATCATCCTCGGAAAACGAGGGGTCGCCTAAGTAAAAGTATTTGGGAAATAACTCAGCCTCTTTGACGTATAGGTTCAACATCCTTTTTTACAGTACAATAAAGGTACAATATCGATACTTCTATTTCTTTATACAGAGGAATTGATCCGAAGGCTTCAAAGAGGATATTTCAAATATTCTACTGCCATCTTGTGGACGAGCCATGCCTGCGTTGGTTTGGGCCAAGCTGCCTTAGGCTAAAACCACATTACTTGTTCTCACAATGAGTCCGCTCATGTTGGAATTAAGCTTGTAATATGTTGGATTGGCTTTGGAAGACTGAATAAATACAGCTCCTCTGCTGAAATAAAATCTTGCTTTTTCATGATGTTCAGCTATTGTCCTGTATGAAGCTGAACGACTGATGGATTTAGTCCTTGTCATCTCAAAAAAGTTTGCAAACGTTGTGTTTTGTTTGTTTGCTTGTTTGTTTTTAATGCAATACAACTGTTTTGGTTCGCTCCTGATACGATAAATAAAAGTAATATCCCCCCCCCCAAAAAAGTTGGAGATAAGACTGCCATAGTTTTCATGCATCTATATAAATAAAAATATAATGTTCGTTTGTGGGATTAACATAACTCCAAAACCACTGTCGAATTGACACCAAATTTGGACACAAGACACCTCTCAGGCCAACAAGTGACCATCACTCATAAAAACACTGAAAAACACAACAGAAGAGACTTGAAAAGCCAAAAAATAAAAAGATACAATACAATGCACAAAACCACATATACAGGCACATACGTACATATATACACACAAAACACATATACACAGACTGTGCCACAGCAACGCGTGGCAGGTATGGCTAGTGATTTCATAGAACTATAGAGTTGGAAGAGACCTTGTCACTATACAGTCCAACTCCCTGCCAAGAAGCAGGCAAATCACATTCAAAGCACCCCTGACAGATGGCCATTCAGCCTCCACTTAAAAGCCTCCAAAGAAGGAGCCTCCGCCACACTCAGGGGCAGAGAGTTCCACTGCTGAACAGCTCTCACAGTCAGGAAGTTCTTCCTCATGTCAGGTGGAATCTCCTTTCTTGTAGTTTGAAGCCAGTATATTTGTTTTTCTTTCAGTTCATGGAACAAGAAAAGCTTTATATGATATGAAGGAAGGATTCTAGCTTAGTCTCATCAAGTGGAATCTCCTTTCCTGTAGTTTGAAGCCATTATTCCACGTTTTAGTCTCCAGGGCAGCAGAAGACAAGCTTGCTCCCTCCTCCCTATGACTTCCCCTCATATACTCATACATGGCCCTCATCATATCTCCTCTCAGCCTTCACTTCTTCAGGCCAAACATGTCCAGCTCTTTAAGCCGCTCCTCATAAGGCTTGTTCTCCAGACCCTCGATCATTTTAGTCAGCCTTCTCCGGACACATTGCAGCTTGTCAATATCTCCCTTTGACTGTGGTGTCCATTACTCTGTAAATGGCAAAAAAAAAGGAATTCCATCTCAAACATTAGGAAGCACATCTTGAGGGTAATTACTGTTCAACCATGGAATTGATTGCCTTAGAGCCTGGCACTTTCTCCTTCATTGGGGATCTTTAAATAGAGGTTGGATGGCCATCTCTTGGGAGTGCTTTAGCTGTGCATTTCAACATAGTAGGGGCTTACAGTAGGTGATCCTAGCAGCCTTTTTGATGATCAACCATGGAATGGACTGCATCAGAATGAAGTTGACTTGATTCTTCTGAGGCTGGAAGACCATCTTTTGGGAGAACTTCAATTACATATTCTTGCATGGCAGATGGTTGGAGTAGATGGCCTTTGGAGTTCCTTCCAGCTCTGTGATTCTGTGACCCAATCATCAGGAGACAAATGGCACTATGTAACAAAATTTCAAAAATGTTCTGTTCCTGGTTTGAAAGTAGTTTGTTGTTTATTTGTTCAGCCACCTCCGACTCTTCATGAAAGTACTGTATATTAGGCCTGGGTAACAACGGAAAAATTTGTTTCTAAAATCGATTTGTATTTGGGGTTTTTTTTGTTTTGATATTTAAAATAATTAATTTGTTTCTAAATTCGATTTGTATTTGGGGTTTTTTTTTGTTTCGATATTTAAAATAATTACAAAATTTTCCCTTAAAAAAGTTCGGTATTTACGAAATTTCGTAAATGTGAAAAAAATTACAAAACATTAACGAATCGATTTCCGAAACAATAACGAATCGATTCGTTAATGGCGGACGCGACCGCGAAATACGCTAAAAAACCTCCAAAACCTTCTGAAGCTTCCCTCTCCCTCTGTTGTTGACTGTTGGTGTGATATAATAATTTTTTTTCACTAATTAAACCATAAAACTTGCCCCAGACATGCGGAAATAATAACGAAACGACCTCAGAACAATAACGAAACGAATACAATAACGAAATACGAAGCATTTACAAAACGTGTTTAAAAATTCATTTTTTTAACAAAATTGCTCCAGAATGGTTCGTTATCGTTTTGTAATTGAAAAAAATAACGAATTATTAACGAATTACGAATTAACGAAACGAAACCGCCCAGCCTACTGTATATACTTGAGTATAAGCCTAATTTTTCAGCTCTTTTTTCAGGCTGAAAAAGTCCCCCTCGACTTATACTCGAGTCAAAGTTATTTATTATTCTACACTGTTATTATTATTATTTGAAACACAAAAGATTAGTACACACAGTAAACAAGGTCACTCTGCTGGCTGTTGTATTTGGTCACACATTGGATACTTCCCAAGTGTCTAGGACTGTGTGATGTATCGGCAAATTACTTATAATTAATAATACTAATATATTAATTATAACATATAATTATAATTATAATTATTATTAGAAACACAACAAACATAACACAGCAGACAAGATCACTCTGCTGGCTGTTGTATTGGATCACACGTTGTTCACTTCCCAAGTGTCTAGGACTGTGTGATGTATCGGCGAATAATGCATGCAGATCCCAGTAAGGTGGCCTTCTGCAGCTGGCAGTGGTAATTTTGTCAGCGCCGATTGTGTTTAAGTGCAGGCCAAGGTCTTGAGGCACTGCACCCAGTGTGCCCATCACCACTGGGACCACCTTGACTGGCATGTGCCAGAGTCTTTGCAATTCGGTCTTTAAATCCTTGTATCTTTTCAGCTTTTCCAGTTGTTTCTCTTCAATCCTGCTGTCACCTGGGATTGTGACATCGATGATCCATCGATGATCCTCGGTCTTCTCACAAAAAGAGAGTCTTCAACCTCAGCAAGATGGAGTGGATGAGGGATTGGAGGACATCCAACCCCAAATTGGGAAAGAAGTCGTCCAGGAATACCTGGCCGCTCTTAATGAGTTCAAGTCCCCTTTCAGGGCCAGATCAACTACACCCCAAAGTATTGAAGGAACTAGCGGAAGTCATTTCGGAACCATTGGCAACCATCTTTGAGAGTTCTTGGAGAACGGGAGAAGTTCCAGCAGATTGGAGGAGGGCCAATGTGGTCCCAATCTTCAAGAAGGGAAAAAAGGATAACCCAAACAACTACCGTCCGGTCAGCCTCACGTCGATACCGGGCAAGATTCTGGAAAAGATTGTTAAGGAAGCGGTCTGCAAACACTTAGAAACAAATGCAGTCATCGCTAATAGTCAACATGGATTTATCAAAAACAAGTCATGCCAGACTAATCTGATCTCTTTTTCGATAGAGTTACAAGCTGGGTAGATGCGGGGAATGCCGTGGATATAGCGTACCTGGATTTCAGGAAGGCCTTCGACAAGGTCCCCCATGACCTTCTGGCAAGGAAACTAGTCCAATGTGGGCTAGGCAAAACTACGGTGAGGTGGATCTGTAATTGGTTAAATGGACGAACACAGAGGGTGCTCACCAATGCTTCCTCTTCATCCTGGAAAGAAGTGACGAGCGGAGTGCCGCAGGGTTCCGTCCTGGGCCCGGTCCTGTTCAGGATCTTTATTAACGACTTAGATGAAGGGCTAGAAGGCAGGATCATCAAGTTTGCAGACGACACCAAATTGGGAGGGATAGCCAATACTCCAGAGGACAGGAGCAGGATTCAAAACGATCTTGACAGATTAGAGAGATGGGCCAAAACTAACAAAATGAAGTTTAACAGGGACAAATGCTCCACTTAGGCAGAAAAAACGAAATGCAAAGATACAGAATGGGGGATGCCTGGCTTGAGAGCAGTACGTGTGAAAAAGATCTTGGAGTCCTCGTGGACAACAAGTTAAACATGAGCCAACAATGTGATGTTGCGGCAAAAAAAGCCAATGGGATTTTGGCCTGCATCAATAGGAGCATAGTGTCTAGATCTAGGGAAGTAATGCTACCCCTCTATTCTGCTTTGGTTAGACCACACCCGGAATATTGTGTCCAATTCTGGCCACCACAATTCAAGAGAGATATTGACAAGCTGGAATGTGTCCAGAGGAGGGCGACTAAAATGATCAAGGGTCTGGAGAACAAGCCCTATGAGGAGCGGCTTAAGGAGCTGGGCATGTTTAGCCTGAAGAAGAGCAGGCTGAGAGGAGATATGATAGCCATGTATAAATATGTGAGAGGAAGCCACAGGGAGGAGGGAGCAAGCTTGTTTTCTGCTTCCTTGGAGACTAGGACGGAACAATGGCTTCAAACTACAAGAGAGGAGATTCCATCTGAACATTAGGAAGAACTTCCTGACTGTGAGAGCCGTTCAGCAGTGGGACTCTCTGCCCCAGAGTGTGGTGGAGGCTCCTTCTTTGGAAGCTTTTAAACAGAGGCTGGATGGCCATCTGTCAGGGGTGATTTGAATGCAATATTCCTGCTTCTTGGCAGGGGGTTGGACTGGATGGCCCATGAGGTCTCTTCCAACTCTTTGATTCTATGATTCTATGATACGTCATTTTTAACACGATCGTGAGGTCAGGAGTATTATGCTCCAAAACTCTGTCTGTCTGAATTCGGAAGTCCCAGAGGAGTTTGGCATGTTCATTCTCCGGCTTGCGATCCCACCAGTTCTTTGTTGTAGGCAGATTGTGTTTGTGGCACAAGTTCCAATGAATCATCTGAGCAACGGTGTTGTGCCTCTGCTTGGAGTCTGTCTGCGCGATCTTCTTGCAGCAGCTGAGGATGGGATCTATTGTTTCATCTGCTTCCTTGCAGAGTCTACATTTGGGATCTGTTGTCAACTTTTCAATTCTGGCTTTGATCGGCATTGGTCTGAATGGCTTGTTCTTGGGCTATTGTTGTTGTTGTTGTTGTTACATTTATTATTTTACTCTATTTATTATTATTGTTACATTTATTATTTTACTTTATTGTTGTTGTTATTACATTATTACTTTACTCTAATATTACTGTTTTTATTATATTTCCACTATTTTACATTATTATTATTATTATTATTATTATTATTATTATTATTGACATTGAAGACAGTTAGAATAATGGTTTAATCAGAGCTGGGCAGTCTTATCTTAAATTACAGTTTTATGTAAATATTCAAAAAACATTTAGCCTGCTGATGTCTCAATTAATGTAACTGTATTGGTATCTATTTTTATTTTGAAACGTACCAGTAGCTGCTGCATTTCCCACTCTCGGCTTATACTCAACTCAATATGTTTTCCCAGTTTCTTGTAGGAAAATTAGATGCCTCGGCTTATATTCGGGTTGGCTTATACTCGGGTTTATATGGTACTTGAAAGTAGTGTTTCCTGTTTAATTATGTGGTCCTTCCTTTGAAAGTAGTTGTGCTGCTCCAGAAACTTCATTTTTGTGGCAGGCACAAACTATGTTGAATTAGGTTCTTGTGGGTTTTTTCGGGCTATAGAGCCATGTTCTAGAGGCATTTCTCCTGACGTTTCGCCTGCATCTATGGCAAGCATCCTCAGAGGTGAGGTCTGTTGGAATTAGGACAATGGGTTTATATATCTGTGGAATGGCTGGGGTGGGGCAAGGAGCTCTTCCCTGCTGCAGTTAGGTGTGAATGTTTAGCTGATCACCTTCATTAGCATTTGAAGGCCTGCCTGAGCCTGGAAAATCTCTTGCTGGGAGGTGTTAATCTGTGCCTGGTTGTTTCCTCTCTGTTGTTTTGCTGTTGTAATTTTAGAGTTTTTTAATACTGGTAGCCAGATTTTGTTCATTTTCATGGTCTCTTCCTTTCTGTTGAAATTGTCCACATGCTTGTGGATTTCAATGGCTTCTCTGTGTAGTCTGACATGGTGGTTGTTGGAGTGGTCCAGCATTTCTGTGTTCTCAAATAATATGCTGTGTCCAGGTTGG
Source organism: Anolis sagrei ordinatus (assembly GCF_025583915.1). Taxonomy (NCBI): domain Eukaryota; kingdom Metazoa; phylum Chordata; class Lepidosauria; order Squamata; family Anolidae; genus Anolis; species Anolis sagrei. The sequence continues at coordinate 41,252,965 of NW_026847993.1, forward strand.
TTCATCAGGTGCTCTGCTATGGCTGACTTCTCTGGTTGAAGTAGTCTGCAGTGCCTTTCATGTTCCTTGATGCGTGTCTTGGGCAATGCTGCGTTTGGTGGTCCCTATGTAGACTTGTCCACAGCTGCATGGTATATGGTAGAAATGCTGGACCACACCAACAACCACCGTCATACTACACAGAGAAGCCATTGAAATCCACAAGCATGTGGACAATTTCAACAGAAAGGAAGAGACCATGAAAATGAACAAAATCTGGCTACCAGTATTTAAAAACTCTAAAATTACAACAGCAAAACAACAGAGAGGAAACAACCAGGCACAGATTAACACCTCCCAGCAAGAGATTTTCCCAGGCTCAGGCAGGCCTTCAATTCTAATGAAGGTGGTCAGCTGAAACATTCACACCTAACTGCAGCAGGGAAGAGCTCCTTGCCCCACCCCAGCCATTCCACAGATATATAAACCCATTGTCCTAATTCCAACAGACCTCACTACCTCTGAGGATGCTTGCCATAGATGCAGGCGAAACGTCAGGAAAAATGCCTCTAGAACATGGCCCTATAGCCCGAAAAAACCCACAAGAACCTAGTGATTCCAGCCATGGAAGCCTTCGACAATATGTTGAATTGGTTGAGACTCTATGAGGAGATATTAGAAAAAAGTTTTTGCAGATTAACAAACTTTTTCCATGTTTTGTGGTAGAAGTAATTAGAAAATGACATTTAAAAGCCAGGAACAAAAATCATAATGTTACATAGTGTTATTCTTATGTTTATTTATGCCTCTCTTTTTCTCTCCAGAAGGAAATAAATGTCCACAAAGTTCCAGAACCTGGCAGCTCAAAAGGACCTCAAGTTTCTCCTCCGGTCGAGCTCATCGTTCTGGCAATATAAACGACCGTCCGTTGATCCTTCACTATTTCAGCCGCGATAACCAGCTTTTGAACTGCAATAAATGAGGCCAATCAACATTACTTTTGTCTCATTACTTCAAGAGCTGACACATAAATTCCCTCTTATCCTTTCCCCCCGTTTGGTCTGGAATTAGCCACCGCGCTCGGTTATGTGCTATTATATCCAGATCTTCTCAACTATAGATCAAACTGCTTGATCTCGGCTGGGTTCAGAAAACTGTTTGGGAAACGGGTTTTGCACGCTTTGGTTTGAGAAAGCCTGGTTCTCTTGGCCAGTTTTCCCAGGCTTTTTAAAATGCACATTAAGGTTCAGTATTAAGCTGAGTTGACATCAGTCAAATGGAGGAGAGAATGCAGTGGTAATGACTATATTAAGCCACCGATATCTTCCACTTAGACCTGCAGATTTTATTACCTGGATAACAAAAACCGGAGAGGCTGCATTCCACATTGTTACTGCAGATATTGTAGGACCATCACAGTCCTCAGTTTCAAACAGTGTAGACCAGTGTTTCTCAACCTGGGGGTCAGCACCCCTGAGGGGGTCATGAGAGGTTGTCCGAGGGGTCGCCGAAGACCATCAGAAAATACAGTATTTTCTCTTGGTCATCTGGGTTACATGTGGAAAGATAGGTCCAATTCTATTGTTGGTGGGGTTCAGAATGCTCTTTGATTGTAGGTGAACTATAAATCCCAGCAACTACAACTCCCAAATGCCAAGGTCTATTTTCCCCAAACTCCACTAGTGTTCACATTTGAGCATATTATTTATGCCAAATTTGGTCCTGATCCATCATTGTTTGAGTCCACAGATGTAGATGAACTACAACTCCCAAACTCAATATCCATGCCCACCAAACCCTGCCAGAGTTTTCTGATTGTCATGGGAGTCCTGTGTGCCAAGATTGGTTCAGTTCAATCATTGGTGGAGATCAGAATGTTCTTTGATTGTAGATGAACTATAAATCCCAGCAAGTACAACTGTCAAATGATAAAACCAGTCCCTTCCCCCAACCCCATTAGTATTCAAATTTGGGCATATTGAATACTGAGGAGGGAGCAAGCTTGAAAATACATCCTGCATATCGGATATTTACATTACAATTCATAACAGTAGCAAAATTACATTTATGAAGTAACAATGAAAATAATTTTATGGTTGGGGGGGTCAGCACAACATGAGGAACTGTATCAAGGGGTCACGGCCTTAGGAAGGTTGGGAACCACTGGTGTAGACTCATATAATGCAGTTTAAAATGGAAATCATAAGAATTGTGGAGGCTGATGAAATAAAAAAGCATCCCCAAATGTATTTGAAAAGAAGATATTTAGAAATGGGTTGTTGTAGGTTTTTTCTAAAGGCATTTTCTCCTGACATTTCGCCTGCATCTATGGCAAGCATCCTCAGAGGTAGTGAGGTCTGTTGGAACTAGGAAAAAGGGTTTATATATCTAAGCCTTAAAAAACTCTAAAATTAGAACAGCACAACCACAGAGAGGAAACAAACAAGGACATCTAATTACCTCTCAACAAAAGATTGCTCCAGGCACTGCCAGGCAATCAAATGCTAATCAAGGTGATCAGTTTGCTACAGGCACAGTCAGCCCATTGTATGCGAATCAAGGCGGTCAGTTGAAACATTCACACCTAGCTCCAGCAGACAAGAGTCCTTTGTCCCACCCTGGTCATTCCACAGATATATAAACTCCTTTTCCTAGTTCCAACAGACCTCACTACCTCTGAGGATGCTTGCCATAGATGCAGGTGAAACGTCAGGAGAAAATGCCTCTAGAACATGGCCATATAGCCTGGAAAAACCTACAACAACCCAATTATTCTGGCCATGAAAGCCTTCGACAATATATTTAGAAATGGTCTTTGGAAAGTTTCAAGTGCCTTACATACTCTGGTTGTTTAATTTCACTTGCTCATTATGTGAGTTTTGAAGAATTTTTTATTTATTTATTTATATTGCACTTTTGGAGTTGGGTGCCACCTGTACGCAGATGACGCCCAACTCTACTACTCATTACCACCGAATTCCAAGGAAGCCAACAGTGTGATGTGGCGGCAAAAAAAGCCAATGGGATTTTGGCCTGCATCAATAGGAGCCTAGTGTCTAGGTCCAGGGAAGTCATGCTCCCCATGCTCTATTCCGCTTTGGTTAGACCACACCTGGAATATTGTGTCCAATTCTGGGCACCACAATCCAAGAGAGATATTGACAAGCTGGAATGTGTCCAGAGGAGGGCGACTAAAATGATCAAGGGTCTGGAGAACAAGCCCTATGAGGAGCGGCTTAAGGAGCTGGGCATGTTTAGCCTTCAGAAGAGGAGGCTGAGAGGAGACATGGTAGCCATGTATAAGTATGTGAGAGGAAATCATAGGGACTTGTTTTCGCTGCCCTGGAGACTAGGACGCAATGGAACAATGGCTTCAAACTACAAGAGAGGAGATTCCATCTGAACATGAGGAAGAACTTCCTGATTGCGAGAGCCGTTCAGCAGTGGAACTCTCTGCCCCGGAGTGTGGTGGAGGCTCCTTCTTTGGAAGCTTTTAAACAGAGGCTGAATGGCCATCTGTCAGGGGTGATTTGAATGCAATATTCCTGCTTCTTGGCAGGGGGTTGGACTGGATGGCCCATGAGGTCTCTTCCAACTCTTTGATTCTATGATTCTAATTTACAACTCTGCTGAGGGTGCAGGTCCGTAACTTGGGAGTCCTCCTGGATTCAACGCTGTCGCTTGATGCTCAGGTGTCGGTGGTGGTTTGGAGGGCCTTTGCACAACTCTAACTTGTGCATCAGCTGCAACCATACCTTGTGAAGTCTGACTTGGCCAGGGTGGTCCATGCCTTGGTTGCATCCAAACTGGACTATTGCAATGCACTCTACGTGGGGCTGTCCTTGAAGATGGCCCGGCGGTTTGAACTGGTACAACGGGCGGCAGCCATGCTCCTTACTGGAGCAAACTATAGGGAGCATACAACACCCCTAATAAAACAGCTTCATTGGCTGCCAATACGTTGCCGAGCCAACCATCCATGAGGGTTGAATGAAAAGTAATGCTTCCACCTTCGTAACTCCTCAACAGATGGCAGTACTGGTATGTGGCAGGTACTGGCTAGTTCAGTAGACTCTCCTCTACAGTTCCATTTTGGCGGGAAGCCTTAGCATTGAATGGTTGTGTTGTTAAAGTGCGAAGTATGGAACCCTGTGCAGATGGTCAGTCAATGCGACTCAAGTTCTATGATTTTATGGGAATCCGCATTCTGGCCGAAACTGCCAACACTCTTCTGAAAAGGAAGCAGGTCTCAAAAGCCATTCATCACACAGTCAGGGGTCCTGTTCTTGGATCAAAGTTGTAAAGTAGTAATCCTCCTGGACATGATTGGATTGTGAGCTTCATAAAGCACCTCCGTGGACACCAGCCAAGAGGAACAGAAATTCCTCTAGAAAACGAGGGGATCATAAAAGCAACGTGGAGGAGAGAGGGAGAGAAGGGGGGGGCATGAAACAAAAATAAAAATAAAGAAAATGGCTGGGCAACTGGAACTTCTGTTTTGACAACTAAGGGCTCTACAATTCCGTTCAATGCTAAGGCTTCCTGTCAAAAATGGAACTGTAGAGGAGAGTCTACTGAACAAGCCAGTACCTGCCGCACACCAGTACTGCCATCTGTTGAGGAGTTACGAAGGTGGAGGCATTACTTTTCATTCAACCCTCGTAAACAATTTAATTTGGAAAGGTGCCTCGCTTACTCAAGGATCAATGTACACAGGCAACAACGCATTGGATCTATGATGTCTATTTCTTAATCTTCACAGATTCCCAACTCAAAGGGTAAGTGTTGGCAAGAACTGAAAACTTGCCACATTCTTGGTGACAATGGAATTTATAGGCAGGAGATTTATAAACCTGGAACACTGGGGACAAACCATCTGGCTTAGAGATAACCAGCCCTACCTCCGCGTTTCGGTTGCGCTCCCTCCCTTCTCCCTTTCCTCTCTCTCTCTCTCTCTCTCTCTCTCTATTTCTGTCTGCCAGATTTCAAGTGATGAACAGCATCTGGCTACGATAAAGCTTTTATTCACCATAGAGCATATAAAGATGATAAGGCACCAAAGAGAGATCGCGGAAGACTTGCATTAAGCACCATCGCAGGAGCCCTCTTTGCTGTCCATGCTTTCCCCAGTAACAGACCTCTCAAGTCATAGTCAGGGATTATGTTATGTCACGCATGTCACTTTTTGTCGTAGGGAAAATGACACATCTGAAGAAGAGACACTGTTCAAATGAGCAAAGACATTGGGAAAGCCGAGGAATTTGCTCAAGGTAGTTTCCTCCTCAGATGCAACCCTTTCCATATGCAGAAGGTGATCAGAGGGCTTTTTTCTGACCTGGACAATAACCTAATTTCGCTGGGAGCTAATTCCACAGGTGGGGGGGGGGGCACCACCAAGAAGGCCCTGTCCCTCGTCCCCTCCAAGCGTGCTTGCGACAAAGGCGGGGTCGAGAGCAGGGCCTCTCTAGAAGTTCTTCAACTCCGAGGTGAAATGTAGACGGAGATACCTTCGGACAGGTACACTGGGCCGGAACCGTATAGGGTTTTATAGGTCAAGACAGTAGGCTAATCCTCTACTGTCCCATTTCCCACCTGCCTTAGCAATATTCCAGTTTCTCCATTATCCTCACACTTTCCTGTTGTCCTTGGCTAAGTTAATTTGCTGCAAACTAATTGCAGAAGTGGCTTGCGCTCCATTAACTCAACAGTGGAGGGAAGAGGGATGGCTGTCATCTCGCCTTTCCCAGTAAGCTCAGTGTGCTATCACGCACTGGGCCTGTGAAAGAGTCTGTAGACAGGATGTGTTTTTTGAATGCCCAACGGGACGCCGGGGGTGCCTCAGCTGAGAGGCCTTTCGGATTTCCCCACACAAAGTTCTTTTCAAGACTTAGAAAGTTCAACAAAGTTTTTATTGTTGCTTAAATCTTCAATAAATCAAACAAATACTTCAAGGCTTCGAATCAACTGGTGGCTTGCTTAAATCTTGTCCACAAGGGACAGGCAACTGTTTCTTCCTTTTACAAGGGAAATCCTTGACCCCTCCTTGAGCAATCTGACTTAAGATCTGTTGGTGTGGACCCCTACACCTGGTCCAAATTGCTTTATGGCTGCCGTGAGTGGTCCTTACCAAACAGAGTCCTTTAGTAGATTTCCAAGAGGAAAGAAGGCTTTCAATTCCCAGCGAAGGCTGGCTGTAGAGCTGTGGAACTAAATTCCCCAACAAAGGCTATGCTGTAGTTCTCTGTAGAGCTGTGGGACTGGATCCCCCAGCAAAACTGTAAAAGAAGAAGCTTTCTACAGGTGGAACTGATTCACGTCCTGTACGAAAGGCCTCTCTTTGTGAACTGAACTAGAGGTCCCCTTTTCCCCTCCTAAACCCAGAAAAAGGGGTGGAACTAAAGAACGTCATGATAATTGATGGGTCATTGGCCCTATGATTGCAAACCAAGGGAAGCTACCTTATTGCAAAATGCATGGAATTTTGGAATACATACAAACATTCAATAGAAAGGAAAAGAAGTTGGAGCTCCTGGTACAGCCGTACCAGCACACTCAGGCAAAAGCAAACTGCTGCATCCTTTCCTAACTTGTGTATTCTCCGCCATTAATAACCTTTGACATCTTGACCATACATTGATATTGCTTGGCGATACATATTCTGGTTTTTATTTTGGAGAACTAGATAAGGAAGAACATTCCCCAGCTCTCTCAGTTTAGATTCCCATATAAAATATGAAAGACAAGTTCAATATGATGACAAACAGAAACAGCAAATACTTTTTCCCTGATCGGAACATTGCGGAGAGGAAAGAAAAACATACAAAGGTAGCAACTTTCCAGCAGATGATTGACAGATTCTTAGAAAATGGAGTGGATCAAAACCTGGTGTTAACAAAAGAATACCTAAGAATGATTAGGATTGGGATTTGCAATACAATAGCTCACAAATAACTCTGAAGAAAAGGATCTGGTAAAACTGAGACGTCAAGCCTTTCCTTTTGATACGTTCATAAAGAAAGCTCCAGATTTGCAAATCCTCCCTCCTTCCCTCCTGCAGCCTTACTTTGAAGCGAAGAAAAAGAGAGAGATTCTTTAAGGTTCAGTTTACTAAAATCTTTTGTGCCATTTATGGACCATTTCTGCATGTAATACAGGAAATTAGGGCCATAAAAATGACTTACGCCCCAAATTAGTCTGTTTTCATACTCACCAACTCCCCAAGCAGCTGTATTTAACTTTGACCCAAACATTCACCTCGGGGTGATTTGCTCAGCGGAGCTGGAATCAGATGGAAAAATATTCACTGTTCTAGAGAGAATTATTTCACACAGGCACCCAAATCATATTTCTTTCCTTCCAAAAATATAGATTCCCTTCCATACGGTTCGGTGATCCCTGCACGCAACGGGGATGGGAAGCCCTGAATACTTTAGATGCAGTTTCATTGTAATATGTAGTTGATAATTTGGGCAGTCTTAAATGAACGTGGTAAAAACTTAGCGTTGTTTTCCTGGTCCTTCCAAGTATCTCTTGTGCCATCGCGCTTGGGGGATATTAGTCTCAATGAAGGAGGGATGGACGTGGCACCTTTCCCCCAAGGGATTGCTTCTTGCCCTCCTATAGGAAACTGGAACTCCCAAAAACCCAAAACGCTGTAAATAGCTCAAAATAAGTTTTATTGATCACAAAGTCATTTCTTCAAAGCAATGAGCTGGAAAACTTTAGAGGGGTGAAGGAAAACATACGTTACAGTCTCAATAGTCCTGGGTCCAAGGGGTTTGAAGCTGAGAAGCCTCACCAAGTTTCCTCTTTCCTCAATGGCTGTGAATGCTGGAGCAAACCACAACCCCAGTTCAGATGGCCTATGTTTGAAGACTCAGGATCTTCCTCTGGTGCCAAAAGAACCGGTTTGAAGGCACTTGAGACTTCCAACGTCGTTCAGGTTGGTCTGAACATGAAGCATAAGTCTCAAGGGTAAAAAACCTCAGAACTGGTGCTAAGAGGTAACTTAAATCAGGGTCATTTAGAGTCAAGTCTCTTACTCACGTCCATATGGCAGGAACTCTGATGGCAGAATGAAAAAAAAGGAAGTTCTCCCCTCTTGCAGGAAGAGGTGGAGCCAAACAGTACTGATTGACAGCTACAAGCAACCAATCCATACAACTATACATAAGCAGGGTAAAAAGGGGCAGGATTAAGCATGATACAACAGTTTAAATCTTACAACTAACAGTTCTATACATAGGTGGCGCCACTCGCGCCGTCACATCTCTGGTTTGTTTCTCTCTTAATTTCTCACTGATCCACCTTTGCTTTTCTTCTTCTTCTCTTGTTAGAATCATAGAATCCTAGAGTTGGAAGAGACCTCCTAGGCCATCCAGGAAGGAGTCTCCACCACACTCCAGGGCAGTGAGTTCCACTGCTGAACTGCACTCACAGTCAGGAAGTTAGAATAATAGAATCCTAGAGTTGGAAGAGATCTCGTGGGCCATCCAGGAAGGAGTCTCCACCACACTCCAGGGCAGTGAGTTCCACTGCTGAACAGCACTCACAGTCAGGAAGTTAGAATCATAGAATCCTAGAGTTGGAAGAGACCTCGTGGGCCATCCAGGAAGGAGTCTCCACCACACTCCAGGGCAGTGAGTTCCACTGCTGAACAGGTCTCACAGTCAGGAAGTTAGAACCATAGAATCCTAGAGTTGGAAGAGACCTCGTGGGCCATCCAGGAAGGAGTCTCCACCACACTCCAGGGCAGTGAGTTCCACTGCTGAACAGCACTCACAGTCAGGAAGTTAGAACCATAGAATCCTAGAGTTGGAAAAGATCTGGTGGGCCATCCAGGAAGGAGTCTCCACCACACTCCAGGGCAGTGAGTTCCACTGCTGAACAGCACTCACAGTCAGGAAGTTAGAATCATAGAATCCTAGAGTTGGAAGAGACCTCGTGGGCCATCCAGGAAGGAGTCTCCACCACACTCCAGGGCAGTGAGTTCCACTGCTGAACAGGTCTCACAGTCAGGAAGTTAGAATCATAGAATCCTAGAGTTGGAAGAGACCTCGTGGGCCATCCAAGAAAGAGTCTCCACCACAATCCGGGGCAGAGAGTTCCACTGCTGAACAGCACTCACAGTCAAGAAGTTAGAATCATAGAATCCTAGAGTTGGAAGAGACTACGTTGGCCATCCAGTTCAACCCCATTCTGCCAAGAAGCAGGAAAATCATTCAAAGCACCCCAGACAGATGGCCATCCAGCCTCTGCTTAAAAGCCTCCAAAGAAGGAGCCTCCACCACACTCCGGGGCAGAGAGTTCCACTGCTGAACAGCTCTCACAGTCAGGAAGTTAGAATAATAGAATCCTAGAGTTGGAAGAGATCTTGAGGGCCATCCAGTCCAACCCCATTCTGCCAAGAAGCAGGAAAATCTCATTCAGAGCACCCCTGACAGATGGCCATTCAGCCTCTGTTTAAAAGCCTCCAAAGAAGGAGCCTCCACCACACTCTGGGGCAGAGAGTTCCACTGCTGAACAGCTCTCACAGTCAAAAAGTTAGATCCTACAATCCTAGAGTTGGAAGAGACCTCGTGGGCCATCCAGTCCAACCCCATTTTGCAAAGAAGCAGGAAAATTGCATTCAAAGCACCCCTGACAGATGGCCATCCAGCCTCTGATTAAAAGCCTCCAAAGAAGGAGCCTCCACCACACTCCAGGGCAGAGAGTTCCACTGCTGAACAGCTCTCACAGTCAGGAAGTTCTTCCTAATATTCAGGTGGAATCTCCCTTCTTGTAGTTTGAAGCCAGTATATTTGCTTTTCTTTCAGTTCATGGGACAGGAAAAGCTTTATTTGATATGAAGGAAAGATTCTAGCTCAGTCTCATCAACATTGGAGTTTGATAACAGTCTTGTCTCCAAGAGGATTTCTAGTTTCATGTTTCAAGTTTTGCTGGGTTCCTAATGTTCAGATGGAATCTCATTTCCTGTCATTTGAAGCCATTGCTCCATGGTGTCCTAGTCTCCAGGGCAGCAGAAAGGAAGCCTGCTGCCCACTCCCTATGACTTCCTCTCATGTTTTTATACATGGCTGTCATCATGTCTCCTCTCATCCTTCTTTTCTTCAGACTAAACATGCCCAGCTCCTGAAGCCACTCCTCATAGGGCTTGTTCTCCAGACCACTGATCATTTGAGTCATCGAAGTTCAGCAAGTTCAGCAGCTCAGTGGTTTAACCCGCTGTGCCAGATAGATAGCTAGATCCAAGTTCTGTTGGCTGGTGAAGTTGCCTTGGTCCAAGCAGGATGGGGAATGAAATAGTAGAAAACCTATCTATATAAATAGCTCTAGCAGGCAGTGCGGATCATGGCCATGATATAAATGGATGAGAAGCAACTGAAAAAGCTGACACGATATGAGGATTTAAAGATTGCACTACAAAGACTTTGGCACAAGCCAGTCAAGGGGTCCCAGTGGTGATCGGCACACTGGGTGCAGTGCCTCAAGACCTTGGCCTGCACTTAAACACAATCAGCGCTGGCAAAATTACCATCTGCAAAAGGCCACCTTACTGGGATCTGCACACATTATTCACCGACACATCACACAGTCTTAGACACTTGGGAAGTGTCCGACGTGTGATCCAATACAACAGAGTGGTCTTGTCTGCTGTGGACTCATCTTGTTGTGTTTCAAATAATAACAAGACCTCAAAATCAAAGTGCAAAGCTCTGGCATAAACCAGTACAGGTGGTCCCACTGGTAATATGCACACTGGGTGCCGTGCCAAAAGACCTCAGCTGGCATTTGGAAACAATGAACATTGACAACATCACAATCTGTCAACTGCAAAAGGCCACCTGACTTGGATCTGTACACATCATTCAAAAATACATCACATAGTCCTGTTTAACGAACTCAATTGGCTGCCGTTCATTTTCTGGTCCCAATTCAAGGTTCAGGTGCTTACCTACAAAGCCCTAAACAGTTTGGGACCCACCTATCTTTGTGACTGCATTCTGTATATGAACCCACACGATCTCTTTGTTCATCTGGAGAGGCCCTGCTCACGATCCCACCTGCGTCTCAAGCGAGACTGGTGGGGACGAGGGACAGGGCCTTCTCCGTGGTGGTCCCCCCACTCTGGAACTCTCTCCCCAAGGACATCAGACAAGCCCCAACATTGGCAGTCTTTAGGAAGAGCTTGAAGACGTGGTTGTTCCAGTGTGCCTTCCCAGAATAGGAAACTCCAAGCATCATGTCCCAAATGCACTTTACTAGAGATTTAAGATTATTTGCATACCGCACCTATCTCCAAAAACCTATCCATTTCACTTGGTCATGTCCAGCATTTAAAAAAAAATTAATCATTACATTTGGCCCGGCCTTAGATTTTTAACTGCGTTGTGGTGTTATTGTTTAATGTTTATTGTTATTGTTTAATGTTTATTGCTTTGTTTTATGAGTTTATTTATTGTTGTATTTGTTATGCTGTTGTTTTATTGAGGGCCTTGGCCTTTGTAAGCCGCACCGAGTCCTTCGGGAGATGTTGTTGTTGTTCATTCGTTCAGTCGTCTCCGACTCTTCGTGACCTCATGGACCAGCCCACGCCAGAGCTCCCGGTCGGCCGTCACCACCCCCAGCTCCTTCAAGGTCATTCCAGTCACTTCAAGGATGCCATCCATCCATCTTGCCCTTGGTCGGCCCCTCTTCCTTTTGCCTTCCACTTTCCCCAGCATAATTGTCTTCTCTAGGCTTTCCTGTCTCCTCATGATGTGGCCAAAGTACTTCAACTTTGTCTCTAGTATCTTTCCCTCCAGTGAGCAGTCGGGCTTTATTTCCTGGAGGATGGACTGTTTGGATCTTCTCGCAGTCCAAGGCACTCTCAGCACTTTCCTCCAACACCACAGCTCAAAAGCATCGATCTTCCTTCGCTCAGCCTTCCCTAAGGTCCAGCTCTCACATCCGTAGGTAACTACAGGGAATACCATGGCTTTGACTAGGCAATGGATCTTTGTTGCCAGTCTGATGTCTCTACTCTTTACTATTTTATCGAGACTGGACATTGCTCTCCTCCCAAGAAGGAAGCGTCTTCTGATTTCCTGGCCACAGTCTGCATCTGCAGTCATCTTTGCACCTAGAAATACAAAGTCTGTCACGGCCTCCACATTTTCTCCCTCTGTTTCCCAGTTGTCAATCATTCTTGTTGCCATAATCTTGGTTTTTTTGACGTTTAGCTGCAACCCGGCTTTTGCGCTTTCTTCTTTCACCTTGATTAGAAGGCACCTCAGCTCCTCCTCGCTTTCGGCCATCAGAGTGGTGTCATCTGCATATCTGAGGTTGTTAATGTTTCTTCCAGCAATTTTCACCCCAGCTTTGCATTCATCCAGCCCCGCACATCGCATGATGTGTTCTGCATACAAGTTAAAAAGGTTGGGTGAGAGGATGCAGCCTTGCCGTACGCCTTTCCCAATCTTGAACCAGTCTGTTGTTCCATGGTCAGTTCTGACTGTTGCTACTTGGTCCTTGTACAGATTTCTCAGGAGAGAGACAAGGTGGCTTGGGATGCCCATCCCACTAAGAACTTGCCACAATTTATTATGATCCACACAGTCAAAGGATTTAGAATAGTCAATAGTCAAAGTCAAAGTCGGGAGATGTTAGTGGGGTATAAATAAAGGATTATTATTATTATTATTATTATTATTATTATAATACACTTGGGAAGTGTTCACCTTGTGATTTTGTGATACAAAATCCAGCAAAGAGGTCTCCTTTGCTGTGACATACTGTGTTTTTGTGTCAATAATAATAATAATAATAATAATAATAATAATAATAATATTCTTTCTTACTCGCCCATGGAGTTAGAGCGGACTTTGGGTGATGCGGAGCCTCTGTCCGTGATGATTAATGGGCGGGCGCTCTTCCCCACCTGCTGCAGCGCATGAGTGATGAATATACATGCATGCGCCAGCCCTTAGTGCTCCATGTGTGCTTAAGACCCTTTATCATAATGTCACTTCTTCCAAGACAGGACCCTGACATTAATTAAAATCAGTTCTGGGGCCGAACCCCATTTCAAATTAAACCCAGTATGTGAAAGGACAATTCCGAAAAACCAAAGCAGGAGCGCTTTGATAATTAACACGTTCCCCTCTTCCCATTTTTTAATTTTATTTCAACTATTTTTCTGCAGCTCGTACAGTTGGTCAAGCCATCTGGACCTGCTGCTTCTGCTTCATTCATGCGTCTTCATTCTAAAGGGTAATAGATTTCAAGCGTGCAGCTATATCATATGCCATCACTGCAATGGCTCTCTCGAACGCTCATTACGACTACTACTACTAGGAGCAGGAATGGGTAGCGTAGTATTAATGATTACTGATATCACCGCTTCGATTACGGTGCACTAATGGTGCACTAGGAAAGATTCGATGGTAGCAAAGCTGGGCCTTCATGGTGTGTGTCCATCATGTCCGACCATGACACCTGGGCCCTTGGACTCTTTATGGAGAACTCAAGATGGAATTATATAGAAAGGCAGAGCATTAACTTCAGCGTGTTTTGGACTGAGGGCCCAGGCATGTAGCCGGGGGGGGGGGGGGGGCTTGAGGGGCTTCAGCCCCCCCCCCCGAAATTCTCATGGTGGTTCGCGAAAAGGCCTTACTGGTGCATTATTTAAACTGTTATGTTTATTCATATCATGATCTGATCACCATACTCAATATATCCCATATGCATGGGGGTATTGGGGTAATGATACAAAAGGTTTGCTAGGGTAGACCCTCTTTCACTCAGACTCAGCCCCCCCAAAACTCACCCCCCCAAACCCCCCTGAAAAAAATTCCCCCCCCCCAAACGAAATCCTGGCTACGGGCCTGATTGAGGTCTTTTTGGAAAGGGGGGGGCTTGAGTGGCTTCAGCCCCCCCCCCCCCCCCTGAAATTCTCATGGTGGTTCGTGAAAAGGCCTTACTGGTGCATTATTTAAACTGTTATGTTTATTCATATCAAATCAAATCAAAATATTTATTTCGGTCATTGACCAGCACAGGAAATAGTGTCACATTTCCATACAAACCTGGCATGTTTGGTACATTAAAAATATAAATATAACTACTAAAAACACAATATGGGTGAGGGAGCAGAAGGGGAAACAGGGTAAAAACATACAATGCCCAGATCCATCACCAAATTGTAGATTCAGGGAAGAAGATTGAGCATGGTGATCAGATCATGATATGAATAAGTTTATTGATTTATTCATATCATGATCTGATCACAATACTCAATATATCCCATATGCATGGGGGTATTGGGGTAACGATACAAAAGGTTTGCTAGGCTAGACCCTCTTTCACTCAGACTCAGCCCCCGAAACTCAGCCCCCCCCAAAAAAAACCTGAAAAAAACTCAGCCCCCCCCCCCCCGAATCGAAATCCTGGCTACGGGGCTGCCTGACTCCCTGCACAAAATCTAAGACTCCAAAAGCACACTTCTTCCTCTTCCCTTGACAAAGAAGTGACCAGACTGCTCCCATGCAGATCTGCCACTCTCCATAGGTACACTATCTCTCTCCTTCCCATGGAGCAGAGCATAGCGGGTGGAACAGACTCCTCAGGTCTGCCACACTTTGAGCATTATTAGACTGAGTCTTTTATAGGAATATTCTGTTGATGTCGTCCCAAAGTTGTAAATTAATGATAGACATCTTCCATCCTGGCTCCATCTCAGTTTCCTGGCCAGGTGTTGATCTTCTTGATTGGTGCTGATCTTATGTTGACTTCATTCTTAACATAAGGAAGGTTGCAAACATTTCCTTTATCATGTCCCAATTCTTATCAAAGTTTACTCTTCAGATCTCATTAACAGGTTTTAATCACAAAGCAGCATGCAGGTAGTTAGTCATTGCAGGCCTTAATATTCTACTGGTGTTTCCAAAATCCATCCATCCTTCCATTCATCCATTCATTCCCACACATCATTATTAAATTCACATTTCTCAAATCTGCAATAATATTTTTGTGACATACTGCTCTCCAGGTATTTCAGTCTACAATGCTCAGATTCCCAAAATTGCTTGCTTCTAGACGACCTCAAGATGGAAAAGACTGAATCTGGGTGTTTGTCTCTGAATTTTTGTGCCATAATCTGAATTGTTACATAATCCACAGTGTAGACAAAACGATTGCTGGGTCTTTACAAATCTAAGATTCCATGTAGACCTTGGAGAAGTTACTTCTTTTGGACTACACCTTCCAGAATCTCCCAACTCCCAATGCTGGTTGGGAGACTATGGAAGCTGTGATTCAGAAAAGGGACTTTTCCAAATTCCGATTTTTCTGCTCATTCGGCTCTATGTTTATCTTTTTATTCCAGGGGATTTGGACGTTCCTCTGGTACCTGGTGGCAGGAAATGATGGGAAAGGCCATTTCGTGCACATAGCTCAATGATGGATCTGGAAAGTTTTCCAGTTGATTTCAGTCTTAACCGAGAGCATCCAGCACTTTGAAAATGCAAAGCCTCCTAATGACTAGCGCTAGATGTGTATACCTGCGACAGATAGCAACTAATTGCTCATGGATAATGATGTAATCGGTTTCCCATCCAACATTAATATGTAGCTATATTAATATATCACAACCTGGTAATGTGGTATGACTAGGATCTATATCAAATGATTATGTCAATGGGCCATTAAGCAAATAGTATATTAAAGCCAGAGTACAGCATAAGCCGGTGAGCAGAAGTGTACACTGGGAATTTAAGCTAGGCACTAAAAAACACAGGAATTAGCAGAGAGATGGAGAGCCACCTTTTTCAAGTCCTATAAAGAACTAAATTGGCATTTTTATCACAATCCCATCCCACTTTCAGAGAGCTACAAGGCAAGGGAAAGGGGGTTGGGAAAGAAAAATATTCATGATGCGGTATAACGCAATGATCATAGGCAACAATCAGTCAAACCTGCTATCAACCTCCATGAAATTTACCTCTGAATAAGAGAGAATAGAACAGTGGGTTTGTGTCCCTGTTTTGGGAGGAAAGGCGGAATAGAAACAACAACAACAACAACAACAACAACAGTGCTGTCACATACTGGGCCTGTAGCAATTGTCTATTAACAGGACATGATCTTTATGTGCCCAGCGGGATGCCGGGGTGCCTCAGCTGAGAGGCCCTATGAATTTCCCTATACAAAGTCTTTAGAAGCTTGGAAAGTTTAACAAAGTTCTTTATTGGTGCAACAAATCAGTCAAATACTTCTTAGATCTTCAACAAATCAACCAAATATTTCTTAACTTGTCCACAATGGACAGGCAACTAGCTTCATGAACTGTTTCTTTCTTCTATGAGGGAAATCCTTTTGACCCCTCCCTGGGCAATTTGTCTTTAGGTACCTGAGTAGACCTTACTGGCTAAAACTCTGAAGATTTTCCAGCTGGAGTCCTTTGGATTTTTTTCCACGAATGCTGTGGATCTGTTTCTTTAACCCCAACAAGGGCTGTGCTGTATTTCTTAGTAAAGCTGTGAGAATTGTCTTCCCCAGCCAAGCTTGTAAGAAACGAAGCTTTTCTACAGGAGGGAAAAACTCACACGTCCTGTAGTTGGGCTTCAAACTGTAAGACTGAACAAACTGTCCCCTTTTCCCTCCTGAACCTGGGGAAAAGGGCGGTTCCAAAAGCCCCAACGATGATAGGCAGGCTGCTAGCCTATGACTGCAGCCTGGAGGAAGCTGCTTAACTGCAAAATGCCTGGCTAACAGAAACACGTGCAAACTAACCATGCAAAGAAAAGGAAAATTTAGCTTCTGACACAGTTGTACCAGCACAACAACAGCAAAAGCAACCACCTATCATGGATTTGTTCATAGGGGGCTTCCCCTTAATACAGTTCCTCATGTTGTGGTGACCCCCAACCATAACATTATTTCCGTTGCTACTTCATAACTGTCATTTTGCTCCTGTTATTCCTGTTATGAATCGTATAATAATAATAATAATAATAATAATCATCATCATCATCATCATCATCATCATCATCTATATAAATAAAAATGTAATGTTCATTTGTGGGATTAACATAAATCAAAAACCACTGGATGAATTGACACCAAATTTGGACACAAGACACCTGTCAGGCCAACGAGTGACCATCACTCAAAAAAAAAAAAACCAGCAGAAAGGACTTAAAAACCCAAAAAAGCTAAATGATGAAAAGCTAATGATACAGAAAAAAGAGAAGGAAGAGGGAGGGAAGGAGGGAGAAAGAGGGAGAGGAAGGGGAGAAAGAAAGAGAAGAGAGAAAGAAAGAAAGAAAGAAAGAAAGAAAAGAAAGAAAGAAAGAAAGAAGGAAGAAAGAGAAGAAGAAGTGGAAGCAAAGAGAAGGAAGGAGAAAGGAAGGAAAGAGAAGAAGAAGGAAGGAAGGAAAGAAAGAGAAGGAAAAGAAAAAGGGGGAAGGAAGGAAAGAAGAAAGGAAGGAAGGAAGGAAGGGATGGGTGGTATTTCAGAGAAGCAGCAATAAAGCCACAAATGCTCAATCAGCCAGTCCCTTGGAAATTATTAGTCCTTTCATAACATCTTCAGAAGGAGAACAGCTTTGAAAGTTGTACAATTATCTCCATGCGTAGTCAGACAAATAGATATCCATATGTAAGCAGGCACATAGGCAATATCAAAGAAGATGTCTCAGCTCTCAAGTCACTTGGAAAATGAATGCCAAGGATCATATCAGAGGTGCTGCATCTATTTGTCAAAATATAGGCATTTGTTTTGAGTGCATCCCCGGTGGATACTTCTTATGGTAGTCATAATCAAGGCCCCTTCTCCACTGCCATATAATGCAGATTGAAACTTTATTATATGGTCAGTGTAGAATCATATAATGCAGTTCAATGCAATTAAATATAATTATATGAGTCCACATTGATCATATAATACAGTGGAACCCTCGGTGGCGCAATGGGATAAACCTTTGTGCTGGCAGGACAGAAGACTGACAGGTCAGAGGTTCAAATCTGCGGAAAGCGTGGATGAGCTCCCTCTGTCAGCTCCAGCTCCCCATGCGGGGACAGGAGAGAGGCCATCCACAAGGATGGTAAAACATCCGGGCATTCCCTGGGTAACGTCCTTGCCGATGGCCAAGTGCTTCTGACACAGAATATGTATGTGTGTGTGTGTGTAATGTTCTTTTGTGGGATCATAACTCAAAAACCACTGGACGAATTGACACCAAATTTGGACACAATACAGCTATCAGGCCCAAGTGACCATCACTCATAAAAACACTGAAAACACAGCAGAAGAGACTTAAAAAGCCAAAAAAACAAAAAAATACATTAAAATGCATGTGTCAAACCACATATATACACATATACACAAATATATATACACACATACACACATATATACAGACACACAAAACAATATAAATAAAAATGTATTGTTTTGTGGGATTAACATAACTCAAAAACCACTGGACGAATTGACACCCAAATTTGGCACAAGACACCTATAGAGTCAAGGGATGACCTTCACTCAAAAAAATTGATTTTGTCATTTGGGAGTTGTAGTTGCTGGGATTTATAGTTCACCTACAATCAAAGAGCATTCTGAACCCCACCAACGATGGAATTGAACCAAACTTGGCACACAATTCTCCCATGACCAACAGAAAATACTAGAAGGGTTTGGTGGGCAGTGTCCTTTGGTTTTGGAGTTGTAGTTCACCTACATCCAGAGATCACTGTGGACTCAAACAGTGATGGATCTGGACCAAACTTGGCACGAATACTCAATATGCCCAAATGTGAACTGGTGGAGTTTGGGGAAAATAGACCTTGACATTTGGGAGTTGTAGTTGCTGGGATTTATAGTTCACCTACAATCACAGAGCATTCTGAACCCCACCAACAATAGAATTGGGCCAAACCTCCCACACAGAACCCCCATGTGGGCCACAGCAACGTTTTGATTGAATCATATATAGTCTATATAAATAAAAATGTAATGTTCGTTTGTGGGATTAATATAACTCAAAAACCACTGGACGAATTGCCCCCAAATTTGGCCACAAGACACCTACTAACCCAAGGAGTGACCATCACTCAAAAAATATGATTTTGTCATTTGGGAGTTGTAGTTGCTGGGATTTATAGTTCACCTACAATCAAGAGAATTCTGAATATCACCAATGATGGAATTGAACCAAATGTGACATGCAGACTCCCATGACCGACAGAAAATACTAGAAGGGTTTGGTGGGCATTGATGTTGAGTTTGGGAGTTACAACAACAACAACAACAAAGCGGGGCAGAAGCGCCCTGGGAGAGGAAGGCCAACTCCCCAGTAAAGCAGTTATTTAAAAGTAGATTAGAAAACAGTTTAAAATCACATTTTAAAACACAGGATATTGAGCTTGGGAGTTGTAGTACACCTACATCCAGAGAGCACTGTGGACTCAAACAATACCAGATCTGGACCAAACTTGGCATGAATATTCCATATACTTAACTAGGAACACAGGTGGAGTTTGGGGGAAATAAGCCTTGACATTTGGGAGTTGTAGTTATTGGGATTTATAGTCCACCTACTTAAAGAGCATTCTGAATCCTACTAATCATATAATTGGACCAAACTTCCCACACAGAACCTCCATGACCAACAGAAAAGACTGTTTTCTGATGGTCCTTGACGACCTCTCTGACACCCTCCTTGCAACCCCATCAGGGGTCCCGATCCCCCAGGTTGAGAAACGCTGCTTTACAAGAATGTCATCTCTATATAGCTCCCAATTATAAATGGTTTGCGTGTACAAAAGTGGTTGCCATGTGGTCAACTAAATGATTGAAAATGTTATCCAAAGCTGGGCTGGAAAGGGTTATTTATCTATCATGTCAGGGACAACCAGACAATTGTATTATATTTCTAACAGAACAAAACAAACAGATTTAAAAAAACACAAATTTTCAAACTTGGTAATGGATTAAATGTCCTTTGACCAGTATCTGGCCACTTGGAGTGCCTCTGGTGTTGCCGCAAGAAGGTCCTCCCTTGTGCACGTAGCAGGGCTCAGGTTGTATTGCTGCAGGTGGTTTGCTCTTCTCCACACTCGCATGTCATGGATTCCACTTCGTGGCCTCATTTCTAAAGGTTGGCTCTGCATCTCGTGGTGCCAGAGCGCAGTCTGTTCAGTGCCTTCCCGCCCAGTCCCCCCCCCCCCCCCTTCGTGGTGCCAGAGCGCAGTCTGTTCAACGCCTTCCAAGTTGCCCAGTCTTCTGTGTGCCCAGGGGGGAGTCTCTCATTTGGTATCAGCCATTGGTTGAGGTTCTGGGTTTGAGCCTGCCACTTTTGGACTCTCGCTTGCTGGGTGTTCCAGCGAGTGTCTCTGTAGATCTTAGAAAACTATGTCTGGATTTAAGTCGTTGACGTGCTGGCTGATACCCAAACAGTGGATGAGCTGGAGATGTCACTGCCTTGGTCCTTTCACTATTGTCTGTTACTTCCCGGCGGATGTCAGGTGGTGCAATACCAGCTAAACAGTGTAATTTCTCCAGTGGTGTAGGGCGCAGGCACCCCATGATAGTGTGGCATGTCTCATTAAGAGCCACATCTACTGTTTTAGCGAGAACTAGAAGCAACCAGAAGTGGCTGGAAAGGGTAGGGAATGGATAGAGGTTTTTTTTTTTATGAGCTCCAGAAAGATTCAATGCTTTTGTCTCTTCTGCTTGAAGGTAGACAACTGGCATCCATATGTGCAAGCAAACGAAGTTTTACTACTTTGCTCTTCCTTGGATCACTCTCGCATCTTTCTTTCTTTGCCAGCTGGCTATGGAACGAAAAAGAACAATAGATTCAAGATAAAGTTATTTGCATTTGTGATGAACGCTAGGACTATCTACCTTGCATTGTCCTAAAAAAAGGAAGGAAGAAAGAAAAAATTAAACCACATTTTAATTAACTGATAAACTATTAATCAAATTTTTGCAATGTTAGGTGACACATTATTCATTTAGATAGAGTGACTGTGAACTTAACTAATCAAATCTGATTTGCTCACATATGCTTGATTGAAATACATTTTAACTAGCATATACAAAGAGAAAATCTTGGATTTCTTACCTAATCTTCAGAGTATACTGCTGAGTTAATAAGGGCAATATTTTTTTTTTAGATGAGACTACCATTTCTTAATCTGCATATCAAAATCAAGAGCAACTTAATTGCAAAACACATATTCCTGAAATCTAATCATTATACTGCTTTAGGGTATTTTATTGAAGCATGTTAAATTATGGACAGAATATTAATGACGGAGCTAATCAAACCCAATTAGTCACTTCTAACAATAGTCACATAAATATACAAGTCAGGTACTAAAGTACCGTAGGTAAGGTTTTGGTTTTTCAAAAAACATACCCAATTCATGCGGCATTTATGAATTGCATCCTTGTTATTTTTAATCTCAAAATCTAGGACAGGTCATTTCAAAGAAAAGGAGCAGGACTAGAAGACAAATGAATCCCTTTCACAATATTTATGTAGTTACTAGTGAGTGTTCAGTATATAAATACTATGTTTGCTGCAGCATTATGCTCACAGAGTAATTATTAATGTGTTCGAAGCATCGCAATAATATAGGTAAGTGGAATATATTTTCATTTCGCATTAAATAAGAATGTAAATACAGTGTCTGCAGCAGACTTGGTCTATGCTGGCTTAAGGAAATAATACTTAACATAATTTTAAAGTTATTTTTAATAGCAGAAACCTCTCAAGGTTGCAGACAAGACAATAAAAAGATTGCAATGAAAACAGGGCTTTGAATTAACTCTGGGGGGGGGTATGGCATGGTGGTCACATTTCAATGAGAGTAATGAGGACGCTACTAGTGTAATTAATGATACTAGCTCATTATTTTTCAGTTATTTTTAAATGGCATTTTAAGGAATTTGGTGTTGATGAATCCACTCTAGGTTTTCTGTCAAGATTTAATGGTGCTATCCAAGGTGCTGAACATATTTCAGCAGCAGGATTCAGCACCATGGGTTTCTCCTCCATGATTCAAAGGGAAACCCTGATTTGAAAAGATACCTCATGTTGTATCCCAGAGCAGGAACACCTCTGTCTTTAAATGTCACAATGCTAGGGCTCTGCCATATTCAGGTAGAGATGAACCAAGCAAACTCCCAGTTTGTGCTAAACAATTTAATTAAAACAGCACTTACTTTCTGGCTGTTTTAATAGTCTAAC
The DNA here is from genome assembly GCF_025583915.1 of Anolis sagrei ordinatus. Classification (NCBI taxonomy): domain Eukaryota; kingdom Metazoa; phylum Chordata; class Lepidosauria; order Squamata; family Anolidae; genus Anolis; species Anolis sagrei. The sequence continues at coordinate 41,275,182 of NW_026847993.1, forward strand.
ACAGTGGTTCTCAACCTGGGGTCCCCAGATGTTTTTAGCCTACAACTCCCAGAAATCCTAACAGCTGGTGAACTGGCTGGGATTTCCGGGAGTTGTAGGCCCAAAACATCTGGGGACCCCAGGTTGAGAACCACTGGTCTAACATATAAAACATAAAGATAGGACTCAGCCACAAAATATAAAACAAAAACTGACAGCAAACACTGTTGCGGGTTAAAGATAACACTGTAGTCAAAAGGTCTAGTCCAGTGGTCAAATGCCGAGAGTTCAATGAGCAAGTCCAGGGATCATAAGTCTATACTGTAGTCAAAAGCCAGTCCAAAGATTCAAGGCTCCAGGGTTTCAAAGGTTCAGGAGACAGGTCAGGATACCGAAAATCCAGAAATCTGGGGGAAAACCAGCAGTATCTACCATCAAGATAAGACAAATACTTTTTTCCTGAAAATCAGTCCCAATGCTCACTCCTTATATCGAGAAACACCCAGCTGCAACCTATCTCTTGCATACCTCCATCCTTAATTGCTTTCACCAATAAACTCTTATTTACAGATTACTCAACCCTTAGAACTAAGACTTACATTAACCCTTCCATCACCAACTGCTAGGCCTACCACCACCAACTACAGAACATGATACATGACATTAAACACCACACCAGTATAGTAAAATCAGCAAGCAGTTTATTAAAGGAGATATGGGGACAAAAAAAAAAAAAGATAGAAACAGTACAGTCCAAGACAGTATATTCTGAAGGAAACAAATAGTCAATAGGAACAAGCTGCAAACAATAGGTGACTTGCCTAACTACATGCACCGGTTAGGGTAGTGTTTCTCAACCTTCCTAATGCTGTGACTCCTTTATACAGTTCCTCATGTTGTGGTGACCCCCAACCATAAAATTAATATGCCCAAATACGAACACTGTTGGAGTTTAGGGAAAATAGTCCTTGACATTTGGGAGTTGCAGTTGCTAGGATTTATGGTTCACTTATAATCAAAGAACATTTTGAACCCCACCAATGATAGAATTGGGCAAACTTCCCACACAGAACCCCCATGCCTTGAAGGGAATCACTGGCACGAGCCTCCCTCCAGCCTTGCATGCTCTCCCTTGCCTGCACATGTGCATCACGCTGCCATGTGCTGAGCATGCCTGCTCTCCCCTCCATGCTTGGAGTCTCAGAAACAGCCCTCCCCTTGGCTGAGAGACCGGCCAATTACTGTAGAGGAGGGCTTTTGATGGGGGGATTCACTGTCTGTCCAAAACGGAAAAGGACAGACTGAGAAATCTTCAGCCTTCTCTGCCTAAGGGCTTCCTAATTTTCTGATGGTCTTTGACGACCTCTCTGAAAACCTGTCATGTATTACGTTCTGCAGTTGATGGTAGTTGGTGGTGGCAGGCCTAGCAGTTGGTGATGGAAGGGTTAATGTAAGTCAGTTCTAAAGGGTTGAGTAACCTGTAAGTAAGAGTTCATGGGTGAAAGCAATTAAGGGTGGAGGTGTGGAAGAGATAGGCTGCAGCCAGGTGTTTCTGGATATAAGGAGCTAGCCTTGGGAATGATCATCAGAAGAAAAGTATTTGTCTTATTTTGGTGGTAGATGCTGCTGGTTTTTCCCCAGGTTTGTGGATTTTCGGTATCCTGACCTGTCTCCTGTACTCTTGGAACCTTGACTCTCTGGACTGGCTTTTGACTACAGTATAGACTCTTGATCCCTGAACTCTCAGCGTTTGACCACTGGACTGGACCTTTTTACTACGGAGTTATCTTGAACCTACAAGAGTGTTTGCTATCACTTTTTGTTTTTTATTTTGTGGCTGAGTGCTATCTTTATGTTTTATATTTTAGACTATTAAAACAGCCAGAAAGTAAGTGCTGTTTTAATTAAATTGTTTAGCACAAACTGGGAGTTTGTTTGGTTCATCTCTACCTGAATATGGCAGAGCCCTAGCATTGTGACAAACCCCCTTGGGACCTCCCAACCCCCAGGTTGAGAAATGCTGGGTTGCAGGGAAGTGCTTTGAAATATGCACAAATGTCAGTGTAGGAGAATAACACAGTGCTGAAGCCTGACACAAAACAAGGATAGAAATTGGGAGGTTTCCACGTCCCTCACATACACAGACACTCTCACACACATCCACCCACTGGATTTGCTTTGGTATTGGCATAAAAAAAAGATTTCTTCCAATTTGTTTTGCAGCCTCACTCCAGTTCCTATTTTTTTTAATAAAGATTAATGCAATGCTCAGTAGCATTTGGAACTTGACTGGGAAGAATTAAACAAAACTGGTAGGGAGTCCGTAAATAGGAGATGCCTTGGGCAAGAGAATACAGTTTGTTAGAAGAGAACAGATGGCAAGGAACAATACAAAAGGTGAAAGAAATAAAGGGAGTAGTGGGCACTAAGGGAAAGAGATTGAATTTGAGCTGTTAAAAGCACCAAGTTTGTTAATGAATATATTATATCAAGTGAATAGGGACAATGCATTCAAAAGGCCTGCGTCATTATCAGAAGCGAAACAAAACGGGCAAATAAAAGGGCGGATAAGTATTTTAAAAAATAAACAGCGTAACAATGAAACACTGACACCGAGGCAGTTTGGTCCCCATGTTTGCCTCAAGGCAAGAAAATTGGGAGTTTTTCCCATTCCTCCTTCTCTTGGGTGAGGCACTAACATGAATTAATGAACGTCCCAGGCAAGCATGTTCGTTTACCTTATTTACTAAGGACATCTTGTCCCAGATTTTCTCTTAAAATGAAGCCACAACCATGTGAATTTGGAACTGATAGCGCTGTTTTGCAAAAAGATTGCAACCAGATGCAGTCGCTTAGATCATAGATTTATTCCTTTTGGGGCTGAGGAGGAAAAAGGAAGGATCCCTGAGAAAGAAGCGCATCTGAGGCTTTGGAAGATGGTGCCGTACAAAAAACATGCATAACTCTTGACTTGAGTTTGTGTTTGTAAGTACAGTAGAGTCTCGCTTATCCAACATAAACAGGCTGGCAGAATGTTGGATAAGCAAAAATGTTGGATGATAAGGAAGGATGTGCTGTGGCTGAGATGTTCTGTGATGATGAGGATGATGGGATTCAGATTCTTGGCTCTTTTTCTGTGCCTCAGATCTCTGGGCCTGCAGCTCCCACAGACAGCACAGACAGTGCAGAGTCAGACAGTGCACAGTCAGCATCAACACAGTGGTTCCCAAGAGAAAAGAATTTTAACAAAGGAGATAGCAAACAGGTGGGGAGGCATTCACCTCCTTCCCATGCTGATACTGAAAGTACTGAAAACCTTGATAGTGACCTAACCCAGCAAGCTCGTCTTGATCTCCGGGTCAGGAGGAGTTCTCACCTGGCTGGCAGACGAGAGGCCAGCTCGGTGAAAGGTCATCGCAATGATTTCATGTAATGTTTTCATGTTAGAAAGGTATTTAGGCTTCTTGCAAACCAAGGGAAAGTGTCAGTTCAACATAGCTTATTAGCCTGAAAGCTTCATGGAATAATCTTAGCCTGGAAAGCAGTACGCTTGGGATTTCTTGCATTGTGATTCATGAGGCAATTGTTTCATTGCTTGTACCTAGAACTCTGGTTTGAACTTTGCCAATAGGATTACGTCTCCTGCTTTTACCTGAAGATCTTTGGAACTGTATTCTGCATTTAACCTTAATATTTGGAACTTTGCAATGCTTATTCTTTATTTTGATTTGGATTTTTTCCTCAATAAACTATAATACTACAGCTCTTGTGTGGTGGTGTTTGGAAGCAAAACGAAGCTTACTCTGAGTTGCAACATGATGTTTTTTAAAAAGTGCAGCCTGGATACGGTGCAACATAGGAAAATGCTGCAGAAAGTCTACTATATTACCTGAGACTATGATTTTACAAAAACTATCCAGACTTTCCTAGAAAACCGTAGCTTCTATGTGGAGTTTCAAGGCAGGAAAAGTAGATGGAGGAGGCAAAAGAATGGCTTATCCCAAGGCAGCGTTTTTGCAACGACCTTGTTTAATATCTTTACTAATGATCAGCCACAACCACCACTCAGAAAGACCTTTATATATGTTGACGACCTTGTCCTAACAACACAAGCAAAAGACTTTGAAACAGTTGAAATCCAACTTACTAATGCCTTGGAAGATCTCTCCAGCTACTGTAAAGATAACCAGCTGAAGCCCAACCCTGCCAAGACACAAGTGTGTCCTTTCTACCTCCGCAACCATGAAGCCAACAGGAAATTGAAAGTCACCTGGGAAGGTTAAGAGCTTGAACATTGTTTCCATCCTAAATATCTTGGCATCACCTTAGATTGAACACTAGCATATAGGAAACACTGCTTGAACACCAAGCACAAAGTAGCTGCATGCAATAACATCCTGCAGAAACTTACTGGCAAAACATGGGTGCAGACCCAAAATTAGTAAGAACATCAGCCCTGGCCTTGTCTGACTCAACTGCCGAGTATGCCTGGCCTGTTTGGCATAGGTCTGCCTATGCAAAGCAGGTGAACACAGGTGTATTTTAAACCTACATCTGTGTTGATAAACTCTACAACAGTGTTTCTCAACCTGGGGGTCGGGACGCCTGGAGGGGTCGCGAGGGGGTGTCAGAGGGGTCACCTAAGACCATCAGAAAACACGGTATTTTCTGTTGGTCATGGGGGTTCTGTGTGGAAAGTTTGGCCCAATTCTATTGTTGGTGGGGTTCATAATAATCTTTTATTGTAAGTGAACTATAAATCCCAGCAGCTACAACTCCCAAATGTCAAGTATCATTTCCCCAAACTCCACCAGTGTTCACATTTGGGCATATTGAGGATCTGTGCCAAGTTTGGTCCAGATCCATCATTGTTTGAGTCCACAGTGGTCCCTAGATGTAGGTGAACTACAAACCCCAAACTCAAGGTCAATGCCCACCAAACTCTTCCAATATTTTCTATTGGTCATGGGAGTTCGGTATGCAAGTCTCAACCAAATTAACATAGTTTGTGGCAGCCACAAGAATTAAGTTTCTGGAGCAGAACAACTACTTTCAAAGTAAGGGCTGCACAATTAAACTGGAATAATAACACTTTCAAACCAGGAACAGAACCTTTTTCAAATGTAGTTACATAGTGTAATCCATTATCTTGTGTTAATCTCTGAAAGCCTTCACACAAAGATGTCTTTCTCATGACTTCACCTTTTCCCTGAGGTCTCTCCAACAGGAAATAGGAAGCGCACAAGCGCACATGCTCCACTCTTTCTCTTTTTCTTTGAACTGCTGTAGTCTGGGCTGAAGACAGGAACAGTCACTGGAAGTCTTGTGTTTTGTCTCATCTGCACCTGGTCAAGTTCAAACTGTTGGTCTTCCTTGAGGATAAATATCCACTTTGATGGAGTCTGAGAATCACCTCCTCTGTATAGTTGAGCTTCAACCGTCCTCAAGATGTTCAGCCAGCACAGCTGTGGGATTCAGAGCTCAGGCCAGGTTTCATCATGAGATGTAACATGGAAATCCTATAACGCTGAACAGTTGTACAAGAATAGGAAAGAAATATATGTGTCTCTGTGTTCTGGGGAATGCACTCAATGCTAAAAGCTTTTTAGCAAAGATGGAGCCAATGGAAGACCCAAGGCGTGACGTATTGCAGGAACCTGAATCAAAATCTCAGCAAAACAGGCCACACAAAGCGGGGCTGGAGAACCTGTGCCTTCCAGATGTGATTGGGCTTCAGCTCCTATTGGCTCCAGCCAACATAACCAACATGGGACCAGAGTGAAGAAGGGGAGCCAGGAAGAACAAAACAAACAAACAGACAAAAAACACAAAATTTCCAAGCTTGGTAGTTGATTAAATGTCCTTTGACCAATATCTGGCCACTTGGAGTGCCTCTGGTGTTGTCGCAAGAAGGTCCTCCCTTGTGCATGTGGCAGGGCTCAGGTTGCATTGCAGCAGGTGGTCAGTGGTTTCCTCTTTGTCGTGGATTCCACTTTGTGGCCCCATTTCTAAAGGTTGGCTCTGCATCTCGTGGTGCCAGAGCGCAGTCTGTTCAGTGCCTTCCAAGTCGCCCAGTTTTCTGTGTGCCCATGGGGAGTCTCTCATTTGGTATCAGCCACTGATTGAGGTTCTGGGTTTGAGCCTGCCACTTTTGGACTCTCGCTTGCTGGGGTGTTCCAGCCAGTGTCTCTGTAGGTCTTTGAAAACTATTTGTTGATTTGAGTCGTTGATTCTGCTGGCTGATACCCAAACAAGGGATGGGCTGGAGATGTCACTGCCTTGGTCCTTTCACTATTGGCTGCTACTTCCCGGCGGATGTCAGGTGGTGCAATACCGGCTAGACAGTGTAATTTCTCCAGTGGTGTAGGGTGCAGGCACCCTGTGATGATGCGGCATGTCTCATTAAGAGCCACATCCACTGTTTGAGCGTGGTGAGATGTGATCCACACTGGGCATGCGTACTCAACAGCAGAGTAGCATAGCGCAAGAGCAGATGTCTTCACTGTGTCTGGTTGTGATCCCCAGGTTGTGCCAGTCAGCTTTCGTATGATATTGTTTCTAGAGCCCACTTTTTGCTTGATATTCAGCAGTGCTTCTTGTAGGTCAGGCCACAGTCCAGAGTGACTCCCAGGTATTTGGATGTGCTGCAATGCTCCAGTGGGATTCCTTCCCAGGAAATCCTCAGAGCTCGGGATGCTATGCTAATAATATAATATATTGTATGTACATACAGTATAACTTGTAAGCCGCTCTGAGTCCCCTTAGATGTGAAAAGGGTGAGATATAAATGTTGTAAATAAATAAATGAGATGTATCTGGAGGCCAACATTCAATGTATTTGCCAACTTCAACCCATGAAATTCCTACATGGGAAGCATGTAGGGATGGGATATGCTTCTTCTTGAATAAAGAAGATTAAGGATGGGTCTTAATTTGAGCTTCTTATTCCTCCTTTGCAAAGGGAATCTCAGACAAAGAGGAAGAAAGGAATGAGGCTTCAGAAGTAACACAAGACATGCCAAACCGTTTTCCTTCCTTTCCTTCGACAACATAATTAACTCACCATGAGTCCACACTGAAAACAGGATACTGGTGTGTTGGAACCAACAAATCATTGGATCCATGGGTGAGGTTTGTTTATGAGTTGTGGATAAACATATATACACCTAGATCTGAAGATTTCAGTGAGCAGCAATAAAGAATGCAATGTAATTATTACAGCAAAACATCTATCTATCTATCTATCTATCTATCTATCTATCTATCTATCTATCTATCTATCTATCTATCTATCTATCTATCTATCTATGCTCTGTGCATAATGAGTACCTTAAAAACAAAAGAACCAATGAACGAAATCACACCAAATTTGGCAACAAAACATCTCACAACACAAGGAGTGACCATCACTCAAAAAATTATGATTTTGTCATCTGGGAGTTGTAGTTGCTGGGATTTATAGTTCACCTCCAATCAAAACGCATTCTGAACTCCATCAATTATGGAATTGAACCAAACTTGGCACACAGAACTCCCATGACCAACAGAAAATACTGGAAGTGTTTGGTGGGCATTGACCTTGAGCTTGGGAGTTGTAGTTCACTTTCATCCAGAGAGCACTGTGGACTCAAACAATGATGGATCTGGACCAAACTTGGCACAAGCACCCAATACACCCAAATATGAACTCAGATGGAGTTTGGGGGGGAAAAATCTTTTGTCGTGTCAGGAGCGACTTGAGAAACTGCAAGTCACTTCTGGTGTGAGAGAATTGCCCAGGGGACGCCCAGGTGATTTGATGTTTTTATCATCCTTGTGGGAGCCTTCTTTCATGTCCCCTCATGAAGAGCTGGAGCTGATAGAGGGAGCTCATCTGCCTCTCCCCGGACTTCAACCTACAACCTGTCGGTCTTCAGTCCTGCCGGCACAGGGGTTTAACCCACTGCGCCACCGGGAGCTCCTTGGGGGAAATAGACTTTGACATTTGGGAGTTGTAGTCACTGGGATTCACAGTTCACCTACAATCAAAGTACATTCTGAACCCCACAAATGACAGAATCAGGGCAAACGTCCCACACAGAAGCCCCATGACCAACAGAAAATACTTAAGGCCATCCAATCCAACTCCCTTCATCAGGGCAAGGAAACGTAATCAAAGCCCTTCTGACAAAGAGCAATCCAGTCATAGATATAGATAGATAGATAGATAGATAGATAGATAGATAGATAGATAGATAGATAGATGTGATTCACACACACACAGATATAGTATCATAGATTTGAAAGGGACCCTTAAAGAAGTACAATGATATCTTGTATGTTCCAGGGTGGGCAAGCCAAACACTCCCCACATCAACACTGACAAAGAAACAGCAAGAAATACTGTTTACCCACAAGCAGAAAGAGATTACATATACTAGAAACCAACACTTTCTCATTACTTTATTTTCCAGGTCAACAGACTGGGCCACAGCAATGCGTGGCAGGGGACAGCTAGTACAATATAAAATAACTCATGAAATCAATATGGAATATCTGCATTATCTATATGATATCTGGTAAGTTGTTCTTTCAAGGGCATTTGCAACAAGTGCTTAAAAATATGAATTGGGATTGCAAATCAAATTTCAAAATTAGATGAAAAAGTAATTGACGTCCACCCTAGCATATATATAGCAGGTTTTTTTCCCCCTCCTTTGGCCGAATTAGTACCAAATGAAGTCCAGGTTTGTCTGTGGAAAGGGGAGCGCTAATCTGTATGCGTTCTAGTTGCCTCTGCTAGATATGATTAGGATCATCTGGACATTCCAGCTTTTCTGCATTCAGTCTCATGCGGGCCGCTACATGGTTCTGATGCAATTACTGTCACTTTAGTGGTCTTTCCTCATATTTCTAGTTTAAAGGAGATGAACTTTTTGAACTTGTCAGTTGCATACTTTCAAAGTTAACCAGACGGATACGTAATGGAATCTGACTCTCTTAAAGTCTTTTAAAACTTGGGGGGAAAAATCAAGGTATAAAAACATACTTGTTCCACCTCCCCTGAATTCATTTTCTTTGCTTTAAGGAAGTGACTTCCCGTAAAGCAAACTGCCATACAACAAAATCCTTGGTCAGCTTGCACAATAGCCAGAATGCTGTATGTTTAATCTCCCCGACAAACAGAGTAACCTATTTCAGGACCTTGTCACACTAGAGAATGCATCCACTTTAAATCCGGTTTCTCCCACCTGCAGAATTCTGGGATTTTGAAAAGGTCTCCAGTCACTTACGGGCCCATCGCCAAGAGTCTCCTGGAAGTGTCCTGGCCACCTATGGTTATCCCTTATGATGATGACATGAGTATTTATTTATTTATTTATTTATTTACTGCACTTGTAGACCGCCGTTCTCAGCCCTAGGGCGACTCACGGCGGTGTACAACATGTAAAAACAGGTACAATTTACAGCATAAGCAATATCACAACATTAAACAACATCACTATCAATAATACAATTACACTAAATCATTCGCGACGTCTCATTGTTGAATCACAATCCAAATCTCGTTATCCATGTTCCATTCCAATCGTCATTGCCAGTTATTGCAGCACTTACTCAAACGCCTTCTCAAACAACCACGTCTTTAGTCTCTTGCGGAATGACATAAGGGAGGGCGCCAGTCTGATGTCCACAGGGAGGGTGTTCCACAGCCGGGGGGCCACCACCGAGAAGGCCCTATCCCTCGTCCCCGCCAGGCGTATATACAGTACTCTGTGGCTTGGAATAGTAGGAGCGTAACTTTATACAGAGTTCTCCTTTTGTGATTAGACATCCTAGATGTTCCTCAGATTCCCTTGAGCCCACCCACAATCTTATTTGGAAAATAGCCATGTTTTCTGACTGACTGGGCATTCTGTCTGTCCTTTCAGTCTCTAGATGGGTTCTCTAGAGACGGAGAGCACAGACAAGCTTAGCTTATCCAACCAGTGTTTCCATTCTATATTAATAATTCATTTCTGTAATAAAAAAATCAGTACACTTTGATCCAAGACTTGGCTGGTGTCCTGTTGCAGATTTCCCCTTGGTATAAGTGTACAGGGTGACCTTCTTCTGCCTGAAATATATGTGCCAGTAAGGTGTGGGCAGACACAAGGAGATACACAAAAGCATATTGACATTCAGCTGTTTTTGACATTCACCTCCCCGCTTAGTTTTTTTGGGACCAAACTGGTGACTAGCCCAGCTTTAGTTTGGTGACTTGTGATTTTTTTCCCATGTCAGTAGCGACTTGAGAATCTGCAAGTCGATTCTGGTGTGAGAGAATTGGCTGTCTGCAAGGACGTTGCCCAGGGGAGCCCTAAATGTTTTGATGTTTTACCATCCTTGTGGCAAGCTTCTCGCATTTCCCTGGCTCCCCTTCTTCACTCTGGTCCCAGAGTGGCAGTTGGTGCTGTGGGGAGGAGCCCCCAACTGATGACATGGGAGACAAGATGGAACTGTCTTCGTGGCTCGCCTTCTTTACTCTGGTGCCAGAGTGGCAGCTGGTGCTGTGGAGAGGGCCTCCCAACTAATGACACAGGAGACATGGTGGAACTGTCTTCCTGGCTCCCTTTCTTCACTCTAGTCCCGGAGTAGCAGTTGGTGCTGTGGGGGGGGGGGGGCTCCCAACTGATAACATGGTGGAACTGTCTTCCTGGCTCCCCTTCTTCACACTGGTTCCAGAGTGGCAGTTGGTGCTGTGGGGAGGGGCTCCCAACTGATGACATGGTGGAACTGTCTTCCTGGCTCCCTTCCTTCACTCTGGTCCCGGAGTAGCAATTGGTGCTGTGGGGAGGGGATCCCAACCGATGACACAGGAGAGATGGTGGAACTCTCTTCCTGGCTCCCCTTCTTCACTTTAGTCCCGGAGTAGCAATTGGTGCTGTGGGGAGGGGATCCCAACCAATGACACAGGAGACATGGTGGAACTGTCTTCCTGGCTCCCCTTCTTCACTCTGGTTCCAGAGTGGCAGTTGGTGCTGTGGGGAGGGGCTCCCAACTGATGACATGGTGGAACTGTCTTCCTGGCTCCCCTTCTTCACTCTAGTCCCAGAGTGGCAGCTGGTGCTGTGGAGAGGGGCTCCCAACTGATGAGATGGTGGAACTGTCTTCCTGGCTCCCCTTCTTCACTCTGGTCCCAGAGTGGCAGTTGGTGCTGTGGACAGGGGCTCCCAACTGATGACACAAGAGACATGGTGGAACTGTCTTCCTGGCTCCCTTTCTTCACTCTGGTCCCAGAGGGGCAGTTGGTGCTGTGGGGAGGGGTTCCCAACTGATGGCACAGGAGACATGGTGGAACTCTCTTCCTGGCTCCCCTTCTTCACTCTAGTCCCGGAGTAGCAGTTGGTGCTGTGGAGAGGGGCTCCCAACTGATAACCCAGAAGACATGGTGGAACTGTCTTCCTGGTTCCCTTTCTTCCCTCTAGTCCCAGAGTGGCAGCTGGTGCTGTGGAGAGGGCCTCCCAACTGATGACACAGGAGACATGGTGGAGCTGTCTTCCTGGCTCCCTTTCTTCACTCTAGTCCCAGAGTGGCAGCTGGTGCTGTGGAGAGGGTCTCCCAACGGATGACACAGGAGACATGGTGGAACTGTCTTCCTGGCTCTCCTTCTTCACTCTAGGTCCCAGAGTGGCAGTTGGTGCTGTAGGGAGGGGCTCCCAACTGATGACCCAGGAGACATGGTGGAACTGTCTTCCTGGCTCCCCTTCTTCACTCTAGTTCCAGAGTAGCAGTTGGTGCTGTGAGGAGGGGCTCCCAACTGATGGCACAGGAGACATGGTGGAACTGTCTTCCTGGCTCCCCTTCTTCACTCTGGTCCCAGAATGGCAGTTGGTGCTGTGGGGAGGGGTTCCCAACCTATGACACAGGAGAGATCGTGGAACTCTCTTCCTGGCTCCTGTAAAGGACTGACCTACTCTGAAAGGTTATTGTGAAAAAAAAATGGAGTGTACAAAGATTGGTTTTAAAGGCAGAAGTAGCATCTGCCTGACACATTTAGATTATTCTCCTGTGGTAGATTAAATGGAGATGGTTGGGATACCGCCTCATCCGGTTCACAGAGTAATGGCTCTATCGCCTGACAAATGGTACGCCTTTGTCAAACGTAGTTGATTACCAACGCCAAACTAGAGAGCATTTGAGTTACTAAAGCAAAGATTAGTGACACAACTACTGGTGGAAAGTTGGATGAATTGACACAAGTGGAGCCATTTGTGTGTTTCCTCACCATGTTTAACATGTGCGGAATGGTGCTCGTTGACATAAATTTACTACTTTCTGTCTCATTTGTTAACTTCACGCTGCTTTTGTGCTCCGTTATGGTGGCTGAGTGATTTTTTAAAAAAAATCCAAAATGCTTCATTGCCCTGTCTTCTGTTTTTTTTTTTTTTGCTCCTTCAACACTTTGTAAAACAAGAAGGCGTTTTGTACCACTTCAATATCCAAAGCACCTGAATGCCCCACGTTATTGAATCCCTGATTGTAAGGTTGATTGCTTAATTAGTAAGTTTTTAATAATGCTGAAGAGATGGAGCAAGGCAATTGAAAAGGAAGTTATTTCGTAAGAACGGCTGAAAACATACCGATTCATCTAAAATATCGGGAAGTAAAACTAGAAGTCATCTCATTGAAGATGGTACAAGACTTGTATTCTGTACGAAAAGTATTGGAATATAGTCATCTCTCCTTCTTTGCTGATCCCTGTGAAACTGAAAACTGTGAAGTCCTAAGGAACTAGCTCAGTGTTTCTCAACCTGGGGGTCGGGACCCCTGGGGGGGGGTCGCGAGGGTGTATCAGAGGGGTCACCAAAGACCATCAGAAAACGCAGTTTTTTTCTATTGGTCATGGGGGTTCTGTGTAGGAAGTTTAGCCCAGTTCTCTCATTGTTGGAGTCCAGAATGCTCTTTGATTGTGGGTGAACTATAAATCCCACCAAATACAACTCCCAAATGTCAAGGTTTATTTTCTCTAACCTCCCCCAGTATTCACATTTGGGCATGTTGAGTATTCATGCCAAGTTTGGTCCAGATCCATCATTGTTTGAGTCCACAGTGCTCTCTGGATGTAGGTGAACTACAACTCCAAAACTCAAGGTCAATGCCTATCAAACCCTTCCAGTATTTACTGTTGGTCATAGGAATTCTGTGTGCCAAGACTGGTTCAATTCAATCTTTGGTGGAGTTCAGAATGCTCTTTGATTGCATGTGAACTATAAATCTCAGCAACTACAACTCCCAAATGACAGCATCAATCTCCCCTTCAACCCAACTAGAATTCAAATTTGGGTGTATTGGGCATTTGTGCCAAATTTGGTCCAGTGAATGAAAATACATCCAGAATATCAGATACTTACGTGATGATTCATAACAGCAGCAAAATTACAGTTGTGAAGTAGCAACAAAAATAATGTTATGATTGGGGGTCACCACAACATGAGAAAACTGTATTAAGGGGTCGCAGCATTAGGGAGGTTGAGAACCACTGCTCTAGCTAGTTTTAAATATTGTGATCACATACACAACATTTCACAGGTGAAAAACCAGGGCGCATGTGGTAAAGCAACATTAATGTAGTGTTAAGAGGGGGAACCTTATTAACAAGGAGGAGGAACACACAAGCCATAAAAGACCACTGAGCAGAGTGCAAACTACTTTTGGAATTTGAATTCAATGTTTTGTCAAAGGCTTTCATGGCCAGAATGAATGGGTTGCTGTGTGTTTTCTGGGCTGCATTTTCTGGGATATGCAGTCTATCAGTATTAAGTGCCTAGCTGGATCTTGACCAAACAGTTTTGCATATATTTAATGTCTTTGTATTTATGGTAACTATTCCAGGTTGTCAAAGTTCTTTCCAAAGGAGACTGAATTGGTCCCTGAGTATAGTTCCAATGGGCTTTTGGCAATTGCTGGTGAAGGAAGGTGTTTTAATGGATAGGTGCTTTCCTTTTTCAAAACTGACCCGTTGTAATGTTGTTTTTAACTAGTGTGATCTATATAAATAAAAATACATTGTTAGTTTGTAGGATTAACATAACTCAAAAACCACTGGATGAATATACCTACCAGGCTAATGAGTGAGCATTGCTCATAAAAACACTGAAAAACACAGCAGAAGGGACTTAAAGAGCCAAAAATGCAAAAAGATGCTACAGCGCATGTGCAAAAACAACTTCCCTGGCAAACAAAACACACAATAGTATATCCACACTCTCTTCCATACTACAGATCCCAGCATCCCCTAGAACAGGCCCTTTAGGAGAGGATGATGATCCAAATGCACTGATTCCTAGATGCAAGCTTGCTTCTTGGATTTCTTTGAGAGCATCCCAATCCTTGCATATTTCCAATTTCCTATTCCTGGACTGCAACTCCCAGCAATCCTCCAGATAGATAGGAAGGTTCTCAACCTTCCTAATGCCATGACCCCTTAATATAGTTCCTCATATTGTGGTGACCCCCAACCGTAACATTATTTTTGTTGCTACTTCATAACTGTGATTTTGCTACTGTTATGAATTGGACTGTGAGAAGATCCAACCAGTCCATCCTCCAGGAAATAAAGCCCGACTGCTCACTGGAGGGAAAGATACTAGAGACAAAGTTGAAGTCCTTTGGCCACATCATGAGGAGACAGCAAAGCCTAGAGAAGACAATTATGCTGGGGAAAGTGGAAGGCAAAAGGAAGAGGGGCCGACCAAGGGCAAGATGGATGGATGGCATCCTTGAAGTGACTGGACTGACCTTGAGAGAGCTGGGGGTGGTAACGGCCGACAGGGAGCTCTGGTGTAGGCTGGTCCATGAGGTCACGAAGAGTCGGAGACGACTGAACGAATGAACAACATGAATCGTAATGTAAATATCACATATGCAGGATGTATTTTATTCACTAGACCAAATTTGGCACAAATACCTGAAACACCGAAATGTGAATACTGGTGGGGTGGAGGCTTGATTTTGTCATTTGGGAGTTGTAGTTGCTGGGATTTATAGTTTACCTAGAATCAAGGAGCATTCTGAATTCCACCAACGATGGCATTGAACCAAACTTGGCACACAGAACTCCCATGACCAACAGAAAATACTGGAAGGGTTTGGTGGACGTTGACCTTGAGTTTTGGAGTTGTAGTTCACCTACACCCAGAGAGCACTGGAGACTCAAACAATGATGGATCTGGACCAAACTCGGCACAAATACTCAATATGCCTAAATGTGAACCCTGGTGGAGTTTGTGGAAAATAGATTTTGACATTTGGGAGTTTTAGTTGCTGGGATTTATAGTTCACCTACAATCAAAGAGCGTTCTGAACCCCACCAACGACAGAATTGGGCCAAACCTCCCACAGAGAACCCCCATGACCAACAAAATACTGTGTTTTCCTGGTGGTCTTTGGTGACCCCTCTGACGCCCCCTCGCAACCCACCCAGGGGTCCTGACCCCCAGGTTGAGAAACGCTGGATTAGATAGAGATAAGTAGGTAGGTAGATCAGGAGGACTGCTGGGAGTTGCAGTCCAGGAATAGGTAGAAAAGGAAGAAAGGGGAGAAAAGGGAAGGGAAAGATAAGGGAGGGAAAGGAAGGGAAGAGGAAGAGAAGGAAGGAAGGAGAGAAAGAAAGAATAAAAGGGAAGGAGGGAAGGTTGGCCACAGCAACGTGTGGCGGGTACAACTAGTAACTTTATATTTTGCAAGTGTATTCAGTATTATTACATTCTGTGGTTTTTTTTTACATTTGTATTTTTTGTGTCTCAGTTTTGGGAGAAAGAAATGATATAAATCAAGCCCAATCAAATAAAAAATAAATAAATCAGAACATGTGATTGTTAGCCCACAAAAAGCCATTTTTGTTTTACAAAATCTGTTAAATAAACGTAGAAATAATGAGAGAGCCTGCAGGTTAATGGGAGTAAACAAGGCTGGGAAATCTGATACAAGACGTACCTCCGTTCCACTCCCACGACTCATAATCCATTATGAAAAAGATGCCAAACTTGATAGAAGGATGAATGCGTAGATGAATATAACATGTCTGATTTCACTGGGGTTATTCCTGTTCTTCAACTGAAGGACCGCAAGCACTCGAGGAAAATCAACATTAAATTCTGACTAGAAGTTGGGGTTTTGGGAAGCCTTAGGAAATGTTGATTTCAAAGTGCACTTTCTAGTTGCTTACCCCTGAAGTTATATAATGACGACTAATCTTGTATATATTTTAGATTGTTTGAGTCCACAGTGCTCTCTGGATGTAGGTGAACTACAACTCCCAGACTCAAGGTCAATGCCCACCAAACCCTTCCAGTATTTTCCGTTTGTCATGGGATTTCTGTGTGCCAAGTTTGGTTCAATTCCATCATTGCTGAAGTTCAGAATGCTCTAGGGGAACTATAAATCCCAGCAACTACAACTCCCAAATGTCATGGTCTATTTTCCCCAAACTCCAACAGTGTTCACATTTGGGCATATTGAGGATTCATTCCAAGTTTGGTCCATATCCATCATTGTTTGAGTACAGAGTGCTCTCAGGATGTAGGTGAACTACAACTCCAAAACTCAAGGTCAACGCCTATCAAACCCTTCCAGTAGGAATTCTGTGCGCCACGACTGGTTCAATTCTGTCATTGGTGGAGTTCAGAATGCTCTTTGATTGTAGGTTAACTATAAATCCCAGCAACTACAAATCCCAAATGACAAAATCAATTTTTTGAGTGAAGGACGTATGTTGGGTTGTTAGGTGTCTTGTGTCCAAATTTGGTGTCAATTCATCCAGTGGTTTTTGAGTTCTGTTAATCCCACAAATGAACATTACATTTTTATTTATATAGATTATTATTATTATTATTATTATTGTATATTATATTTATTTACATCCCACTTTTATCTCTCCAATGAATCACAAGGGATTCACAACAGTGGAACTCTCTGCCCCAGAGTGTGGTGGACGCTCCTTAAGCAGAGGCTGGATGGCCATCTGTCAGGAGTGCTTTGAATGAGATTTTCCTGCTTCTTGGCCAAATGGGGTTGGACTGAATGGCCCACCAGGTCTCTTCCAATTCTATGATTCTAACTGACTGTGAGAGCTGTTCAGCAGTGGAACTCTCTGCCCCGGAGTGTGGTGGAGGCTTCTTCTTAGGAGGCTTCTTCTTAGGAGGCTTTTAAACAGAGGCTGGACGGTCATCTGTCAGGGGTGCTTTGAATGTGATTTTCCTGCTTCTTGGCCGAATGAGGTTGGACTGGATGGCCCACGAGATGTCTTCCAACCCTATGATTCTAACTTCTTGACTGTGAGAGCTGTTCAACAGTGGAACTGTGCCCCAGAGTGTGGTGGATGCTCCTTAAGCAGAGGCTGGATGGCCATCTGTCGGGGGTGCTTTGAATGCAATTTTCCTGCTTCTTGCCAGAATGGGGTTGGACTGGATGGCCGACGACGTCTCTTCCAACCCTATGATCCTAACTTCTTGACTGTGAGAGATGTTCAGCTGTGGAACTCTCTGCCCCGGAGTGTGGTGGACGCTCCTTAAGCAGAGGCTGGATGACCATCTGTCAGGGGTGATTTGAATGCAATTTTCCTTCTTCTTGGCAGAATGGGGTTGGAATGGATGGCCGCCATCTCTTCCAACCCTATGATTCTAACTTCTTGACTGTGAGAGCTGTTCAGCAGTGGAACTCTCCGCCCTAGAGTGTGCTGGAGGCTCCTTCTTTGGATGGTTTTAAACAGACTGGATGGCCATCTGTCGGGGGTGCTTTGAATGAGATTTTCCTGCTTCTTGGTAGAATGGGGTTGAACTGGATGGGCCACGAAGTCTTTTCCAACTGGAGCAATGGCTTCAAACTATAAGAAAGGAGATTCCACCTGAACATTTGGAAGAACTTTCTGATTGTGAGAATTGTTCAGCTGTGGAACTCTCTGCCCTGGAGTGTGGTGGAGGCTCCTTCTTTGGAGGGTTTTAAGCAGAGGCTGGATGGCCATCTGTCAGGAGTGCTTTGAATGCGATTTTCCTGCTTCTTGGCCAAATGGGATTGGACTGGATGGCCCACCAGGTCTCTTACAATTCTATGATTCTAACTGACTGTGAGAGCTGTTCAGCAGTGGAACTCTCTGCCTCAGAGTGTGGTGGAGGCTCCTTCTTTGGAGGCTGTTAAGCAGAGGCTGCATGGCCATCTGTCAGGGGTGATTTGAATGCGATTTTCTTGCTTCTTGGCCAAATGGAGTTGGAGTGGATGGCCCACCAGGTCTCTTCCAATTCTGATTCTAACTGACTGTGAGAACTGTTCAGCAGTGGAACTCTCTGCCTCAGAGTGTGGTGGAGGCTCCTTCTTTGGAGGCTGTTAAGCAGAGGCTGGATGGCCATCTGTCAGGGGGGATTTGAATGCGATTTTCCTGCTTCTTGGCCAAATGGAGTTGGACTGGATGGCCCACCAGGTCTCTTCCAATTCTATGATTCTGAGTGTGAGAGCTGTTCAGCAGTGGAACTCTCTGCCTCAGAGTGTGGTGGAGGCTCCTTCTTTGGCGAGGCTGTTAAGCAAAGGCTGGATGGCCATCTGTCAGGGGGGATTTGAATGCGATTTTCCTTCTTCTTGGCTGAATGGAGCTGGACTGGATGGCCTCTTCCCTGAGGTCTCTTCCAACTCTAGGATTCTTTAAAGGAAGGCCTGCTTTAATATTTCCTTTTAATTGGTAGGAATTCTGGGAGTTGGAGGCCTTTTGAGGCCTGAGGAGGCGCCAAAATGGCGTCCTTGTGTTTTGGACTTCATCTCCCAGCAGCCCTAGTGCTGGAACGGGGCGGCTGAGGGTCATGGGAGTTGTAGGCGGAATAAGGAGGAGGAGGAGGCGGGGCAGAAGGGGGCGTGTCAGTCTCCTCGCTCTTCCTCCCAGAAGGCAGCGCGGCGCCTGGCTGGGCCTAGAAGGAGGAGGACGAAGGGGAGAAGCCTCGGCCTTTCCTGAGCGCGGCGTCGGCGTCGGCGGCGAGGCCTGGCTCGGGATGCGAGTGTGAGATGCGTCTTCCACCGGCGGCGGCTCTCGGCTGGGCCCCCTCGGCGCCCTCCATGAGGCTCCGGAGCCGGCGCTTGGCCCTCCACAAACACTTCTATAGGACTCAGGCGCCTTGCTGAAGAGGAGACACAGAAAGTGGACGAGGAAGAGGAGCCCCTTGGCGTGGAGAGGAGCCGAGGAAAAAGGGCCCAAAGGAGCCCCAGAGACAGGCCTCCCTCCTCTTCAGAGGGACAAGGAGGAGGAGGAGGCCATGGAGGGCCCCGGGAATCAGTGGGGCCGCGTGAGGGAGCAGCACGGCCAGGTAAAGAGGACGAGGAGGAGGCAGGGAGGAGAGGCAGGGCCTTCTCAGTGGTGGCCCCTCGGTTGTGGAACTCCAGGAGGAGAAGGAGCGGGTAAAAGGCAGGGAGGAGAAGCAGGGCCTTCTCAGTGGTGGCCCCTTGGTTGTGGAACTCCAGGAGGAAAAGGAGCGGGTAAAAGGCAGGGAGGAGAAGCAGGGCCTTCTCAGTGGTGGCCCCTTGGTTGTGGAACTCCAGGAGGAAAAGGAGCGGGTAAAAGGCAGGGAGGAGAAGCAGGGCCTTCTCAGTGGTGGCCCCTTGGTTGTGGAACTCCAGGAGGAAAAGGAGCGGGTAAAAGGCAGGGAGGAGAAGCAGGGCCTTCTCAGTGGTGGCCCCTTGGTTGTGGAACTCCATTAGGAGAAGGAGCGGGTAAAAGGCAGGGAGGAGAAGCAGGGCCTTCTCAGTGGTGGCCCCCCGGTTGTGATACTCCCTAGCGATGTCGCAGCAGCCCCCTCCCTATTAGCCTGGCCAGGTAAAGAGGACAAGGAGAGGAGGAGAAGGAGGAGCGGGAAAAAGGCAGGGAGGAGAGGCAGGGCCTTCTCTGTGGTGGCCCCTCAGTTGTGGAACTCCCTCCCTAGCGTCGTCACAGCAGCCCCCTCCCTATTATCCTGGCCAGGTAAAGAGGACAAGGAGGAGGAGAAGGAGGAGCGGGAAAAAGGCAGGGAGGAGAGGCAGGGCCTTCTCTGTGGTGGCCCCTCGGTTGTGGAACTCCCTCCCTAGCGACGTCACAGCAGCCCCCCTCCCTATTATCCTGCCCAGGTAAAGAGGAGGAGAAGGAGGAGCGGGAAAAAGGCAGGGAGGAGAGGCAGGGCCTTCTCAGTGGTGGCTCCTTGGTTGTGGAACACCCTCCCTAGCGACGTCACAGCAGCCCCCTCCCTATTATCCTGGCCAGGTAAAGAGGACGAGGAGGAGGAGAAGGAGGAGCGGGAAAAAGGCAGGGAGGAGAGGTAGGGCCTTCTCAGTGGTGGCCCCTCGGTTGTGGAACTCGAGGAGGAGAAGGAGCGGGAAAAAGGCAGGGAGGAGAGGCAGAGCCTTCTCTGTGGTGGCCCCTCGGTTGTGGAACTCCCCTTCCTAGCGTCGTCACAGCACCCCTCTCCCTAATTAAGAGGAGGAGGAGGAGCGGGAAAAAGGCAGGGAGGAGAGGCAGGGCCTTCTTTGTGTTGGCTCCTCGGTTGTGGAACTCCCTCCCTAGCGATGTCACAGCAGCCCCCCTCCCTAAATAAGAGGACGAGGAGGAGGACATGTTTCATTGCACTATCTATATAAATAAAAATGCAATGTTCGTTTATGGGATTAACATAACTCAAAAACCACTGGACCAATTGACACCAAATTTGGACACAAAACACCTCTCAGGCTAACAAGTGACCATCACTCATAAAAACACTGAAAAACACAGTGGAGTAGACTCAAAATGCCAAAAATTAAAGAAAATGCATACCAGCGCATGCACAAAACCACATTTATACAAATATACACACACATATACACAGACTGGGCTACAGCAACGCCTGGCAGTGGATGGCTAGTGTATATATATGTGTGTGTGTGTGTGTGTGCATATGTAGATGTGTATCTATGTGTATATATTTGTGTGTTTATATGTGTATATGTATACTGTATATATGTGTGTGCTTGTCTATATGCATAATTGTGTGTATTTATGCGTGTATGTATGTGCATACATGTGTATATGTATATATGCGTGTATGTATATGTATGTGTGTGTATATTTGTGTGTGCTTGGGTATATATATATATATATACACACACACACACACATACACATGTGTGTATGTGTGCATGCGTATATGAGTGTATGTATATATGGTGTATTTTTGGGGTTTTTAAGTCCATTCTACTGGGTGTGTGTGTGTTTTTAGGGGTGATGAACACTCGTTGGATTGTTAGGTGTATTGTGTCAAAATTTAAATTCGTCCAGTGGTTTCTGAGTTAAGTTAATTCCACAAACTAACATTACATTTTTATTTATATAGCTTAAAATAAGAATAATAATAATAGTAAATTTTATTTATACCCCGCCACCATCTCCCCCAAAGGGGACTTGGGGCAGCTTCCATGAGGCCAAGCCCGATAATACATAACAGCAAAATGAATACAAAACAAAAATATCATCACAATAAAATAAGTAAAACATAAGAGTAAAATAAAACAGTGCAAAATAACAAGATGAAAAATTAAACACAATAGGCGGGCCAAATGTAAGACATAAAATGATAAAACACTGGATGAGATAAGAGTGGAAAAAGGTATATATGTAAGGGAGGAGATAATAATCATAATAGGAGCTAATAATAATAATAATAATAATAATAATAATAATTACCATCTGCCAGCTGCAAAAGGCCACCTTACTGGGATCTGCACGCATTATTCGCCGATACATCACACAGTCCTAGACACTTGGGGAGTGTTCGACTTGTGATCCTATACAACAGCCAGCAGAGTGAGCTTGTTTGTTGTGGACTCATCTTGTTGTGCTTCTAATAATAATAATAATAATAATAATAATAATACATTATTTATACCCTGCTACCATCTCCCCGGAAGGGACTCGGGGCGGCTGACATGAGGCCAAGCCCAAAGATACAATACAGCAAAATAAAATACAAAACAACAAAAATTCAGAATAAAATACATACAGTAGCAAAATAAAATAAATAAAGCCAAATAACATAATGGAAAATCAAACACAATGGGCGGGCCAAATGCACAAGATAAAATGATAAAACCCTGGATGAGGTAGGAGTAGAAAAAGTGTATTTGAGAGAAGACCAAAAAGGACAAATAGTGGGGATAGGTCTTCAATTTGGGATGGGGAAAGTACATCATAAGGACAACACTGCAGATGGAACAGACAAATGGGATAGATGATCACTCTCCAAAGGCACATCGGAAGAGCCAAGTTTTCAGATCTTTCTTAAAGGCTGCTAGGGTGAAAATATATTTTTTCAGTGATACTATATTTTGTTTTGTGAGTGGGTTTGTACAATTAATACATGCATGTCATTCTATAACCAGGCTGCTGTCCTGTCTAAATATAGTGTGGGTGTAAATCTCATTGAACTCAATGAGACTGGCTGTGGAGTAGATATGCTTGTATTTATGTATGAGTATTTTTTTATCTATTTAATTAATTTATTTATTTACAGTATTTACAGTATATTCTGGCGTATATGACTACTTTTTAACCGAAGAAAATCTTCTCAAAAGTCAGGGGTCATCTTATACACAGGTGTAGTCTTATGCATGGGAGTCGTCTTAACTCTATATTTTAACTGGAGAAGTTGGGGGTCGTCTTATACGCCCAGTCGTCTTATATGCCGGAATATATGGTATATACCACCTTTCTCACCCCTGGGGGGACTCAAAGCAGTTTACGCATAAATAATGGCAAAATTCAATGCCTTTCATTGGGCACCAATACGATGCCAATACAAACAATTACAATAGTAAAACCACAATTAAACATAAATCATAATTAAAACAACACATCAAGCATTGAAACAATAAAAAAGTCTTGTCAGTTGAATCACTGTTCCAATGTCCTTCTACATCTACTTTCTGAAGGCCTGGTCCCAGAACCATGATTTTAATTTTTTTCTTAAAGCCAGGAGGGAGGGAGTGGATCTTACCTCATTTGGGAGTGTGTTCCAAAGGCGGGGGGCCACAGCCAAGAAGGCCCTGTCTCTCGTTCCTGCCAGATGCATTTGTGCTGTTGACGGGACCGAGAGCAGGGCCTCCCCGGAAGATCTTAGATGACAAGGTGGGACGTAGGGGTGGATGTGTTCGGACAAGTAAACTGGGCCAGAACCATAAGTCTTAAGATGCAAACATTTGGTAATAGAATTGGGCTCGGAGATGGACCGGCAGCCAGTGGAGCTGGCATAGTAGGGGGGTGGTATGTTCCCTATATCTTCTTCTTCTTCTTCTTCTTCTTATTATTATTATTATTAGACAATTTAGTAAACTTTTTGTTGACACTCACTACTATAACAAATATCATCTGCATAGCTTAAAACAGAAACTCTAGCCAAGAGTTCGAATAGTCTCCCACATAGGCTGCTGTCCCAGGAAACTACAGAAATCAATGGGTGTATACTTGTTTATTTTGCATTAATACCATTTATAATGTTTGCTCTTAAGAAATTCATTGTGAGGCAAAAGTGGCTTGATGCCCAGTTGCGCCCGTACCTTGGGAAGCCAGATCTGGCCACAGTGGCCCACGCTCTTGTTACACCCCGAATAGATTACTGCAACACACTCTACGTGGGGTTGCCCTTGAAGACTGTTTGGAAACTTCAACTGGTCCAGCGAGCGGCAGCCAGATTACTCACCGGAGTGTCATACAGGAGTGTCATACACCACCCCCCTGTTGTGTCAGCTCCACTGGCTGCCAATTCAGTTCCGGGCACAATTCAAGGTGCTGGTTTTGATCTACAAAACCCTATACGGTTCTGGTCCAGCGTATCTGTCCGAACGCACCTCCCTCTATGTCCCACCTCGGAGTTTGAGATCAGCTGGGGAGGCCCTGCTCTCGACCCCACCCCTATCAGAAGTGAGGTCGGTGGGGACGAGGAGCAGGGCCTTCTCAGTGGTGGCCCCTCACCTGTGGAGCTCACTCCCGGGGGAAATTAGGTCATAAACATCCCTCCTCTCCTTCAGGAGGAAATTAAAAACGTGGTTGTGGGATCAGGCCTTCGGGCAATCTGACAACTAGATAAGGACAATCAGATGACTAGGACTGACAGGACTGACAAAGTGGAATTGAAACTTGGACTATGAGATGGCGAACGCTGAGCGTTAATTAGGTGAAATGGGTTTTAGTGGTTTATTGGTTTTATTGTTGTAATGCAGAAACTGATTGTTAATTGTTTAATTGCTGCTATATTGTTTTTATTCTATGGTTTGTTGATGCCGGCATCGAATTGTGCCGGTTGTAAGCCGCCCTGAGTCCCCTCCGGGGTGAGAAGGGCGGGGTAGAAATAACCGAAATAATAATAATAATAATAATAATAATAATAATAATAATAATTGATGGGGAATGATGCTGAACATTCATTGAAAGAGTTGGATGCCTCACCATGTATTCCTCCTTCATAACGATTTCATAAATGGGTGTTGCTTGTCAGATGGTTCAGCTTCATGGCCGAGTGGAGATTAGAGCCTGGATCTTCTTGGTCCAGTGTGACACTTCAGCTGCAGGACCACAATAAGTACAATGAAGCCGCAAATCCCTGTTTCTTTTCATCCTTGGCTTCTTGCTGATTTAAAAAGAACATTGTGCTTTTTAGCGGGACATGATCAAAGGTGTTTACACAAGATTCTTCCCCCATCAATTGCTGAGTCACCATTGTGAAGTGAAAATTTGTTGTGATGGTGGCTGCAGTGCAAATCTGTGCACGCTGGTGTCAAAAAGTTATTTTCCCTAAGTAAATCTGCATAGGATTTCAACCTTAGTTAAGGATGCTTAGGCCTTGTTAATTCTCAGTTTCCTTCATTCAACCACTTATAGTCCTAGCGATAAACACAACTGAGGGTTGTTGTAGGTTTTTCGGGCTATAATATAATATATATTGTATATACATTTAATATTTATGATATTATAATGTAATGCGATATAGTACTACTAATAATATGATATTGTAGCTATATATGTATATAACATGTAATATTACTAATATTACAATATAATTTGTATAGTACAATATAGCAGTGTTTAATGCTGATATTGTACTATGCTAATAGTATAGTTTATTGTATGTACCATATATACTCGAGTATAAGCCGACCTGAATATAAGCCGAGGCACCTAATTTTAGCACAAAAAACTGAGAAAACGGATTGACTTGAGTATAAGCCGAGGGTGGGAAATGCAGCCGCTACAGGTAAATTGCAAAATAAAAATAGATACCAATTAAATTACATTAATTGAGGAATCGGTAGGTTATATATTTTAGAATATTTACAAAAATGGTAATTTAAGATAAGACTGTCCAACTCTGATTAAATGATTATTATTTATCTTCTTCAATGTAAATGTGCTTACGTATTCTTCCAATAATAATAGAGTAACATAATAAATTTAATAATAACAATAATAAAAAGAGTAAAATAATGAATGTAACAATAACAACAATTATACAGTAAAATAATAAATGTATAATAATAGAGTAAATAATAAATGCAATAATAAAAATAGAATAAAATAAAAAATGAAATGAAAATAATAATAACAACAACAACAGAGTAAAACAATAAATAACCTTGACTCGAGTAGAAGCCGAGGGGGACTTTTTCAGCCTAAAAAAGGGCTGAAAAACTAGGCTTATAGTCAAGTATATACAGTATATATACCTTGTAAGCCGCTCTGAGTCCCCTTCGGGGTGAGAAGGGCAGAGTATAAATGCCATAAATAAATAAATAAATAAATAGCCATGTTCCAGAAGCATTCTCTCCTGACCTTTCGCCTGCATCTATGGCAAGTAATATTACTAATAATATTGCAATATAATGGTATAGTGCAATATAGTAATATATAAAACTGATATTGTACTATGCTAATAATATAATATATTTTATGTATACATATCTTGTAAGCTGCTCTGAGTCCCCTTCGGGGTGAGAAGGGCGGCATATCAATGCAGTAAATAAATAAGTAAATTAAAGAGAGTTACCAATCCTGTCGTGCCGTTTTCTGCAACTGAGAAAGGAAATACCAACCTCAGAGCTTGGAAACGTTTTATTTATTCATTGCATCCTTTTGAGCCTGTAGGCTAACTGCAAGTCTACTTCTCATTTTAGAGTTCTGTAAAAACTCAGAAACACAGATATGCTATTTTTGTGTTATTTCTTTTAAATCAAATCACTTCAAAATCACTTAATGAAAGGTTCCCCATATGTTTGCTGCTGCACCATCTGGGCTGTTTTCAGGTCATTACAATCTGTTGTGTAAATAAGTGCCATAATATGTAGCAAGCAGGCATGCTTAGTTTTCTCTGAAATGTTTTAGAGACAAAAGAGGCAAATTCAACCTGATACAAATTCTTAAACATCAGTCTCCACTTGGGCTGCCCTACCACTACCTCCCTTCATCATTTGATGCCTTGTAGGCTAATGTGTGAATGGATTTCCCACGAAAATGTCTGAGGTTATGTACAATAACATTTCTGTCTGTCATTATCTTCAATCCCTCATAAATGTAAACCATTGCCCCAGGCAACACCAAACACAAATGTGTGATCCAGTTCTTTGAACAGAAACCAGAATAGAACAAGAGGCAAGGAACTTGTGACCCTGGAGATATTGGTGGTCCTATGTAAAAAAAAATATTGAGAACTTTTCTATTCCTGGTTTCCAAGTGTTATTCCTGTTTAACTGTGTGGTTCTTACTTCGAAAGTCATTGTTCTACTCCAGAAACTTCATTTTTGTGGCAGCCACAAACAAGATTGAATTGGTTGAGACTGGATGATATTCATTAAAAAAAACTAAAGTAAAATCTGCTATAGCAAGATGTCCCTCCAGAAAAATCAAAGTTTTTGCGGTTTAAAAAACTTTTTCCATGTGTTTATTATAGAACCAGTTGGGAAATGACATTTATATTCTAGGAACAAAAATCGTGTTATTTAGTGTAATATAAGTTTTAGTTACCAAACGTTTACATCTTAAGTCTCTCTCTCTCTCTCTCTCTCTCTCTCTCTCTCTCTCTCTCTCTCACACACACACACACACATATATGCATACACACACATACACATACTAACTGTACCCACCACCACGTGTTGCTATGGCCAACCTCCCCTCCCTCTTTCTCTCCCTCTTTCCCTCCATTCCTTTTCGTCTTTCCTTCTCTCCTTCCTTCCTTCTCTACCTCTTTCCTTCCTCCCTTTTTGTTTTCCTTCCTTTTCCTCTTCTTCCTTCGCTCCCTCTTTCCTTCCTTCCTTTCTTTTTTTCTTTCCTTCTCTCCTTCCTTTTCTCTACCTTTCTTTCCACCCCTCTTCTTTTCCTCTTTCTCTCCTTCCTTCTCTACCTCTTTCCTTCCTCCCGTTTTCTTTTCTTTCCCTTTCTCTTTCTTCTCTGCCTCTTTCCTTCCTTCCTTTGCTTTTTGCTTCCATTCTTCCTTTTGTGTTTCTTTCCTTCCCTCCCTCTTTCTCTTTCTTTCTCTTCTTCCTTCGCTCCCTCTTCCTTCCTTTCCTTTTTTTCTTTCCTTCTTTCTCTACCCATTTCTTTCCATCCCTCCTCTTTTCCTCTTTCTCTCCTTTCTTCCTTCTCTACCTCTTTCCTTCCTTCCTTCCTTCCTTCCTTCCTTCCTTCCTTCCTTCCTTCCTTCCTTCCTTCCTTCCTTCCCTTTTTTCTGTATGTTATTTATCTTTTCGTCATTTATCTTTTGGGGGTTTTAACTCCTTTCCACTGGTTTTTTTTTGGGGGGGGGTTATGAGTGATGGACACTCATTGGCCTGTTGTGCCCAAATTTCATGTCATTTCGTCCAGTGGTTTTTGAGTTATGTTAATCCCACAAACGAACATTACGCACACACACACATATATAAAATCTTAATGTGTTAATGATCAAGCACTTGTAATCAGTAGGCAAAGCAATGTATTTTTGTTTTGAAAGCTTTTAGTGATTGTGGTAGATTTTAAAAGTCAAGAAGAACATGTGAAGGGGACAACATTTTTGTGCACAATGTTTCACACACTTCATGTGATCCCACCTAGACCTTTAAAAACAGTTAAAAGTGCAGGATTTCTGTCATGCTATATATGCTTCTGTATAAGTTGGGGAGAAAATCGACACAAAACTGATCACAAAAGCTTTGGTCAGCATATCTATGAATCAATTCTGGATTTTGGTCGTGTCAGGAGTGACTTGAGAAACTGCATATAGATGATAGTTGTACTTGCTCAGTGGGATCTGTGTGGGGTAAATACAGCTAATTTGAGAGTCTTTTGGACAAAAACGGCTCCAGAAAAGACCTGCTAATAGTTTCAGGAAAAGTCCACAACCTGAAACATGTCATTCCCCCTAAAAGTAGCTGAATTGAACCCATCAATCTTACTTTGCAGCTTACTTTGTTTTGTTTTTTTGCAACCATGTGGTCAGAGTACAACCCATAGTTGTAATCCTGCTCTTCCCTTTGCCTCCCTGCGGTTTATTACAAACCACAGTTTTCTGAACTTGGACAGAATAGAGGCTGCAGTATTTTCACCATTACACGAAAATGTTCAGTGTGCTCATTCACACTGCTATACAATAAATGATACCTACTCTGGCTTATCAGCTCTAATATTAAAGCGTTTTGTGTTAAATCCTGCATGGCAGGGTGAATTCCTGATTCATTAATATTATCAATTTAGATGTGTTTGTTTTGTTTTTGGTACTGTATTTGTTTCCTTTATCTGTGCAAAGTATTCAGTGGGTGCCATCCTGTATTGAGTTGTACATGCGTTCACCTACTGATTAAGTTTAAGGAGCTTTAATGGCACTTTTAACTGCTAGCTTTCTATTAAGAAGTGGGAGCATTTGAATGTTTAATATAGAGCTTAATTCAAGGTTAAACGGCCTCAAATTACTCTCCTATTTGCTCATATTCGTATAACTTTTCAAGTGGTAAATAATACTCTTAAGCACTTAACTATGCATCACATCTTCAAAGATATTAATTAATAATAATTTCCATGAGCCGAAGAAGTAATTGCCTCCTCTTCCCATTTTACAGATGAGGAAGTTTAGACTGAATGTTTGTCCTTCGCTTTCAGGCCTTAAAAATTTCTGCCAATGTTCAAATTAGATCTGGGTTTCTAGAAAATGGCTAAGGGTGCAGTTTTAAATATGTTTATCAGAGAACAGGTCCTATTGAATAGGGCTTACTTTTAAGTAATCATGCTTTGACTTGATTTGCTGAGTCCCTGAACAGACTCTGAAGTGGAGTGGGCAGATCAAAAGGCAACCTGGCAAAATGACACTTCCTAAAAGAATCCCACACTTTGTGTAATTATGGAGCAGAACAGACAACTCCGCATCTGTATGCTTGTCCACTATGCCCTGCCTCATGTACAGAGGAAGAATTATTGGAGGCTACAGACAATGCCATTGCTGTTGCCTATTTTTGGTCAAAAGATAATTAACCACCTACGCTCTTTCTACTTTTATCAGTTTTATACTTTATTTATTTATTTCTCGTGTCAGGGCAGCCAGTCAATTATATTGCATTTCTAACAGAACAAAGCAAACAAACAGAGGTCCTCACTACCTCTGAGGATGCTTGCCATAGATGCAGGCGAAATGTCTGGAGAGAATGCCTCTAGACCATGGCCATATAGCTCGAAAAAACTACATCAACCCAGTGATTCCAGCCATGAAAGCCTTCAACAATACAATATTTTAAAAGTTGTAGTTGGTGCCATCATTTTGGCTGATAATTATTATTATTATAATTATACCCCACCTTTTCTCTCATAAAGAAGATTCAAAAATATATGTTTTCAAATTCTTATACAAAGAAAGTCAATTACTGACAATGGAAAACTCATTTTACGTTCCCTTCTCAATGGGATGGCTCTTTGAGCGTTCAGTTAGAAAGAAATAATGATGATAATGACAAATCATTGAGTTAAGAGTTCTATCAGCCTCTTGTATCAATCCTGGGCAACAGTTCTGTATTCTCTAGCCTTAATTTACCATCTAAGGTTCAAGTCTTTTGCGTGTTTGGAGTCTCCGTCTTGGAAAAGCGTTCTGTTGAGCTCATTGACTTTGTTTATTGAATTCTCGCTCTAACATCAAAAGCCGGAGCATTGTTTCACACTTTCCATTTCTGCCTAAGAGGAAACAATTGTCAAACCTGCCTCCTTTCATATATTGAGACTTCAGGTTTACAGAACTAAAACCACGCATCTGCACTTAACTCTTCAAAACCTCCATGCATAATATGTTAGTGTTACTTGAGGCATTTGCTTGTGTGTTGGTGGGAATGCACAGGATGGTGCCCCCTTGTGGCCCCTGCGCATTATAAATACAGATAAAATGAGAAGGATCTCTTTAGAGCACTTGATGCATCTCTTTCACTGCAAGGAAGTGTTTTGAAAATACAGAGAAACAATTGAATATCAGTAGTTTATGGCTGACACACAGAAATGATGCCTGCCTTATTTCACTTGCAGATTCAAATGAATTTCAGCATTCACATCCTGCTTTAAGATGCAGCCAACTTGATAGCAAATATAATCAATAGCCTGATGAAAATAATTACACTATGTAACATGATTTTTGTTCCTAGGTCATAAATGTTATTTCATAATTGGTTCTGTCATAAAAAAAAACCACGGAAAGAGTTTATTAAACTGCAAAACTTTGTTTCTGAGGGACATCCTGGAGCACATTTTGCTCTATCTATCTATCTATCTATCTATCTATCTATCTATCTATCTATCTATCTTCATTAATATCTGATAGTCTCCAGCAAGTCAACTTAGTTTGTGGCAGCCACAGAAGTTTTTGTAACAGAACAACTGCTTTCAAAGTAAGAACCACACAATTAAACACAATAACACTTTCAAACCAGGAACAGAACATATTCCAATTTTTAACATGGTGTGAAGATTGCTGTCGGTATAGGTGCACTACACTTTTAAAATACTATCCAAATTAAGTAGTGACACCTATATCCATTGGCACATACATTGCAGAAATATCAGGTAAACATTAGAAATACTGAATGTAAAAAACCCTGTAAAATTAAAACCATTGACATTCATTAAAAGATTGGAAATGTTTTCATTTGGAAATAGAAGGAGATCAACCTTCCTGGCCCTTTTAGGGAGAGATTTCCAAAATCTGAATTACATAGAGTTTTCTTAGGCAAAGAATACTCAGAGATAGTTTTGCCAGTTCTTCAGGAATATAGCCTTGCGTTGCCTGTTCTTTAGGTATTCTCCAAGATTCAGCTTGGAGAATGAGTTTGTAATTGGTTTTGAACATCCCATTTTTATGTAATTACGTTGTTGTTTATTGTTTGCGTTTTTGGTTTTATTTTATGTAATTTGTTTGGGCTTGGCCTCATGTAAGCTGCTCCGAGTCCCCATTGGGGAGATGGTGGCAGGGTATAAATAAAGATTATTATTATTATTATTATTATTATTATTATTATTATTATTACTATTATTAGTTTTGTTTTTTGACTGTTATGACAGTTGTCTAGAATACTATGTAACACAATTTTTGTTCCCGAGTTATACATGTCATTTCCTAATTGGTTCTATTATAAACACACGGGAAAAAGTTTATTAAACTGCAAAACCTTTCATTTTGTGGGAGGGATATCGTGCAGCACATTTTGCTATAGTTTTCCAATGAATATTTCATCAACTCTCAACCAATTCAGCCTAGTTTGAGGCAACCACAAAAAGAAGTTTCTGGAACAGAACAACTACTTTCAAAGTAAGGATCACACAATTAAACAGGAAATAACACTTTCGAACCAGGAACAGAACCGTTTTCAAATTTTGTTGAGTTCTATAATTAGTGGATTCTGATCTTCTTCATTTCAAAATATTTGCCTGTATATATTTTTAGATTATGTAGAAGTGAGACTGAACGGTCTTATTAAGCCTAAAAAAAGTTGTATCTCATCAATAGCTCTCACGTTTTGTGTGCAATAAGACCGTAGATCATTTCATGGAATTTCCAGAAAACCCAAAGGCCGGTTTTGGTCTATGCTCGTCAACGTTTTGGCAGGAGATGGCAGGTGGAGATACCATAGAAATCTCGAGTACTGGTACGGTGGAGGTATTTCATGTGTTTTCACACATTTGGAAGCTTTTGCGTGGTTTTAAGTGACAGTTTTCCAGAAAACATGCCACAAAAGTTGGATGCTTTGTGGGGAACTGAGGGGAGGCTTCATGGACCACGAAAGTGAGGGCCATTGGGTTACACTTTGTCCAGAAAGGTTTAGAAATGTTTTTTTCCCTCCCTTCAGAAGAAGGCTGATAAAAAGCATTGATGTTGATTATTATTTTTGTCGGAGAAGCCAAGGGTTGAGGAAAACATATGTCCGTGTGCTTTTCTGCCGATGGCCCATTTCTGCCCAAAGTAATAATAAAAAAATACCAAAAGGGGAAAAAAGCATATGCTTCCAATTTACATATTTACTAATTAAAAAAAGCTTCCTGGAAACATTAAGCAGACTATCTTGGGTAACCTTTAGCATTGCAGCTAATGGATATCGCCTGGAAATTTTCATAGAAGGTCTTCTAAATAATGTAAATGATTATGAATATGTAACTAGTTAATATGCAGCTACGAAAGGATTATCATGTAGAGGTTAATGAACACGCTGCACTTCACGGTTTGCAGGGCTTTTGCTTTTTGTGCTTTTAGCTCACTTCATGCTTGGAAAGTCATGCATTGGCAATGGGAAGTTTCCTGTTGAGCTCTTTCTTCCTCTGACATCTAGAAAAGAGGGTATTTGAACTGGAACTCCCTTAAAGAATTTCATCAACATCTTTGTCATTTGTTCTCCTTCTCCCCGTGGCATTATTTACTATGGCCAGCCCTTAACAGTAGCTGCCATAATAGTAGCACTTCTGCAGCACATCCGTGTTCCTTTCTCTTTACAGTCTGGAGACTGAGAAACCGTCTACCTTTGCACTCTTCCTGCCTTTCTCATTTTGACTCTCAATTTCATGATTCTCAGCAGCCATATTTTACACAATATTTGAAACCAGGTAAACAGTGGTTCCTGCACAATAGTACACCTGCAAACCAGGTTTGGAAGCAATGTTTTGTCCTGTGGTTTGCTTTGAACATTATTATTTGCCTAGTTTAGATAGTAAAGCAGAATATAATGTGCCATCTGTTCATTTGACGTCTGAACTAAAGCTAGTGCTGGTGGCTGCATAGTGTTTCATAGTTGAAGTGAGATTTGAACCCCAACCTCCAGGATCATAGAAAGCTCATTATTCTCCCACCCACAATGCTCCATCAACCAGTATTATCCAAGAGCCCTTGATTATTCGGTTGGAAGTAATGGGTGATTATTTCATTATTGCAAGTTTTTGTTATGTTGTTATTTTATCAAGGTATAATCTGTAGAAAGGAGAAGAGTAAACTTAGGATAGCATAGTACAGGCAGTCCCCAAGTTACAAACAGGGCTGAGAATACAGGAAGTGAGCGGGATTTGCCCTTCCTCCCTTCCAGTAATGAGTGGTTGGAGGTCTCTGCTGGTGTGGGAATTTTGACCTGCATAAATAGGAGTCTAGTGTCTAGATCCAGGGAAGTCACGCTACCCCTCTATTCTGCCTTGGTCAGACCACACCTGGAATACTGTGTCCAGTTCTGGGCACCACAGCTGAAGGAAGGTGTTGACAAGTTGGAATGTGTCCAGAGGAGGGCGACTGAAATGATCATGGGTCTGGAGTACAAGCCCTGTGAGGAGCGGCTTAAAGAGCTGGGCATGTTTAGCCTGCAGAAGAGAAGGCTGAGAGGAGACATGATGAAGGTCATGTATAAATATGTCAGGGGAAGTCATAGAGCGGAGGAAGCAAGCTTGTTTTCTGCTGCCCTGGAGACTAGGACGCAATGGAGCAATGGCTTGAAATGACAGGAAAGGAGATTCCACGTGAACGTTAGGAAGAACTTCCTGACTGTGAGAGCTGTTCAGCAGTGGAACTCTCCGCCCTGGAGTGTGGTGGAGGCTCCTTCTTTGGAGGCTTTTAAGCAGAGGCTGAATGGCCATTTGTCGGGGGTGCTTTGAATGCAGTTTTCCTGCTTCTTGGCAGGAGGTTGGACTGGATGGCCCATGAGGTCTCTATGATTCTTTGAATGAGAGATATGGACACTTCAGAGAAAAGCACATAGGGTGATCAGAAAAGATACATGCAAGTGTAGGATTAACTTGTGTTTAACTGCCCTAAGGCAGGGGTCCTCAAACTATGGCCCGGGGGCTGGATACGGCCCTCCATGTTCATTTACCCAGCCCTCGCTCAGGGTCAACCTAAGTCTGAAATGACTTGAAAGCACACAACAACAACCCTATCTCATCAGCCTAGAGCAGGCCCACACTTCCCATTGAAATACTAATAAGTCTATATTTGTTAAAATTGTTCTTCATTTCAATTATTGTATTGTTTTAAAGTGTTTTTTGCACTACAAATAAGATATGTACAACGTATATAGGAATTCATTCATATATATTTTTTTCAAATTATAATCCGGCCCTCCAACAGTTTGAAGGACTGTGACCTGGCCCTCTGTTTAAAAAGTTTGAGGACCCCTGCCCTAAGGCAATCACCAGTGGATTCTAGGATTTTATATCAGGAAGAGGCAACACAGAGTCTAATGGGTACACTTTTTCTCTCCAATCCACCTCTCATCCTGACCATAGCTAACCACCTTTCTTTCACTTTCTGCCTCTGAAAGAGAAGAGGAAGGGGAGGAAAGGGCAGGGAGGGGATAGGAGGAGAACCCCCTCCCTCCCAACCCACCCACCCTTCKCCGGCCAGCMATGCAGCCCTCAAGTTAGAAAGTTTGCTTATGTGGAAATTAAAGTCTCACTAGAGACCGAGGGATTCCTAGAGAAAATCTTAAATCAAATCCGCAAAAGTTGAACTCACAAATGAGGAAGGCCAATTGTAATGAAAAACCTATTTGTACAACTTTAACTCACATAGCTGTTGAACTTGCAAGAGTTAAGCATTTATGTTCCCTTTTGAACACAGCGCCATGTAGTGTCCACTCTGGAGGATTTCCAAATGTGCTGGGGAAGATTTGGAGATTTTGCAGGATTTATACAGCAGTGATGGAGAAGTGCGCAATGCACGGATAAACAGCCCAGAGATGCAGTTAGGTCCCTGTTCCTGCACAGAAATGTCACATTTAGATCTCTCTTTCCTGTGCTTTGGCCCCCTATTTGCTATTGTCAAAGGAGTATGCAGGCGCATTGTATACATTCACAGATCTAACATTGTCTGGTAATTGCTCAAGGACTTTTCAGTGTAGTTCATTGCATGATAAAAAGCTCACAGCCTGCATCTTCCCTCAAAGCGGCATTAATTTTATGTAGATAATTCATTTTCCAGGTACTCTAGGCACATTGTTTTGTATCTGGAAAATACTGTTGTGAGCATTATGTGAGGAGGGTGGGTGAGTTACACACATTTAATATGCAATGACTGAAGGACAAGCATTTCACTTTCGCCTTATCCACAGTGTTGCATGCGCTTAATGGGAATCTTTGGAGGCTGTGTGCTTCTCCATTGTTTGCATTCATTTGCTGAATATCAGAAGTGCTCTATACTTTTGTCCAGCGATCAACAATCCTTTTGGAAAGCATTGGGGCTCTGTATTCCTTTTCAAGCACTACATCCCTCCCCTATTATTAAATGATAGTTTCACACACTAAATGATAGTTTCGCACACATAATTTCCCCAAATGTGGCAAAGACCTTAGAAACATCTACTTCCCAACTTCCCAGATTTTTTTTCAAACTGCAACTCTCACCATCCCTCACTATTGGCTCTGTTTTCTAAAGGTAATGGGAGTTGCAGTCCAGCATGTTTTGTTGCCCACTTGAAATGAAAAGGCAGAACAATTTCCAATGGGCAGATCTATCAAGTTTTGGTAACAGAAATTTACTGTATATACTCGAGTATAAGCCTAGTTTTTCAGTTCCTTTTTAGGCTGAAAAAGTCCCCCTCGGCTTATACTCGAGCCAAGGTTATTTTATTATTTTACCCTGTTGTTATTAGTATTTTTATTACATGTATTATTTTACTCTATTATTATGAGATTTATTATATTATTCTATTATTATTATTATTATTATTATTATTATTATTATTATTGCATTTATTATTTTATCCTATTACAGGCATTGGCAAACTTGGGTCCTCCCTTCAGGTGCTTTGGACTCCAACTCCCACAATTCCTAATAGTCAGTAGGCTGTTAGGAATTGTGGGAGTTGAAGTCCAAAACACCTGGAGAGAGGGCCCAAGTATGCCCATGCCTGCTCTATTATTACTGTTATTACATTTTCATTATTTTACTCTATTATCATTACATTTATTATTGTGCTCTTTTTATTATTATTGGAAGGATACATCAGAACATTTACATTGAAGAAGGTTAGAACAATGGTTCAATCAGAGTTGGACAGTCTTACCTAAAATTACAGTTTTATGTAAATATTCAAAAACATTTCACCTCAATTAATGTAATTTTATCGGTATCTATTTTTATTTTGAAATTTACCCATAGCGGCAGCTTTTCCCACCCTCAGATTATACTCGAGACAATACGTTTCTCCAGTTTTTGTGGTAAAATTAGGGGCCTCGGCTTATATTCAGGTCGGCTTATACTCGAGTATATACTGTAATATCGTATAGCAATATTAATGTGCAGGGTGATGGTTTTCATTTTTCTCAAGGGAGACAATAACCTGCCTCTTAATTGTCTTCAATCCAAATAATATTACTTTTCCTGTAAGTCTATTTTTATATTGTTGTTCTGTTTGTCTTTGAAACTATCACCAGAATGCATGTTTTCTTGTATAATTGCTTAAAATTTGGCTGTATTAGAATGAAACTGCAAAATGAGATTAAAATGTAGGGCTGCATTGATGCAAAGAGGAAAAGTATGTATGGATTCTGTTTCAAAAACCCACCGCTGACTTATATTCATTTCCTAAATTTATATTTGCTTCATTCTGCGAAACCTATAACGTTAAAAACCGATGTGTAGATTGTACAAAATGCTGGTTTTATCTTGTATAATATGTCAACTTACTGTTCTGGAGGATGCATTATTTCAAAATATGAGTTGGGGGGAAGATGCCATTTATTCCGGGGTTATCAGTCTGGATTAGAGGGCTGTGATAAAGTGTGCTGCTTAAGAATGAACATTCCCTCGCCTTTATGCTGACAAATAAAAATGTATAGCAAGATGCTACCAGATCTGTAAAGCTGCTGCTCTAGTTTCTGAGACATTGACTTTGCTGCAGCTGTGTGCTTAGCCTTGTTTTTTCATGAGTAGTTATCTGTTTTAATGACAGGTGGTCACTAGCTGCCAAGAAAAAATTCAGCACTGGTAAGTGGAAAACGTTTGATTGCATGCGTAAATTATCAATGGAAACAGCCTGTGCTTGTTTTTAGAAAAGCACTGTGCATATGTGCTTTAGAAAATTAACCAAATCCAAATAATGATATATTTTGGTGCCTAATTTGGTCTCTGTCCTGCTTTATTAAATTGCACTCTCCTCATTTCTTATACAGCTGCTTTAAACACACCACAGTGATCACACTCCAAGATTTGTATATCTCTTTAAAAAGATGCGTTTCCCCCCTTTTCTCACCAAGTAATTGGCAGAAAATATTAAAAATCACTGTAAACGCTGGAATTCAATGGTTTGTTTTTGTTGCTGTTCCGAGAAAATAGTATAGTCACTTGTAAAATACAGTATTATTGGGCATCACGATGGCTTTGGGAGGTATCCAGAGATAACAATATAAAAGTTTAGATAATCAAGCCTATTTGTAAAGTTTGTGAACCTTTCAAAATGTTTTTTTTCCCCAATGCCTCTGTTTGTAATGAAAATATACTATTTGAAATCTGCAGATAAACCTGGGCTTTCAGAGGTCCTTTTGCTCCTTAAAATATTATATCTGGCCTCTCGTTAGCTATTCTTTTTTTAGCTAGTAAAAACATCATAGATAAATATGTTTCTTATGAGTATCTTGATGGGAAAGGTATATTTAATGGTTAACAATTTTTATGAGTTATTGAAAGATGGCACTTGATCTTAACAGATACCAAATTATGCTACATCCATGCTGTGTTCGCTAGGAATTTGCAGAGAGAACAACAGGAGCCTTCTTGATTATTGTCTGCAGGGTTATTGCAGAATCGCAGCAACTGCCCCCTTTAGTGGAGAGATTAAACTTTTGGTTATACACCATCAAGCATATCATATTTTAAATTTATTTTAAGAGGCTTTTTCTTCATGCCCGAAAGACCTCTGAGAAAATAATTTATAGTTCATGTGTATCCAATGTTTGGTTTGTGTTTTTCTTTTAGTTTTAATGCACATAAGCTGCAAGCTTTGGATAAGAAGAATAAGAAAGGCGTGAATCAAAGCCACCCTCATGCCTCATTATATTAAATTGTAACTCTGTGTTTGGAAAAAAATCTAGCAAGAGAATATGTTTTCCTAATGTTTAAAATGCAAAACCTGCTTTAATTCCCAAATATTACGATGGTATCCACTGGTGCTCCTAGAGTCAAATTGTATCAGCATTCTCATAATACACTTCTGTTTGTCATGGCTTTAATTGTTTAGACAAGTATAATATATATTAGTCGATGTAAGTTAAAGTTGGTTCCAGAGTGCAACACGAGGTCTAGCTTTCCTCCAGGTTCTGAATCTAATGCTAACAACTATGAGAATGAAACAAAACGGGACCAGGGTTCCTTCAAGAAAGTTTTCACCAGTTCTGAAATTGGGATCAGTCCCTTCCTCACCCTTTATAGAAGGGAATGGCATGGTTTGGAAGGAGACAAGTCTCAGAGAGGAGATATGAGAGGAGATATGATAGCCATGTATAAATATGTGAGAGGAAGCCACAGCGAGGAGGGAGCAAACTTGTTTTCTGCTTCCCTGGAGACTAGGATGCGAAACAATGGCTTCAAACTACAAGAAAGGAGATTCCATCTGAACATGAGGAAGAACTTCCTGACTGTGAGAGCCGTTCAGCAGTGGAACTCTCTGCCCCGGAGTGTGGTGAAGGCTCCTTCTTTGGAAGCTTTTAAACAGAGGCTGGATGGCCATCTGTCAAGGGTGATTTGAATGCAAAATTCCTGCTTCTTGGCAGGGGGTTGGACTGGATGGCCCATGAGGTCTCTTCCAACTCTTTGATTCTATGATTCTATGATTCAAGGAGATAGATAAGGCCACTCATTGATGAGCGAGCAAATCTAATGGTTCCTTGCTCCCTTCGCATCATCTTGGGTTCATCAGATGGGAACTCAACGCAAAAGCGTAGGTCCATTCAGATGTTGGACTGGGATTTAGCTCCAGCAGGCACCATTTGCTACTACGCTAAGGAGTCCTTGCTATTATCTCCAAAATGTGAGCAGATGCATCAGGGACTTCTCACAAGAGGGAAGAAGGCAAGCTTGAAGGGCAGTGGTTCCCAACATTTTCTTGACCAGGGCCCACTTGACTGGGCACAACTCTCCAACATTAGTAGCAGAAGAGACGAGGTTGGTTAGCTCAGCGGAAATGAGCAGAAAATAAATAAATAAATATATAATGAGGAAGGAGGTTCGTGGACCGAATTTTAGTTCTCGCGGCCCACAGTTTGAGAACCACTGTTGTAGGGGAACCTATTTAGACCCTTAATGAATTGAGGGATGCCTTTCTTTCATAGACACCTTGAAACCTTCCACATTAGCAACATGCCATCCTTTAAAAAACACACCCAAAATTTCACAATGTATTACACTGCAATATAATATGCTTTGCGCAGAATAAGTCATGCTGGGTTCAGCGGTGCTTCCCTCCATCATGTCTGAAAGGGTTTCTGAAATCCTCAGCTGCTTCATTTTCAATTTCTGGACAAATTGGCCTTCATTGGGTTTGTTTACATTTTCCTTGCTATTCTTTTTTACAAGGGGATTGAGGGACTGCTTTGGAACTTCTCCCAGTAGAATGAATTGACTATCTGTCGTAAGCTTCCCTGCACTTCTCTATTCAAAGGCTATTCTAAAATTAGTAGTTATCTATCTTCTTTTTTAGGAATCAATGAGATACTAACTGGTTTGAATGTGTTAACAGGAAGAAGGTGGAGAGTGACTATGACGCTCTTCAAGAAAGACTTGGCACATTGCCAGATAAGCTTTCATACGATATTATGGTAGGTACCATTTACTTGAGTGCTAATACCAGGAAAAGTTAACTGTTCATCTTTGCAGACATATCATTGATATATTGGTTTTTGTTCAGTGTTCTACTTTGCCTTGGCATGCTTCTTATTGGAAACACTGATGCTGTGCTGTTTCTGCACTAGGTTAGCGCTAACACATTTGCAGACATTATCTGAAGAGTGCTAACCATTGCTAGCATTCACATTGGTGCAAATGTCATTATAATGGTTGGCTGTGAAAAAGAAATTAAGATCTAAGGAGGAATTCATTACTTTCTAACCATGGTTAGGTTTGAAGCGATGTACCAGAATCAAATTTATCTTAGTTATTGAGGTAAGGTATTGCAGTTAACAGTGACTGATTGTCGGTCAAATATATATATTTTCTTTCTCCCTTTCATCTAGTTTCTTCAGTACTATAATGCATTATAACCACCAGTTTTTGACTAGTGTTCAACAATAAAATCAGGCACATCTGGTAAAACCTGTTTATTATATGGAAATCCATATAATTAAATATGCAATACACAGTGATTTCAATGAAGTAGAGCAATAACAAGGAATCACATTCACTAATTTTAAGTCTTGAGTTTTTTATTCATGATATTTAAAATAAAAAAGTTTTTGGGAGCATTGGAGTACCATTCTTGTTCAAAACCTGTGCCTCTTTCACTGATTTTGAATTTGAATTAATGGTTTTAAATTTCAGAATCGGTTTTTCAGCGCAATCCAAGTACTCAAGATGTTAGTAATAAAGTGGGACATACTCTGCCTTTCACCAAACGCTACAAAAGTGGAGATGACATGAGTGACTCTAAGAGTCAGATTTCTCTCTCTCAGAAAAATTAATTAAGTAGTGGCTTGAATAGTTTCAAGCACTTCTGAACCTGAGTCCCCCAGGCTGTGGATATATATTTTACTTACTTTTCTTCTTTTGCATAAGAATGAATAGTTTAAACCTGCAGCCTTCTGGGCGAGATTTTTTAGCACTCCTGTGTTTTTTTGACAATTTTTAAGCATTTCAGGACTTTTTTTCCTCTGCAAAACATTCATGTGCAAAAAAAGGATACTTTCGTGGAGAACCCACCAAAGTTGAGGAAAGACGGTACCGGCCCAGCTTATCTATCCGAACGCATCTCTCCCTATGAACCTTCTAGGAAGTTGAGATGTCTGAGGAGGCCCAGCTCTCGATCCCACCTGCCTCACAGGTGTGTCTGGCGGGGGGGCGAAAGACAGGGCCTTCTCTGTGGTGGCCCCTCGGCTATGGAACTCCCTGCCTAGGGATAGTAGATTGGCCCCCTCCCTCCTGACCTTTCAGAAAAGAGTGAAAACTTGGTTCTTTGAGCAAGTGTTTGGAGCTTCAGCATGACCAGATAAGTTCAAATTGGAATATGAACAAGGAATGGCTAAGACGATGAAAACGAACGAGGAACTGAACTGGAAGACATAGTTTTATAATAGTTTTATAATTTTCATTGTTTTTATTGCTTTTATGGTTTTTATATGTATTATGATGTGATTTATTTTCTCTTAATCAATGTATGTATTCATATATGGCATCTAACTGTTGTCGATTTGTACGCCGCCCTGAGTCGCCTTTGCTGAAATGGGCTAGATAAAAGTGAAGTAAATAAAGAAATAAAAAGCCCCGATTTCTTCAATAATTACACCATCTGACAAAAATTGAACAATTTTCTGTTCCTGGTTTCAAAGTGTTATTTCCTGTTTAATTGTTCAGTACTTACTTTGAAAGTAGTTACTTTACTCCAGAAACTTTGTTTTTGTGGCTGCCACAAGCTGGGTTGAATTGTTGAGACTCACAGGCATGGGCAAAAAATTTTCCTTGGGGCCGCATTGTGGACCGGTCCGGGAAGGCCGGACCAGTAGAGGTGGGGGGGTCAGGTACATGCTGGGTGGGGAGGGCCCGGGCCTGGGAGAGAACAGGGCCAGGAGGGGGCAGGACAGGGCATTCTTAGGTTGTCCTCCCAGCATAAGGACAGGGATGGTCATCCTAGCTGGAGGAAGGCGGGACGTGCAGTGACTGCCCCGATGCTCCTCCACATCCTCCTGCACCAGTCCTTGGACTATCCTCTTATGTCAGGAGGAGGGCCAGACAGGATGGCTGAGAGTGCTCTGGGGGGCTCTCATCCACCATATGCCTTCCTCAAGCCGTCCTCCTGGCACAAGGATGGGACCGCTCGCACTGTCCTTATGCTTGGGAGTGGGCGAAACACAGAGCGCTCCAGAAGGATCTCAGTTGCTATATGCCTTCTTCCTCCATCTTTTTGGCATAAGGACACAGCGGACCGTTGTGTACTTCTGCAAGAGGACAGCAAAAATGAGGAGGGACTGAAGTAAGCACCTAGAGGTCTACATCTGGCCCCCAGGCCTTAGTTTGCCCATGCTCGCTCTATCAAATAGTCATTGAAAAACTAGAGCAAAATGCGCTGGAGGATGTGCTTCCCACAGGAACAAAGTTTTGGCAGTTTAATAAACTTTTTCCAAGTTTTTCTGATAGAACGCATTAGGAAATGACATTTATAACCCAGGAACAACAATAGTTTTACATAGTGATATTATTCAACAATTAAATAAATAAATAAATAAACTTTATTTATTTACTTTATTTATGGCGACAATTTTAATGTTTATATGAGGGGTGTTTTTTAAGTAAGGTCCGTTTTGTTGTAGACACTAGTAGTTCGCGCATACCGCAACGAGTGCGTGTGTCGTGTACCGGCATGCCTCGGGAACAACTGTGCTCAGTTTCCGCTCTGTAGCTAACCTGTACGGTTCTGTTCTGTGCTTTAAAAATGTTTAAGACTATCAACTCACCCTCCGCATGTGAGGTTCGCTCAGTGATACGGTTTTTGTCAGCAAGGAACCTGCCTGCTGCAGAAATCCATCGGCGTGTGAGTTGATAGTCTTAAACATTTTTGAAGCACAGAACAGAACCGTACAGGTTAGCTACAGAGCGGAAACTGAGCACAGTTGTTCCCGAGGCATGCCGGTACATGACGCACGCGCTCGTTGCGGTATGCGCGCGAACTACTAGTGTCTACAACAAAACGGACCTTACTTAAAAAATACCCCTCATATTATGTTTTGTTAATCTTATGGTTATGTTGTTTTTACTTTGTATGTTTTGTGATGTTACCTGGGAACCACTC
Source organism: Anolis sagrei ordinatus (assembly GCF_025583915.1). Taxonomy (NCBI): domain Eukaryota; kingdom Metazoa; phylum Chordata; class Lepidosauria; order Squamata; family Anolidae; genus Anolis; species Anolis sagrei. Next base: position 41,318,610 of record NW_026847993.1, read on the forward strand.
AGAATAATAAATTCATTATTATTATTATTATTATTATTATTATTATTATTATTATTATTATTATTATTTATACCCCACTATACTCTGAGCGGCTTACATGAGGCCAATCCCAAACAACAAATTACAATAGAGTAAAACCGAAAACACAAACTAAAAACGTGAACAATAAACAAGAGCTCATACTTGTTCACAGTTTATTTGAGAACCTGTTTATTATGACATCATTTATCAAAAGAACAGGGAACTTTGAGAATGTTCTCTGCATCTCTATCCATGAATGACTTTGATGAGTTTTCCCAAAAGCAACATTTCATGTGCTGTTCATGTTGTTGAGCGAGCATACAACTTGAATTGAAAAAGAGATAATTAATGCAACTATTAATTAATAAATATACATCTGCCTATAGGTAGGAGACCATGTAAACCACAGATGAGGAACAGAGCCATGTTTTCATCTTGTCCAGTGGAGATTATGCTTATTTCCTTTTGCTTTTTGCTCTGGCAGGTTCCTTTTGGTCCCCATGCTTTCATGCCAGGAAGATTGGTTCATACTAACGAAATCACAGTCCTCCTCGGTGACAACTGGTTTGCAAAATGTTCCGCAAAGCAGGCCAGCGGTCTAGTGGAACATAGGAAAAAACGTAGGTATATCAAATCATAGCTATGCCGTTTCTGGAAAATTAGATTGGGTTAAAATTTCTTTCTCATTGAGGCATAATTCAACAAATGTTTACCTGAAACTGAAACATAGGGAGTGCTTTATGTTAACATTTAACAAATTAAAACTTGAAAACTTCCTTTTTTATAAATTACCTTCTTAATCGAAACCGTATGCATTTATCAAAATCTTGTGGTGCTGTAAATGAATTCACGAAATGGCAGTGCTGATTGCATTAACATATGGTACTGTAATACCGCTCAATTGTAAATTGTAGTAGGCAGTCTTTGATACAAATATTGGCAACAATCAAAATTGACTGCTGGCATAAAATAGAGCATCACGAAATAGGAGGCTATGCATTATCTGTTTCCTTCATGTTTTGTTTAATATGTGGCTTCTGTGTTTATGAATTATGAGAGGCATTCTGTATTTATGAGTGATGGGAGGTATTTCCTTCAATTGGATTGTTGTTAATTTTAGACTGTTGCTTTTAACCGTTGCCAGCATCTTTGTTTTAACTTAACCTCATAGAAGAGCAGTATAGAAATGTAGTAAAGGAAAAATCTCTTTATTCCAACTGTGCTGGTACGGCTGTACCAGGAGCTCCAACTTTATTTGCTTTCTATTAAATGTTTGTTTGCAGTCCTAGGTTTCAGGGACTCTGCAGATAGGTGGCTTCCTTTGGTTGCAGTCATAGGGCAAGTCACCTGTCCAACATGGTTAAATTTTGGTCCCGCCCCTTGCTCAGGGCAATTGGGAAGGGAAGGGAGCCATTTTTAGTCAGTCAGATACCAATAAAATTACATTAATTGAGGCACCAGTTGGTTAAATGTTTTTGAAAATTTACATAAAACTGTAATTCAACATAAGGCTGTCCAACTCTGATTCAACCATTATTCTAATCTTCTTCAGTGTAAATATGCTTATGTATCCTTCCAATAATAATAAATAGAGTAAAATAATAATAATAGTAATAACAATAATAGAGTAAAACAACAACAACAACAATAATAATAACAACAAATCAAAATAACCTTGACTCGAGTATAATAATAATAATAATAATAATAATAATAATAATAATAATAATCTTTATTTGTTACCCTGCCACCATCTCCCCAATGGGGACTTGGAGCGGTTTACATGAGGCCAAGCCCAAACAACAATTACAATAAAGAAAACCAAAACACAAACCGATTATATTGTTTTATTTGCTTGCTTGTTTGTTGATCTGTTGTTGTATTTATATTTGACGGGCTTGGCCTCATTTAAGCCACCGAGTCCCTTCGGGGAGATGGTGACGGGGTATAAATAAAGATTATTATTATTATTATTATTATTATTATTATTATTATTATTATTATCACAGTATGTCACAGTAAACGGGACCTATATACTGGATTTTGTATCAGAAAACCACAAGTCGAACCCTTCCCAAGCGTCTAGGACTGTGTGATGTATTTTCGAATGATGCGCGCAGATGCAAGTCAGGTGGCCTTTTGCAGTTGACAGATCGTGATTTTGTCGATGTGTATTGTTTCCAAATGCCAGCTGAGATCTTTTGGCACGGCACCCAGTGCACTAATGACCACTGGGACCACCTGGACTGGTTGATGCCAGAGCCTTTGCAGTACGATTCTGAGGTCTTGATAGCGGCTTAGTTTTTCCTGTTGTTTTTCCTCAATGCGACTCTCACCTGGTATGGCGACATCAATAATCCAGACATTTTTCTTTTCCACAATCGTGATGTCTGGTGTATTGTGTTCCAAAAGTTTGTCAGTCTGGATTCAAAAGTCCCACAGTATTTTTGCGTGTTCATTTTCCACGACCTTTGCGGGTTAAATTATTATTATTATTATTATTATCTATATAAATAAAAATGTAGTTTTCGTTTGTGGGATTAACAGAACTCCAAAACCACTGGATGAATTGACACCAAATTTGGACACAAGACACCTAACAACCCAATGTATGTCCTTCACTCAAAAAAATTGATTTTGTCATTTGGGAGTTGTAGTTGCTGGGATTTATAGTTCACCTACAATCAAAAAGCATTCTGAACCCCACCAACAATGCAATTGAACCAAACTTGGCACACAGTTCTCCCATGACCAACAGAAAATGCTGGAAGGGTTTGGTGGGCAGTGTCCTTTAGTTTTGGAGTTGTAGTTCACCTACATCCAGAGAGCACTGTGGACTCAAACAATGATGGATCTGGACCAAACTCCACATGAATACTCAACATGTCCAAATGTGAACACTGGTGGAGTTTGGGGAAAATAGATCTTGACATTTGGGAGTAGTAGTTGCTGGGATTAATAGTTCACCTACAATCACAGAGAATTCTGAACTCCACCAACGATAGAATTGGGCCAGACCTCCCACACAGAACCCCCATGTGGGCCACAGCAACGCATGGCAGGGGACGGCTAGTATATTATTATAATATTATTGTTATTATTATTATTATTATTGTTGTAATTATTATTATAGACCTCTCCCAAAGATGCTTTTTCTTTTAAAAGGTGCACGAGGAGCAGCCAATGCAATTGAAACTCTATGGACGTCAATTCTGGTTTGCCTCTGAGCGACAATAAGATTTTGAAATGGTAGAACATGTTGACTGCTGAGAATAGAGACTGAATTAAGTGTTGGGGAGGGGCCTTTGGAAAAGACAACACAGTATTTCACTAGCTATCGCTGTGTTCCAAGAAATATAGTTATCTGTGTCCTGCCAGTGCTGCAGTTTTTCTGCTGTGTATTGAATTTAATTCATTAATTAAACGAATTGATTTTTTTAGTCTTAAATTTTGTTCCTCGCCTGTGATACCAAACTACTTGTTTCCTCCGCTGGATTCACAAAAGAGGCAGCAGAGCTAATGATAACAGTTCAGCGGAAAGCCACGTCTCAGTTCCGCAAGATTATCGAAGGTGACAAAGTCGGACAACAATCCAAGCACAATCCTTCTTAAAAGACATTTAAGAGGCTTAAACGTCGGGATAGGAGGAGGGAGGTTTCTAAAGTCTCTCTGGCTCCTGACTTGGCTTTGGTTTAAAACAAACTCACTTGAAGTTTGTGTTCCTTGCTGTATAGCAGTGTGCATTAAAATAGGGTAAGAGAACACAAGAGTCATATAGTCTCTTTTGTTATAAAAGCGTTTACAAAATTTGGCAATATCACAGAGTAAAATCAAGTGAAATGTCACGAGAAAAGGGCTGGAGTCTACTACATAGTTTGCTTTTTAAAGGTTAAATGAAGGCATAGGAATCTCTATCTTGGATTGGAAAAAGCTTCTTAAACCCTCACTTTGTTTAGTTCATCCATAGGGAAAACATAGTAATAATGATAATAAGAACAATAACAACAAAAACAATACATTTCATTTGTTACTCGCCTCTCCTGTTGACTTAAAATAGGGTACAACAAAGTAAAAAAAATACACACATACACGTAAACACACAATAATAAATAAAATAAATAAATAATAAAATTAAATTAAAAATACATCAGACATAGGATACAAAAATCAACACACATACAATACTGTGTATTGTTCAGCTCTTCCAGTACACAAAGTACCTGAGAAAAGTGCATTTATTTATGTCTTTCACATATTTGTATCCCGCCCTTCTCACCCTAAAAGGGGGTTCAGGGTGGCCTATCAGCAGACAGCAATTTGATTCCAATACATATAAATATGAAAATAAATAAATGCAATTAAAATCATACAATTAAACATCAAGTTAAAATCACGTAATCCAGATCATTGTCCAAGGCCTTTCCAATTGTCAGTTTCATTAGTCCATCATCCTTATTGCACTATTTACTGGTTGAATGCTTGGTCCCAAGGCCACGTCTTAAGCTTCTTCCTGAAAGATAGGAGGTAGGGAGCTAACCTGATTTTATTGGGGAAAGAGTTCCATAAACAAGGGGCCATCACTGAGAAGGCCCTGTCTCTCGTCTCTACCAATTGTTCTTGTGAAGGTGGTGGGATCAAGAGTCAGACATCCCCAGATGGTCTTAACTTAACTGGGTCATAGAGGGAGATACATTTGGATAGGTAGGTGGGCCAGAACCGTTTAGGACAGTGGTTCTCAGCCTGTGAGTCTCTAGGTCAGTGGTTCTCAACCTGTGGGTCCCCAGGTGTTTTGGCCTGCCACTCCCAGAAATCCCAGCCTGTTTACCAACTGTTAGGATTTCTGGGAGTTGAAGGCCAAAACATCTGGGGACCCACAGGTTGAGAAGCACTGCTCTAGGTGTTTTGGCTACAATTCCCAGAAATCCCAGTCAGTTTACCAGCTGTTAGGATTTCTGGGAGTTGAAGGCCAAAATATTTGGGGACCCACAGGTTGAAAACCACTGTTCTAGATGGTCATTGAGGGCCTCCTAAAGTCGCTATATAGATCTAGATGGTCCTTGAGGGCCTCCTAAGGCCACTATATAGATCTAGATGGTCATTGAGGGCCTCCTAAAGTCACTATATAGATCTAGATGGTCATTGAAGGCCCCCTAAGGCCACTATATAGATCTAGATGGTCCTTGAGGGCCTCCTAATGCCATTATATAGATCTAGATCAGTCGTTCTCAACCTGTGTGTTCCCAGGTGTTTTGGCCTATAACTCCCAGAAATCTCACCCAGTTTACCAGCTGTTAGAATTTCTGGGAGTAGAAAGCCAAAACATCTGGGGACTCACAGGTTGAGAACCATTGGTTTAGGACTTTATAGACTAAAGCCAGCACTTTGAATTGTGCTTGGTGGTAGACTGGCAGCCAGTGAAACTGACATAACAGGGGTTGTGTGCTTCCTGTACGCTCTGTGTAGCATTGAGGAAACTGTGTGATGGAAAAGTTTAACACTCCCCACAATTTCTTTGTCCCATCACACATAGGTCTGTGATTCAAACATGCAACAATAGCTACTTTTGCCTATTAAGAACATTTGAGATAAGCTGACCATGAGCCCCTCTCACAGTCTCATCTCTGCACACTCTTGATCGGAGAGTATTTCTAAATTTTGCACAGAACCAGAACCTAAAGTTGTGGATGCACTGCTTCAAACAAAACCATTTAGAAGAGAGGTCAGTTTGTGTAACGTGATACCCTTTTCAGTCTATGGTATTTGACTACGTTTGGGAAGAATAATTCAGAAACAGGATTCTTCCAGTGTTTTATGGATTGGTAAACTCCAGGCACCTATTCATCTTATCCTGTTAGATATATAACAACTCTAATGCCGCATAGGTTTGTGCGTTCACAACTGCCATTTAAAATGATAAGCGCTCTGAAATTGTGGAACATCACAGTTCTACTGTCAGGGTTTCTGTTGTTATATTATAGGTTTATGAAGCAATTATGACCCAGAAAGAGTACAGAGGTCCCATGATACTGAATTATAATTTCTTTGGCCACAAGCTAGAAACCTTTAGTTCTGGAGAATTTCCTGGGAATTACAACCTTTTGAAGAATCAACGTGTTGGACAAGGCAGCTAATGCGCACTGAATCACAAGACCTGCGAATTCTGTACAGAGCTGATTTTGTCAAAAGTATCCCTAGTTCATCAAGATAAATAGAATCAACAGTTGTAAAGTTTTACAGAATTGTAGTTGATTCAAGAGAAGAGGCTGTCAAACAGGTAATTAGGATTTGTATTAAGTGGAAAGGAAGGCATGACAAGGACAGTTCCATTCATATTATTAGCTTAAGACTTAATTGTATTCTTTGTCCTAATGCTTAGCAAGGTTATATTTCCTTTCTAACCAATTCTATATCTTTTTTTTTCACCGTAATCGTGCGGCAAATTAAAAATGTATTCCCGAGCTTAACAAAACGCACTTAAACTGACTTGTTTCCAGTTTCATGTTTTAAGTAAAGCAGATATACCAAGTGGTTTGACCATGCAAAACTATCGTTATTAATATTTTAAGGAAAATCAATTTGCACATTTGGGAATGTTGGTATCAGTTAAATATCTTTTTTATCGCGTCAGGAGCAAACCAAACAGTTGTATTGCATTTTTAACAAACAAACAAACAAACAAAACACAAAGTTTCAAGCTTGGTAGTTGATTAAATGTCCTTTGACCAGTAGCTGGCCACTTGGAGTGCCTCTGGTGTTACTATAAGAAGCTCCTCCATTGTGCATGTAGCAGTTAAATAAATTCAAACATGTTATAAATTCCTATTGGAAAGAGCTGTGCTATTGCCTCTTTGGAGCCAATGCGTTTACTCAATGCAGAGATGGAGAATTAGGACACCAGTTTGTGGGTACAATTTTCCGGCCTTGGTAACCTCCATAGACAACTTAAAAACTAAACAGCACTGACGACTATGTAAAACATTACAGTTCACCTTCTGTCTCCATGGATTCTCCATCTATGGATTCAACGGCCCTTTGAAGGCAACCGGAAGGCTGACGTGGCCCTTGATAAAAATGAGTTTGACCCCATCTTAAATAGATAAGTAGGGCACAAGAGAAGGTGTCAATACCAAGAAATAACAGCTTTTGAACCAAAGTAAATCTTCAACTATTTTGTGGTTTTCCTTGGTTTTATACTCCTCTCTCTCCAGTTTTTTTTTTTTTTTTTTTTTTGGTAAAGACCAGTAGTTCTCAACCTGTGGATCCCCAGGTGTTTTGGCCTTCAACTCCCAGAAATGCTGATAGCTGGTAAACTGGCTGGGATTTCTGGGAGTTGTAGGCCAAAACAACTGCTTTGGGAGACGGTGGTCGGGCATCCAGACAACGTGGCCGGTCCAGTGGAGTTTATGGCGTCAGACCATCGCTTCAATGCTGGTGGTCTTTGCTTCCTCAAGCATGCTGACGTTTGTCCACTTGTCTTCCCAAGAGATTGGCAGGATTTTCCGGAGGCAGCGCTGATGGAATCGTTCTAGGACAGTGGTTCTCAACCTGGGGTCCCCAGATGTTCTTGGCCTACAACTCCCAGAAATCCCAGCCAGTTTAGCAGCTGTTAGGATTTCTGGGAGTTGAAGGCTAAAAACATCTGGGGACCCCAGTTTGAGAACCACTGTTCTAGGAGTTGCATGTGACGTCTGTCGACAGTCCACGTTTTGCAGGCGTATAGCAGGGTTGGGAGGACAATAGCTTTATAAACAAGCACCTTGGTATCCCTACGGATGTCCTGGTCCTCAAACACTCTCTGCTTCATTCGGAAAAATGCTTCACTCGCAGAGCTCAGGCAGTGTTATATTTCGGTGTTGACTTTGGTGGGGAGGTGACTGCCAAGGGAGCAGAAATGGTCCACATTTTCTAATGTTCCACCATTAAGCTGTATCTCTGGCATTGGAGAGGGATTGGCTGGTGACTGCTGGAGGAGCATTTTGGTTTTCTCAATGTTCAATGACAGGCCGAGCTTCTCATATGCTAAGCATCCTAGTAGACTGGGCAAAATCGACTATGATGAAGAGTAACCTGAGGGAGCTGGTTATCTCTTAGTTGTAGAATATACTGTTGAGCTGGCTTTTGATTTCACATAAATATGAGACATGTTCTCAGCAGGACTTCTCCCATGAGTCACTGATTGCAAAACAGACTATACAGAGGGAAAATATGTTTTGTGTATGTTGTACATTTTTGCTAAGGATGCAGCTAGGGAATGCTGTTAGTGGAGGATACAACTAAAACATTTTATACTTTGTTCAAAATAGATCAGAATGTGATGTCTCAAACAATCCTTGAGATGCTTTTACAGAAAAGTGATAATGGGAATACTGCAAATTTGAAGCTTTTTGTACGGATTTTTTGCCATCACTCTTGGTTTTTCAAGATTTGCCTGGGAGTTTAAATGTCTAACTTCCCGAAATACAAAGAGGAATTTGAATGAAGACCTAGGCTTCTTTTTCCCATTCTGACAGCCTGAAACAACCCCTGACTGTTGATGTACTATAAACAGCCCTATTTGATAAGCTAAACATTTCAGAATTAGATTTTTGTTTACTTTAAGTTGCCAGTTTCTAATGGCTCTGTATGCAAATGGTGTTTTAGCTAGCTTTTCATTCTTCCCGACAAAGTTTGGTGAAACTGATTTCCATATATCTATATAAACAAGATTTTGTTCTGTGAAAGATTGCGCCCACACATCACAAGGCTCTTCCTACCTGGTCCTTAATGACAAGCACCACACAGAACAATCTTTTAGGGTCAAATAGAATTCAGCATTGAATCGGCATATAAGTTTTGAATGCCATTTTTTAAAAATTTGTGAGCTATAACAGACATGTTTGGGTTAGACAGAGGACTAGTAGTTGACCCGTCCTTTAAGCTCTGCCCATGAAGCATGATGTCTGAATTTATCTTGTTTCTTTTTAAAGCGGTCTTGTCTATGTGTTCAGATTCCTAGTTGAGAACCAACAACCCTTTCCTTAATTAAACGGTTCCAGCCCAGCCTACCTGTCCGAACTTATCTCTCTCCTATGTACCGTCTTGGAGATTAAGATCATCTGGGGAGGCCCTGCTTTCGGTCCCACCTTCTTTGCAAGCACGTTTGGTGGGGACGAGAGACAGGTCCTTCTCAGTGGTGGTGTCATATGTTCCATAGTTAATGGCGGTTGGTGGTGGTAGACCTGGCAGTTGGTGATGGAAGAGTTAATGTAAGTTTTGGTTCTAAAGGGCAGAGTAGTTTGTAAGTAACAGTTCATGGGTGAAAACAATTAAGGGTGGAAGTATGCAAGAGATGGGTTGCAACTGGGTATTTCTGGATATAAGGAGCTGGCCTTGGGACTGATCTTCTGGAGAAAAGTCTCTGTTGTATTTTGGTGGTGGATGTTGCTGGTTTCCCCCCCAGGTCTGTTGGATTTTTCGGTATCCTGACCTGTCTCCTGTAATCTTGGAATCCTGGAACCTTGAACCTTTGGACTGGCTTTTGACTACGGTATAGACTCTTGATCCCTGGACTTTGTTTATTGAACTCTCGGCATTTGACCATTGGACTGGACCCTTTTGACTACAAAGTTATTTTTGCTATCAGTTTTTGTGTATTCTGTAGCTGTGTGATATCTTTGTGTTTTATATTGTGTACTATAAAAACAGCCAGCAAGTAATTGCTGTTTTAATTAAACTGTTTGATAAAACTGGGAGTTTGGTTAATCTCTATCTAAATAAGGTAGAGCCCTAGTAACGTGACAGGTAGCCCCTCGGTTGTGGAACTTTGCTCTGAGTCACCTTCGGGGTGAAATGGGCGTGATTAAAATGTCATAAACAAACAAATAAATAAATAAACGATCTCCCTATTTATTTATTATTTACTACATTTGTATACCCCCCTCTCAGCCTGCAGGCGACTCAGGACAGTTAACAAGGCAGCAATTCAATGCCAACTACAGCATAAAAACATTTTAAAACATTAATATATAACATAAAGTCATACCAAGTCCTCCTGGCTCTCCCTAGTGATGTCAGGACAGCTCCCTCCCTCCTAGTGTTTAGAAAGAGAGTCAAAACCTGGCTGTGGGAGCAGGCGTTTGAAAAATAGCAGTGCAGAAATGTTAGTATGGAATATGTGCAATTTGTTTACACATTGGCCTTTAGACTACGACTTTGGATGACGTGATTCATTGAAATGTATTTTTATTATGCTTACTAGCTGTCCCCTGCCATGAGTTGCTGTGGCCCAGTCTGTTTATATGTGTTTTTGTGTGTATATGTGGGTATGTGTGTGTGGTTTTGCGCATGCATTGTAATGCATTTTTATTTTTTGGCTTTTTAAGTCTCTTCTGCTGTATTTTTCAGTGTTTTTATGAGTAATGGTCACTCGTTGGCCTGAGAGGTGTCTTGTGTCCAAATTTGGTGTCAGTTCGTCCAGTGGTTTTAAGTTATGTTAATCCCACAAATGAACATTACATTTTTATTTATATAGATTATGTTTTAATTTTTAACTTATGTTTTAACTGATGGTCTATGTTTTAAGGCACTGTGGAGGTGTGATTAGAAGCCGTCTTGTGTCCTGCTTAGAGTAGAGAAAGATGGGATATAAATAAGGTAAACAAATAAATAATCACACAATAATTTTATCGTTTTATAATGGTTGGTCAGGCCTGGTTTAAGTAATGCCGACATGTCACCATTGTCTCCAAGAAGAGCTTTGTTAACAGGAATCGGTGTTAACCATTGTCTCTTAAACATATTTCAAGACAAAATATTAGTTTTCAACCTCCAACCCCCAGAAAAAATCTCATATACTGTGAATTGGTTTTAAGCATCCCTAAAGTCAAATAAGTAGCTTCTTACAGAAGGTCTGACTTTAACCCCCCCCCCCAAAGTTTCAATTCAAGCCTTTCTTGCTATGCAGAATTAACAATTATGATACCTATATCTTTATTTTATTTATTTATGACATTTATATGCCACTCTTCTCACCCTGAAGGGGACTCAGAGTGGCGTACAAGATATATATACACACAATATGTTATTAGCATAGTACAATATCAGCATTAAATATTGCAGTTTTATTCATAGTAGTCTTAATTTAGCTTTTCATTGGTTTTTGTTATGTTCCTTCTTGCTTCCTTTTTTGTATGTAGTTTTAGGCACAGATATTGAAGGCTGAATCGACACTGTCATATAGACCAGGTTTTGAATCCAGATTGTTTGCTTTGAACTTGATTATATGAGTCTACACAGCCATATGATCCAGTTCAAAGTAAATAATCTGGATTCAGAAACTCACATGTTTAGAGGAAGGACAAAATTCCACTCACCCAAAATTGGGACAACTGTATGTTGTCGTTGTTGTTGGTGGTGGTGGTGTTGCTTTCCAACATTTATCTTAGACCCACTGAATTCCAGAGAAAGAGATTATTGGGTTGTTGTAGGTTTTTTCGGGCTATATGGCCATGGTCTAGAGCAGGGGTCCTCAAACTTTTTAAGCAGATGGCCAGGTCACAGTCCCTCAAGCTGTTGGAGGGCCGGATTATAATTTGGAAAAAAACCATGAATGAATTCCTATGCACACTGCACATACCTTATTTGTAGTGTAAAAACACTTAAAAACAATACAATAATTAAAATGAAGAACAATCTTAACAAATATAAACTTATTAGTATTTCAATGGGAAGTGTGGGCCTGCTTTTGGCTGATGAGATAGGATTGTTGTTGTTGTGTGCTTTCAAGTCGTTTCAGACTTAGGTTGACCCTGAGTGAGGGCCGGGTAAATGACCTTGGAGGGCCATATCTGGCCCCCGGGCCTTAGTTTGAGGACCCCTGGTCTAGAGGCATTCTCTCCTGACGTTTCGCCTGCATCTATGGCAAGCATCCTCAGAGGTAGTGAGGTCTGTTGGAACTAGGAAAAAGGGTTTATATATCTGCGGGAATGATCAGGGTGGTACAAAGGACTCTTGTCTGCTGGAGCTAGGTGTGAATGTTTCAACTGACCACCTTGATTAGCATATAATGGCCTGACAGATTATTGTCCGGTGTCTTTGAGAATCCTTCTATAATAATAATAATAATAATAATAATAATAATAATAATAATAATAATACAGCAT